>CM019695.1:47574710-47838379 GCA_009760885.1 Achatina immaculata
ACTGTACTGAAAGTAGTGCATGTTGCTGGTGATAAGAGATAGATGGTACTAAAGGTGATGTATGTTGCTGGTGATAAGAGATAGATGGCATTATGTAAGTTGCTGATGCTGCAAATACTCCAAAGTTTTGATTTCCTCGATTTAAAAACAAAAACGTTCCTGAAGTTCTTTATTTTATACGTGTTTTTTCTGCTTGTAAGACATGTACCCACTCATTATTAAACTTTCTAAAGGAGATGAATACGTAGAATACATGTATAACACAGTACAAATGATGATAGACCAGGTAAGAAAAATGATATTCTATTAATAATGGGGGATTTTAATGCAAATATTTGTACAGAAAGAGCAGAAGGCGACGTGTATGTTGTGGGAAAATTTAACATAGGACATAGAACGAGGCAGGTGACATTCTAATGGCGTTTTGCATGGAAAATGAGCTAATGATCGCTAACACTCTTTTTAAAAAACATGCAATAAAACTTTACACATGGACATCATGTACAGGGAAAACCAAGAATCAAATATGTTACATTTTAGTGCAAAGAAAGTGGAAATCAAAACTAATAATGTCCGCAAACACTTTACTGTACCAGAAGCGTTGGGAAATAATAGAAAAAAATTGAGATTTCCAACACATTTGATATAATTAATATCACTGTTGTATCTATATCAACAGGCAGCAGAAATAACAAATTGTGAAACAACAACTTGGTTTGACATAAAACAAGAGGTCTGTCATGGGTGCATATTGTCACCTTACTTATTTAACTTGTATACTGAAAATATAATGAGGAATGTTAGAGAAGACGCAGACAGATAATATTACGATGCCATTAAAAATGGAGGTTATGAAATACCAGGGATTAGATATGCTTATGTGAGAGTATTACTGCCCACAACACGGAAGGAATGGAAAACGAATTGTGTCACTGCGTAAGAACAGTGAAGAGCAAAACCTCTATCTCAAAGCGAAGAAAACTAAAGTGATGATAACTAACAAAACAAACAAGGCTGCTGACATATTGATCAAGTTGGGAGTTTTGAATATCTTGAATCACTACTAACTAATAATGGAGATATAATGAGAGAAATTAAAATGAGGACATCTATCGCTCTTCAGAAAGTAAAAGAACTATATAATCTAAGGAGATGAGCTACAAAAAGAAGATTTTTAAGGCATGCATCTTATCCATCGTAAAATATGCCTTTGAGACCTGGACACTTAATAAAACCTATGAGAAACACATACATACCTTTGAATGTAAATGCTACAGAAGAGTTCTTCAAATATCAGTGCCACAAAAAAAGCATACATATCCATACTACAAGTATTTAATATTGGAGAAAGTTGGCTAGTAAAGAGGATTAAATAGAGAAAACTTAAATATTTTGGACACATTAAACGTCTTGATAATCTAGAGTAGACCGTCTTGGAAGGGTACATAATTGGCCAAAAATAGTGGAAAACCACGTCGAGGAATGCTGTATTCCATGGTTGCTCACGTATTCTAAAAAGTGTCTACATGTGATAAAATTAGCTTAAAGAAACATTTCCCAGAAATACAACAATAAAAGTCCCCTAAACTCGATACCGTGTTGTTGTTACACTACAGGGAACCTTGTTTACTCATATTTTATACGTGAAAATATCAGAATACTTTGGTTTTACTAACTCATTTAAAATCATTCGATAATATCTGATGTAGAATTAAATAGGAAATATGGTACTGTAGCTTTATAAAACGTTGGATATCCTACTAATTGGCTTATATTAACACAAAAATAACAGCGAGATACTATTTCTACAAAGATCTTAGCGTGAACTAGGACAAAATAAATAGCATATTCACATCAGAAAATCATAAATGCGCCAACTGAAAATAAATATTTTAGGTAAGTCCTAACTTACCTGCTAGTTCAGATTAACTACGTACCGCAACCTGGTCTAAGTCTGGGGCAAATTACTGATCTGAACCAGCTGAGATCCCTTCGCTTCTAGCCCTGGCCATTAATTTCGTTGATAGGAATCACGTGATCTCACCTTCACGTCTCGCGCTAGTTAGTTTAGATCAATCTAATTTCTCTTATTTGCGGCCTGCTTCGACCTTAAATATGTTCGACAATTTGGACAAGGATTTCTTATCTTTTAAATTAACTTGTGACATCCTTCACACTGTTACACTTGTAAGGTTAGACTATAAAAGTAACAGATCTTTGCATGTGAGAAATACAATGATGTGGTCAAGTCTATGAAGACAAGTGATAGTAATATAAATCTAGAATGATTTCCGTGTGCGTGAACATTTTATGTCACATTTACAGACGACACTAATTACTTTGCTACTACATAAGTAACACAATATACGTTACATAGATATACACCATGCAACTATGAAAACCCAGGAGAAACACACCATGCAACTATGAAAACCCAGGAGAAACACACCATGCAACTATGAAAACCCAGGAGAAACAACCACTTTTAATGCTTACAGGAACCTGACCAGTATACATAAGTACAACTCATCTCAACGCTACAGTTCGGACACTCAACATAGGTTCATATAGGAAACGCTTCTACCGGTTATAAATAAGAAAAGTGTAATTACGAAACCCCATTTCCAAGTGATCGTCGTAAATGAATGTGGACTGTAAAAAATCATGACCAATTATCAGGATTAAGAAAAAACTGTCCAAGAGATCAACATCGCTATGAGACAGACACATTCAGACAACATAGAAACCAACATTCTAACTTCATGTATAGCAAAAAACTACAGCCTAGGCTTTCAATCTAGAATCACAAACATTGTCCAAAAGGAGATAATATACTCACAAGTACTACATGGCATTATTTGTCCTGAAAATAACAAAACTACAACAACATGTTGCCCAAAAAAGGACAAATTGACCACAACTACTACATTCTAGATTCTACAACACTTATGTTCTCAAAAGGACAACCAGCAACAAAAACTTACATTGTGAAGCAATGAATCCATTGCAGACTTTTCAGAAACAAACTAATATATTTTTTCACTTCAAAATCTAGAAGATAACTATTTTTCATCAATCCATCCACTCAGATCACGTGACTGACCTATGCAATAGGAACAAGGGGATATCATTTTCCCGTGCTCGCTTAAACAAGTGAGTGTTGTCACAGCTGTTTGACCACAACAACAGGGTTTCTAACCCACCATCTGTAACAGAATAAACATTCTCTTACAGCAAAGCGAGATGATATAAAATGACTGAACTCTTTGATCGTATGTGCACATGAGGTCTTTCTCAGTGAAGTATTATTTATGAAATATAAAAACTCTATGCTTTCAAGTTATTTCTTTTTATAACATGGTGGAAAAAAGTACACGTTCAAAATGTTTCTTCTTCTTCTTCTTCTTCTTCGTTCTCTTCTACCACCAAGACCGCCCTGAGATCATACTGAATTTAAGCCTGTGGTCCTCGTTAAGTCCCGTGGTCCCCGTGTGGTCCCCGAAAGGACCACAAGAGGTTCAGAGTATCGCAAGCCTTAAGCTTGTATTCTTGGTGGGTCTTAGAAGCGGGATTGCGTGAAAGCGTGGTTTTCGTTGCACCAGTTTTGTCTAGAGTTGTACTTTCTCACCGGAAAACCTCGACGTGTTTTGGATATCAGGTATACCCGCTGCCAATTTGACAGGCATAAAATCCTTTGATGAGGTTGAAAGACTCGCCGAAAACAGGAAAAATTGGCGAACTACTTTGCAAGCCCTATGTGACTTTTAACGGCACGGGAAGGATATAAGATATAAGATAGATATCCCCGCTGGGTGAGAGGTGGTAGCCCACCTAGGCCAGAGTTGGACTTTCTCACTGGAAAACCTCAGCATGATTAGGTTACTCATACATCCCCGCCGGATGAGAGGTGGTTGCCTATCTAGACTGCACTGGTCCAGTGTCTCCGACTTCAGCATTTTGTGGTCGTGGCCGCTACCCATCCTAGTTCTGACCAGGATGGAGCTTTTGTCCAGGAGGACGAATCCTCGTCACTAGTGACTTAACCCCTGGGTTAAGCCGGTATAGGCGTTTTATCCCAGTATGGGCGTGTTTAGGACGTGACCTACCTCTAGAGTGGAGTTACGGTGACATGCGTAGCCTTCAAGTTTCACCTCTGGTGAATGCCGGTTTAGGCATATTTCACCAGTGTAGGTGTATTACGGACGTGGCAGGCCATTAGAGCAGAGGCGCAGAGGTATGTGTAGCTCTCGCAGCGATACTACTGGACATAACGATTAAACGTCACTTGATCCTTTCCTTCACCTTTTCACATCGGCTCCGCACAGAATCCCTTATTTCCTTTCCGTAGTTTCTTCCTTGACCGGGAGGAGCTTCATCCCACGCCCGGCATCAGAAATGAGAGTGAATTTGAAATTAAAATCATTCAACAGTTCAATCCAAACATTAAGTCAGGGTTATGTATCGTAGAAAATATAATTATATTAGGTTTTCTTTATTTAACTTGTATACTGAAAATATACTGAGGAATGTTAGAGAAGATATAGACAAAGAATATTACGGTGCCATAACAATTGGAGGTTATGAAATACCAGAGATTAGATATGCTGATGACACAGTATTAATGTCCACAACACAAAAAGGAATGGAAAAAATAATTATGTCAACCCGTAAGAACAGCGAAGAGCAAAACCTCTATCTTAATGCAAAGAAAACTAAATTGATATAAACTGACAAAACAAACAAGGCAGCTGAAAAATGTATCAATGTGGAAAAACTGGAAGAAGTGGAGAGTTTTGAATATCTTTGATCACTACTAACTAATAATGGGGATACAATGAGGGAAATTAAAAGAAGGACATCTATCGCTCTTTAGAAAGTAAAACAGCTGAAGAATCTGTGGAGAGGAGCAGACAGAACCACAAAAATAAGATTTTTAAAGGCATACATTTTTCCCATAGCAACATATGCCTGTGAGACATGAAAACTTATTAAAATAGCTGAGAAACACATAAATGCCTTTAAATATATCCATACTACAAGAACTTAATATTGAAGAAGGCTGGCTAGTAAAGAGGATTAAAGAGAGAAAACTTAAATATTTTTGACACATTAAACGTCATGATAATCTAGAGAAGACAGTCTTGGAAGGGTACATAATGGGAAAAAGAAAGAGAAGAAGACCAAGGCGAAGATGGCTGCAAGACATCGTTGATTATCTGCAAATGGATGCATCAGCGGCAGTCCATCTTGCTCACAACCGAGAGAGGCCTACAGGAGCGCTGTTTTTGTGGCAAAGTTCCGCAAGGGACATGCAAATGAATGAATGAATGTTACAGTATAGGGGAGTTAAGAATAGAAAAATTCTGAGTAGGGATTGTTCTTAGAGAAATAGAGTAAGGTCCCTCTAGTTCCAGGCCATTCTAGAACGTTTGTTTTTTTCTCCTGGCCGCTTCTGATTTGCTGGAAAAGAGTAGAATGTGTTTGTCACGTGAGATACGGGATTCCCAGCCTGAGCGTGGTGCAGTTAAGATACGAGATTGTTCTGGCTGTAAGCACTGTAGTTTTAATCCAGGTTTAGTTGTACCTGCCCTTTTTAGAACAAATGAATTAGAGCATTATTATTTGGGTTTAATGGATTTTGCTTGAACGGAAATGTTTTATTTTCCTTTCTAGATGTGATTCGTATTGCAGATATGTTTGGATCTGTGAGTTATACTACTCATTCCAATGGCGATGTAAATTTTTATCACCGGAATACTGTGTTCCTTTTTGTATGGTGATCTGTGTTGGTTTTCCATTGAACAACATATCCTTCATTTTCAGTCACATCGTGGTATTAGTTTCTATCACATAAAACTTATAGTGTAATTGAAAGGACCCGCCTTGACCCCTGAACTGAACTATGTTACCTGTTATAACAGCTGCACAGCTGAGTGTGATCCACGTGCTTGTTAGATTAGCTTGTTGTGGACTTGGCTATGGCTTGTTGTTGTTACCTGTTTGATTATAGGCTCTATGTAGGTTATGTCCTGTCTTGGACACTATAATGAATCGTCTGGTAGAACAGATTGTAGGTCCGTGATTCACTGATTCACTTGGTGCAGTCTCAGACTTACTGTCCTTAGTTTTTTTGGATATTTTTTGTCAATTTTTATTTTCTGAATTATATTATGTCTATTGTTTGAATTTATTTAGTGTCGTTTGTAATTTTTAAAATGTTGATTGTTTTATCAATTTTTTTGTGAAGACTTCTATTTTCTCTTCAAATACGACGTGACTGATAAGTTCGCGGCCTAAGTTGCAATTACTTGAAACACACAATCGATTTTATGTGTTTTTATAGATCAGGTAAATCTAAGATTAAACACCAGGCTTCAAGAAATTAACTGCAACGAATTTTTTTACATGCTACTGAAGTGCTAAGGTGTGCCAGAAACTGAGAAAATGGATAAAATTCCATTTCTCATCGAGCAGTCATTCCCTACCTCTGCATCAAGGGCTTATCATCGAATTAGATCCATGATGATATGGTAGAGACTCTAGGGGAGAGTGCCCCTTCTTACAGCACAGTGAAGAAATGGGCAGCTCAATTCACACATGTAAGAGGGAGTCTGGAAGATGATTCACGCCCAGGAGAACCAGAAAACACCGATGAAACCATCGGCAGAATCCATGAAGTGATAATGGAGGATCGACGGTTAACTGAGTGGTGCAATGCTACTGACTTTGGCTCTGTGTGTGTGTGTGCGTGCATGCGTGTGTGTGTGTGTGTTTTTTTTTTTTTTTGCCACTCAGGTCATTTCATTTGTGCAAATCGAACAAAGTAGAGGTTCAAGATGGAACTCCGTGAATCATCTGGACGTGATGTGGACGAAGCACGTGCTCAGTGGTTGGAGCAAATCTGCCTCGCGCGGCTCGCCACATGACAACTACGAAGACGGGATATATATAACAGTCGGACACAGAATGGCAGATAATTCTTTATGATGATAGTCAATGGCGGCTGAGTCTTGTTGTCTGACATACTAAATCCAGCCGACCATATTTGACGCATATTGTGTGATGAAAAGTTATGTGTTGTGAATTGTGTTTCTTCTCACGACGAGAGAATAGTTCATCAGATTCATGTTTGTTTTTATATATGGATGGGCACCTATCAAGGTCCATCAGTATCTTCAAGTGCATATATAATTTATGTGACACAAGGGTATCGGAAGATACCTAGCCAGGCTACAGAGCTAAGAATCCAACGTTGTGTGTGTGTGGGCTTGAATCTGACGGATAGGAGGAAGCGAGCATACAGTACTTTAGTACGTTGATTAAACAGTACGTTAGTACATTGAATTTCATAGACCGAGGTACGAGATAAACAGCACGTTAGTACATTGAATTCATGTGTTGTGGAGAGTACAGTTTAACTGTGAGACGAGTAAGTGCAGTTGCACAGGATATAATTCAGAAGGAGAGTGTGGTGTAGTTTCGTAGAAGGACTGTAGATTCATAAGCACATATTGGCACCATCTATATATATATGTACTTGAATAGTATACATTGCTTAGTAGGGCCAGAGTAGCCCCAGCCAGTCTGGTACATTTAATATGGTGTTACTTAGTTATATACTTTACTTGTATTTTATGATTTGCCTTGATTTGTAATATTATGCTCGTGACGTCACGCATGTGCCATGTATGTGATGGCGTTTCGTGCTATATGTAGCTTGACAATAAAATGATGTAACTTTGAATTTATGACTTTGTAATATATATTCAATGTTTTCTGTGATGTGTGGAGGTATATGGTGTGATGTGTCGATGTATATGGTGTGATGAGTGGATGTATATGGTGTGATGTGTGGATGTATATGGTGTGATGAGTGGATGTATATGGTATGTTATGTAGATGTATATATGTTGTTACGTGTGGATGCATATGGTGTGATATGTGGAGGTATATGGTGTGATGTGTGGATGTATATGGTGTGATGAGTGGAGGTATATGTTGTTACGTGTGGATGTATATGGTGTGATGCATGACTGACATACGGTATCCGTGGAAGGGAGATCCTGGATTGTAGTGTTAGTCTGGTATGGACACTCCAGTATGGAAGTACATTGGCTATAGGTTTGGGTTTTCAGATGGGTTTTGGGTCCTGTCCCTCCCCCTTATTATCCCCAGTTGTGAACTTAGCAACCCACTAAGTTTACAGTATTTTGCAATATGTGTGGAAAGTACACACTGAAAGTAAGTAGGAAACCTATTTCTGGGTTTGTAAAAAGAACATACGTAGGTTATTATGGAGATCAGACTTGGAGATCAAAATAGGTCATAGACTCATCATGGTGTATGCAAACATCAATCGAAATAATAGTAACAATTGGTCTTACCCTGGTCTATCTTCAATCAGGAAACCTGGTCTGCATTCAGATCTTCTTGTACCCGTTCCGTCTGTCCTTGAACTACCACAGCTCTCAGAGGATGATTCTTCCATATATGATATCGCATATGTTAAAGAAAATGGGAGCAGTAACAGTGAATTCCTAACAAATTTACATAGTGATAACTTTGATCACGTAGTGAATAGAGTGATCTAACCAGGGACACAAATAAGCCCATGGAGCCTTCTGAATTGCTTACCTCTAGACTAAATGACAAGAATGTACTTCAGCCTGGTACGAAAATGACATTTTATCGAAGGAGAGAAAAAGATTTCTTGCCATTCTCTACCGAAGACAGCAACTTAGTCTTCTGTGGTGACACTGGAAACCTTGTGAAGAAAATTGATCTTTCAGAATATAACCCAAGTGAATGGCGTCTTTCCATCGGCTGTTCAAAACCTACTTTAATATGTGTTCTTTTAAATAGTGGCAACAAATATGGTTCTATTCCAATCGCTCATTCTACCAGGATGAAAGAAGAGTACACGGTTATCTTTCCGCTTACACCAGATCTCTGCCGAAACCACTACCTGCACAAGCTGACCTCTGATGAATAGCAGACAGCACATGAATCTTGCTTTGATTGTCTTATTCCTTCTGCTATCTACATTTGCTTTTACAAGAACTGTTGTTTCTAAAAACGCCACAGTCCCTGCTTATAATAGCGTGCAATAAGGATGCTATAATTATAAACAAGAACCAAACTTTGTTATTCTTTTCTTTTTTTCGTTTGCTTATTTCTGATTAAGAGCGGAGAAGCGTGGCTTAAGTATGAGCCACATAGCAAACACATGGACAAACATTGACAGACACGTCATCATCATCATCATCATCTACATCATCATCATCATCATCATCCTTGCTAAACAAACTCCACCAAATGTAATAATAAATAAAATTGTTAAAATGCAGTTGCACTTGAATACTGACTCAGTGTTTAGCACATGCAAAGAACAGGCATTAAAGATGAAAATGTTTGGCGTGTTGTGCTGTAATGCTTGTATCTACATCTCATGTTACACTGAGAGTGAAAGTGAACTTTTTAACAATCGGAATCTCGTATGTCCAATTTACTAAAAGCGTTATTATATATTAATTACTTCAGAACAGCTAACCTTTGTCAAAAAATAGTAAACAGTCACAAGGAAACTTCCTTTTAGGAAAAGACAAAGTGATTGATAGTTTTAAGAACTCTCTTTAAAATATTTCCAGTTATTCATTCGTCATTAGATAAACAGCAGCATTTTAGAATATTCACATTACGCGAAAATGACAATAAGTGTTCAGTAAAGAGAATAAGATGTGCATCGGTAATATATTTGGGAGTGATATCTTCACTTTGTCTCTTAAAGGACCGACAATTAAGTAATGAGACTGATTTTATTATTGCCAGGAAAAAAATGCCATCTATGAAGCAAAGTATGGAATCCGAAGAGGTAGTCTTCATCTGTTAACTGGCAACTTTTCGTCGCCGCCCGATAAGCAGACGACAAATAAGCCGCCATGCTGTTTGACCTAGTTAGAGGTGCATTGCCACACAATCAGCATTGGCGATAAAGCTAAAAGTAAACTATGTTTAGAACTCGGGAAAAGTTCCGTTGAGACATTTGAATTGATGCGACAATTTTATGGTTATAATTGTTTATGAAGCACACAGATATTCAGGTGGTATTCACGATTCACAAGTGATGCGGAAATGATTACAAATGCAACTAGACATGGATGTCCAATTTCTGATCGTAATGAAAAACTCATTGCAAAAGTCAGAGAAAGGATACAAGAAGATCGTTGTTTGACTGAGAGGATGATGGCAGACAAATTTGGTGTTAACCGAGAGACCATTCGTAAAATGTTAGTGCAAGATTTTGGCAAGAAAAAAAGTTGCTTGTCGGTTTGTATTACATGCATGATCTGATGACCAAAAACATCAGCGTGTTGAGTACGCAAGCGACATCATCAGAACATGTTTCAGAAATAAATATTTCATAACTTTGATTTTTCAAGAAGATGGAACATTGATTTTACGCTATGATCCCACAACTAAATGCCAAAGTGCTCAGTGGAAGTCATCATCATCACCAAAAGCAAAATATTTAATCTTCAAAAGTCGAAAGTGAATACAATGTTGGTGTGCTTCTACGAGAGCAAAGGAGTTATTCACAAAGAATGTTTTCCGGAGAACGTGAAGTTGTCAGAACCATTAACCTTGGCAAGAACTTATTTTCTCCGCAATTGTGTTATGAAATAAAGTATGTCTCATCTACAGAACGTCACCAACGTAATATAAATATCTAAACCAACACCACCAACAATAACATAAACAAGATGGTGATCTGTACTAACTATAACACCATCGTCAGCACGAAGAACCAGAGAAACAAAGAAAACGACCGCTATAACGAAGACTAATAAACAGCAATACAAATAAATAGAGAGACAAATAAAGAAATAAGAATTAGCACATGAACCAGTGTTTGCTGTCTGTTTATTGAAATCAGTTTTTGATAACAAAGCAAATATAAGCTGATAGTAAACATATGCGTAATCTGAGAAAGATTTTATATAAACCCATGGGCAAATAAAATAAAATGTGCATCATTAGACAAGCGAATGTAAGCGTGCTGTCCTTCATTTTTGTTTTCCAGTATCATTGTTGTTATTTATTTCATCTCATTAGTTGACATCGGCGTTTTGTTTGTCACAGAAACTTGTGAAGTTCTCTGGAGCATTTATAAGTGGGTATCTGTTCATACAAACATGTTTAAATTAGTGACAGGACTTTACGAGGCTGTGCACTTATAGTTCATGTTTATGTTATAACAGCAAAACAGTATATACGAGGGAGAGAAAAAAAGTTATTTCTTATACAGTCATCACCTGCCCAACGACCAAGTGAACAAAGTTCAACCACATATAACCTGTGATCCAATATCTTATAACAGTGTTTAAAAATTCCAACTTGAGAAAAGGACTTACCAGAAATAATAATATCAAAACCATTCCTGCACTCAGCAAGTGAATCTCATGTTTTCTGTAAAGAAAACAGTTTCACCGCCAATCGTAATGAGACCGTCTCCCATTCTGTACATTTCATATTCAATACAGATAATCTACACTATTCCATACTGATTTAATAAGTATATAAGACAATTAGGCGGCGAATGACTTGCATGTTTTTTAATGGTTACATCCCTTGATTTCCGGTTACTTGTTTTGACACACTCTCGTACACGTAAATGTTATGTTGGTAATTATGTTGCTTGCTGGGCTGAGAGAACAAGGAAACAGAGTAGACAATGGCTTTGGTATGAAATTTATTATGATGGACCTTCGAGCAGAGAATTGGTTCAGTCAGTCACTTTGTATGTCCCTTCCGGAACTTTGTCTCCCTAACTGCTCTCCTATAGGACTCTCGAGTGGGCTCTGGATCAGTAGCAGAGCGTGGCCGTTCTTCATGGTAAACTTTTCAAACAACAGAGAGAATACTTTAACTTTTTTCTCTTTTATGTATAATGATAGCTGTAATACACAGGTCAGTCAATCTTTATGTTACAATGTTGCCATTAAGTAGACACAAATATCAAATACCATGCAGGAAACTCTCTACTGTAGAGAGCGGAACAACAACACAGATCCTTCAGATCATCTGAGGAAGTAACCCCCCTCCTCAGACAAGTATTTCGACCCTATTAAACTCCTGACACTCTAAGAGGTCTTGTGAGATGTTGCTTTTTTTGGCCCCGTGATTGAGTTGGCACTGCACTTTTGACGTGCGTCTTTAGCAATTCAGCCACGGAGGACTGGTATTGGTTGTGACAAACGAAACCATTTATGTTCTCAATGCTTGTTTCGCATACTCCACAGCAATCATGAAGCCTTGTCTGCTGTTTCTGAAAGGCTTTTTTCAATGCCCTTGCTCTTGCTTATCCCTTTATGCCCAGTTGCGTACACAGGTCGTATGCTGATATTGCTACGAATCCTCTCACTCTCACTTTTACAGCTATCACTTTTGCCCTGATTACAGCACCCTGCCTCAGTTGCTTGACCAGGTCATTGTACTTCTCACATTTGAATAGATGTTGCTCCTATATTCTTGTTTCGTACGGAACCGTAAGATCAGTCATTATTAGTTCCTGTTTTTTTTTCTATGGAGTACACTACAATGTCCGGTCGCATTCCTGTTTTCTTAATTGCAGTCGGGTAGTCTCTTTTTCCTGGTAGGTCCGCTGTCACATCACAGTCATTTCCACCATCTAGCAGTGATGGCACGGGAATGTACTTCATTTAAAGAATCGGTGTCGTATCAGCGCCTATGAAGTATTTAGGTGGGACCTCAACTCTTTGCTGTTATTTGCTTTATCTCTTGCTCAGTCTACAATGGCAACTAGTTCCTGCAGCAACCTGTTGTGCCAGCAGGTGTAGCGTCCTTGACCTAATGATACTCTGCATGCTGACAGCACATGTTCCAATGTTTGCCTTTCGTTGCAGAGGGGAACATTGTGTCTTCTGATAAACCCCATTTGTATAGGTTTGAGCCTGTAGGCAGAAGGTCGTAAGTAGCTCTGATGATGAAGCTGAGTCTCAAGGGTGCCATTTTCCAAATGTAATTCCATGTTAGTGATCTCTGCAGGACTTCCTCCCATGTTAGTGATCTCTGCAGGACTTCCTCCCATGTTAGTGATCTCTGCAGGACTTCCTCCCATGGTGTCCACTGACCTTGCTGTGCCTGTTGGACTGCCTTCTGGACCCGCTTATCGTCCTCTGAATTCCTTACCTCGCTGATGATCATATACCTTCTTTCCTTGCAGGAGGCCTTTGACCACCATTTGATATTTCACCATAACCATATTATAGATTTATAAAGCAGGTGCAGAAATTCAAATACCTTGCAACAGTAATAACTTCAGATGAGAAATGCACAACAGAAATTAGGAACAGAATAGGCCAAGCAAAGACTACATTTCAGAGAATGAGAAACATATTAGTTAACACATCATTATCAATGAATGTTAGAAAATGAGTCCTATAATATTGAACCTATCTTGTTATATGGAAGTGAATCATGGACAATAGGCAGGTCTGCACAAAAATCATTGGAAGCAGCAGAACTGTGGTTTATTAGAAGAATGTTGCGAATCCCCTGGACAGCAAAAATAACAAATGAAGAGTGTATGAGAAGAGCTGGAGAGACAAAAAAAAAACGTTGTCAAAAAGATAAGAGAGAGACAATGTATTTTCATAGGACGTGCAATGAGAAGAAGGGGTATTGAAAATATTATAACAGGAAAAATAGAAGGAAGAAGATCAAGAGGAAGAGAAATGATACTGGACAGTCTGACGGGATGGTGTGAGAGGATATCACCAACTGAGCTGATGGCCTGCATGAAGGATCGTGTACTCTTTAGAAGCATAATAGCCAACGCCAGTCGGCACTGCACTTAATGATGATGATGATGATGATGATGATGATGATGATGATGATGATGATGATGATGAAATCCGCTTCTCTTGCTCTGGTTGTATCCTATTACTTCTTTCAGCTCCTGTGTTTCCCTGTCTGCGGTCAATTCCTCACTTACTTTCTATTTTCGTCCAGTTTTAAGTGTTGGCTGCACTTCTCGTACTACTGGATTTGTAGATTATTGTAGCATCATTGCAAGTCTTGTCTTTCCTACTTTGTATTCCTCTACCACAGATTTGAATGATAACTGCAGTTTGCTATTATTGCAGTACAGTTAATCCTGGTGGTACGCCCAGCCACATTCTTATGGATTTATTTATCTTTCTTTCGACTGCCTGTACTGTGTTGGTACTTACTGTGTAAGTTAGTAGTGGCCACATCAATTCTGGAATCAGCATGAACTGAAGGCACCATATTTTTAACTTCCCCAGTAATTTGCTTTTGTCTATGATGTTCAGTCCATTCTGTGCCATTTCTATGAACTGCTTCACCGCGTTTTAGTCTTCCATGGAAGCATCATATACTCTGCCAAAGCTCTTCACTGGCACTTCCCCTACATTTGGGATTATTTGATTTGCCACTGTGTACGATCTTTCTATCACTTTCCCCTTTCTGAGTGACATACTTCTTGACTTCTGTGGCTTGAAGCTCATACGGCACCATATGATTAGGCTATCCAAATGCTCTAATATATTTCGTGCATGCGCTTCACTGGTTGTTATTACTGTTGTGTCATCCATGAATACAATAATATTCTGGTTGATGGCGGGTAGAAGCAAGGCTCTGTTATTTTAAAGTTCATTCAGTAACAGCAGTTACGGAGGTCGGGTACTGAGACGAACTGTCAATGATTCTTTGACAATGGCTCTTAGAGTTGGAGTGGTATTGAAAGAGTGTACCAGAATCAACTCTTATATGTTTTCATCATTTGAAAGTAATTTTTTTCTAAATCTCTTTTCGGTTATAATTCCTGGACATGGAGCCAAAATCTGTTTTTGTTAACTTTCTTTGGTCGCGGTGTGCACCTTAAACCAGAGCCACACAACAGTCTAAGATCAAATATTTATAGATACAGCAGTCGAAGATCAAGTATCTTATGGAGACAGCAGTCTAAGATAAAATAGATACACCAGACTAAGATCAAATATCTGACAGACACAGCAGTCTAAGATAAAATAGATACAGCAGTCTATGATCTAGAATCACATATCTTATGGCCCTAGCAGTCTAAGATCAAATATACTATATCGCCAACAATCAATAATCCAATATCGTATAACAACAACAACCTAAGATCAAATATCTTATAGCCCCAGCAGTCTAAGATCAAATATTTCATAGCCGCAACATTATAAGATCAAATATCTTATACCCCCAACATTATAAGATCAAATATCTTACAGTCCCAACATTATAAGATCAAATATCTTACAGTGCCAAAGTTATAAGATCAAATATCTTACAGTCCCAACATTATAAGATCAAATATCTTACAGTGCCAACGTTATAAGATCAAATATCTTACAGTCCCAACATTATAAGATCAAATATCTTACAGTGCCAACGTTATAAGATCAAATATCTTACAGTGCCAACGTTATAAGATCAAATATCTTACAGTCCCAACATTATAAGATCAAATATCTTACAGTGCCAACGTTATAAGATCAAATATCTAATACCCCCAACATTATAAGATCAAATATCTTATACCCCCAACATTATAAGATCAAATATCTTATACCCCCAACATTATAAGATCAGATATCTTATAGAACCAGTAGACACAATATAAGCCACTGTCATCACCATCCTGTCTGCTAAAATAGATCCACCCATGATAAATAATACATGAATAAAGAAACAATAACATGCCAATAACATCCGCTTGAAGACAAAATAGCAAAGATTTTAGTGCAGGTGTGAAACATTTCTTTTTGTGACAGATCTAGGAGCAGTGTCACACGGGAAGGTCATATCAAGGACACAGGAAAACTACAAGTAATGAAGACCACTTCTCGTCAGGTGCTGCAAATTGACAGATTCAGCAATGAGAAGAGCGGAACATTTAGAAACTAGATCAGATTTCCTATCCTAAATAATGTTATTACGTTTCGTTTTATAATTGTTCAACAAACTTGATAAGGTAAGCAGACATAGCTAATGTTATTAATGACTTTGTTAACCGAAGAAAGTAAGCCTAAGTTTAATGATGATTATGATTATGAGATAAACTAAATATAAACTAATCACTGTCACGAGACACAAATAAAATTAAATATTTTTCCAGACATGCCAGCTAAAGATTGATTGATTGATTGATTGCTTTATTTCAATAGGGTTAAGAATTGGGCACGCAGGCCCGTCTAACAAGAAGTCGAGCAAAGAACTTGTCCAGAAATCTTCAACTCGATAGAGGAGTAAATATAGGCGGACAGGAGAGAACTGTACTGACTTAAATATCGGTAGAAACATGCTGGTGTATTATACTGGGATATAAAGAAAGAGAGATAAAAACACTTACTTTTCTGACACTAGCACCCAGTCGTAAGGCGTGAGGCTGGATATTTCCTGGGCAACAGCCGGCATGACAGTGATTTTGTCACAAAATATAGTTACCCCATATTCCGTGCATTTCTGTAACACAACACAGCGGTTTTAAATAATTCAACCAACATTTTAGCATAACATCAGCTTAATGAAACCAATTTCGTGACTAATTTAAAGAACACATTTAAGGTAACAAATATTTAAATAATCATATTTAGACTTGAATACTCCCCTCCCCCACCCGGACGTCCTCTTTTCCCTCCTCGAACGTTTCTTCCCCATCCTCCTTCTAATTCTCACCTCCCCTCAAACCCCCCCCCCCCAATAAAAAAATAAAGAAGTACAGTTAGATTCATGATGGATTTGTTTCTCAACCTATCTTATCTTAACATTTTATCTTGTCTTGCCAGCTGACCAGAGTGAGAAAACAAGTATGGTACAATAATTATTTTGACAAACATAAAACAACAAATTGTGTACTAATTATGTTTAATTTCCCATCTTTTATCTTATTTTACGTTTCGCGTAGTGTCCCTCAAATATCTCGTTTATATCGTGATAACTTCTCTTCTGTCTGTAGCAATCACTGTCCATGTCTGTCAGAGTTTGGACGGTGCAATTTTGGTGTGAATTAACGATATGTGACGCATTTAAGTTAGCTTGCGAATGTTTTAAAAGAACATATTTCATGCTAATAATTGAAGGAGGCAGTAAGAGAGGTTATCACAGTGTACGTAGGAGGTAACACAAAACTTTACTAACCTCCCTATTTAAGGAAACCTTCCCAGACCTATCAGAAAGCCAGTTTCCTATAGGCAGTAAGAGAGGTTATCAGAATGTACGTAGGAGGTAACATAAAACTTAACTAACCTCCCTATTTAAGGAAACCTTCCCAGACCTATCAGAAAGCCAGTTTCCTATTTACACTGAAAGGTATCTGAGGACTGAGACACAACAATACAAAAGGTCGAGACAACAGATTAAAAAACGAACACTTTTCTAAACATATTTTGCTTTTATGTGACTTCTGAACTTTTGCCAAAATATGACCTTAAGGTTTCTGTAGCTGGGAGTGTTAGGTCTTTCTAGACATAAATGCGATGATCATTTAGAAGTAGACATGAATATGGTAATATCAAGCTGTGAATTAACGATATTTGACATGGCCATTATCTGAATATGAAACAAAAAATATATTTTGACAGCTGCTCATGTGAATATAATATTAAAGATTTGTCAACGTCTAACTGACATTAGAGATGTAGGTGAATATAATGTCAGGGAGTTGTAATGCAAGTCCCCAGCCCGACTGTAGACCTACTGGAACCTAAACACAAGATGCAAATAGGCAGCTTGGGGCTCACCTGCTCAAGAGCAGAAAAAAGGCGAAGGACAGGCATTTGTGGAAAACCCTTGCGGAAGCCCCATGTGACCTGGGCACTTAAGGTTCAGAGAGAGAGAGAGAGAGAGAGAGAGAGACAGAGAGACGGAGAGAGAGAGTTGTAATGTCACTAACCAGCTTGACCCAGAACAATTTAGAACTTAGTTACAGAATATTGCAGAATAGAAGGGGGCTAAGTACTGCTTTCAATTTCGTGAGGTGTTATTCATTCATTCATTCATTCATTCCTTTGCATGTCCCTTGCGGAACTTTGCCTCCCAAACAGCACTCCTGTAGGCCTCTCGGTTGTGAGCAAGATGGCCTGCTGCTGCTGCATCCATTTCCAGATCATCAACGATGTCTTGCAGCCATCTTCGTTTCGGTCTTCCTCTTTTTCTTTTTCCCATTATGTATCCTTCCAATACGGTCTTCTCTAAATTATCATGACGTTTAATGTGGCCAAAATATTTAAGTTTTCTCTCTTTAATCCTTTTTACTAGCCAGCCTTTCTAGAAGTATATATGGATGTGATAGCAGATAGATGAATATGGCTTTAGAACACAAATAAGTGATTGGTTTTACGTATGTATAAATAGGAACCACGATTTATGACAGTTGCTATGGACAAAGATATGAACATGAAATTAATAAATAATATACCCCTTGATTAGTGTCTTTGCAATCGTTCCATCCACCAACAAAGTAATTTGTATCGAACTCGAAGTCTGCTATACAGCCCACAATATGCAACAGTTCCTCAAGTCCCAGATTTTCTATTTCTGCTCTGTTGAAGACGTATGGTGACTCTCTAAAGAGATAGAGTAAAAATAATGTGTATCTATCTATCTATCTATCTATCTATCTATCTATCTATCTATCTATCTATCTATCTATCTATCTATCTATCTATCTATCTATTTATCTAGAGCAAAACAATCTACTAATAGACAGTCAGTCAGGTTTTAGACCAAATTACTCCTGCCACACAGCATTAACTAAAATGACAGAAAACTGGCTGTTTAATATAAATAATGACAAATTGTATGGTGCTCTCTTTGTTGATTTCAGGAAAACCTTCGATATAATTGATCATGAAATGATTGCAAAAAGCTGGAAGGCTATAGATTACACCCTGACCTAACAACATTTATTACATCTTTTCTCCCAGGTAGAAAACAAGTAGTTTGTTTTAGAAACAAAATATCTGGATCGCCTGTGGTTGATACTGGTACTCTGCAAGGCTCCATTCTTGGTCCTCTTCTCTTTGCTACCTACATTAACGACCTACCGCTACATGTAAAGCACTCTTCATGTGATCTTTTCGCAGATGACTGTACTGTTTACAATAAACTACAGACAACGCTCTAAAATGATATAAACCGTTTGATTAAATGAAGTAATAAAAATGGTATGTTGATAAACACCAACAAAACAAAATCCATGCTCATCACTACAAGACAGAAACTGCAAAATGGAACAAAACTTTACTACAGCTTTGTGCTAGGACTAAAGCAATAGAAAATGTTCATGAACATAAAGCCCTAGGACTCATCATTGATCAGCATTTAACTTGGAATTCTCAAGTACATAACCTAACAAATTTGATTGCACAGAAAGTTGACCAATTAGCCAAAATTAGACACTTTATCGACAAAGACACAAGAAGGTTATACTACATATCATACATACAAACACATTTAGATTACTGTTCCACAATCTGGGATGGATGCTCAGTCTCAAACACAAAAAGGCCCCACTCACTTCACAAGCGAGCATTAAATCTTATTTGTAACAAACACCCAGTACAGACTGTAGATCAACACAAACAACTCAAAATTCTACCCCTCAAATATAGAATCATTTTTTACAAAGTTGAGAATTCTGTCGCACAATGCTCTCCCTTACTTGTGGTCACTGTTTACGTATAACACTAAACATAACCAGCGTTTAAAAAAACTTTTTTCTTCCTAAACCCAGGATTGATCTGTACAAGAAAAGACTTGCATACTCTGCAGTACAGCTCTGGAACACCCTCCCCTACCATTTAAAATCCATTGGTAATACTTCATCCTTTAACTCAAACCTATTTCATGATTTACTTCCTTGTATGCTAAACTAAAAACACAAGCAAGAATAGTTATACGCCAGACTAAAAAGACAAGCAGAGAATAAATAAGAAGGTAGACTGAAAATATAGGCAGAGAATAACTATAAGCTAGACTAAATATGCTTGCAGAGAATAACTAAAAGCTAGGCTATAAAAGAAGACAGAGAATATTATTGTAACTCTATGCCTCCATAAAATAACCAGCATTCTCTCAACACGTGATTCGCCAACCATCAAGTACTAAAATGACATAGTTCGAAAAGCAACTTGTTAGATATTGTTAGAAATTATTTTAATCTTTGTTAAAAAAACATATGTTAGAAGATCTGTATTTACAATATGTGTTTGTTTATGTATATGTCTGCGTATGTATGTGTACGTGAGTGCTATTTTATTAGGTTAATTACTTCTTCTTTTTTATTTTGAATGTAGTATTAAAATCTTTCGATATGTTTTTTCCTAATTTAATGTGTATATTTGTACTAAATCAAGTGTGTGGGAAGAATGAAAGATGTAATGATGAAGGGCAGAATGTAAGACGGGCCTGCGTGCCCAATTCTTTACTCTTTAAAAATAAAGATTATTCTATCTATCTATCTATCTATCTATCTATCTATCTATCTATCTATCTATCTATCTATCTATGTCTGTATGTCTGTCTGTCTGTCTGTCTATCTATCTATCTATCTATCTGTCTGTCTGTCTATCTATCTATCTGTATGTCTGCCTGTGTCACTCTGACTGGATGTCTATCTGTATACTTCTCTGACTGCCTTTTTAGCCTAGCTTATTCTCTGTCTTCTTTTATAGCCTAGCTTTTAGTTATTCTCTGCAAGCATATTTAGTTTAGCTTATAGTTATTCTCTGCCTATCTTTTCAGTCTACCTTCTTATTCATTCTCTTCTTGTCTTTTTAGTCTGGCGTATAACTATTCTTGCTTGTGTTTTTAGTTTAGCATATCGTTATTCTCTTCCTGTCTTTTAGTCTACCTTATTATTATTCTGCATTTGTACTTGCCTAAATTTCTCTTGTCTGTCTCTATCTGTCTGTCTGTCTAAATAACAATCTATCTACCTATCTACCTACCTAGCTAACCTACCTACCCATCGGTCTGTCTGTCTATCTGTCTGTCTGCCTGTCTGTCTGTGTTCCTTCTGATGAATATTTTGCTGTCTTAAAAACGTCCATTACGAGGGAATCACAGGCGATCAAACACTCTCTCTTCTGACATCTCAATTCTATGAAACATAAAGTCAGAGCAGAATTGAACTTGTTGAATTGTTTCTCATGTTCTGGAACATCATGTTATAAGATGTGAGTAGAAAATATAACATATCACAGTTTAAACATCAATCTATATTAAGTTTATTGTCAATGTGTTTATCATGACTAACATATGTGATGAACTCAAGCTGAAGACTACATCTAGATAGATCTGTTGCTGTTGTCGTTGCCGTAAACGGAGATTAAGATATCCATAGCAATCAATGTAGTGAAGATGTTGATCATTATCATGGTATAGTCCAGAGAAGACATGAACTAAACCACAACTAAACAAAAAAAAGCTTCTGGTCACTGTCCACCACCTTGTAAACCACTACAAGTTCTGTCCCTTTATCCAAGAAATAGACTGTTACTGCAAGCTTCAGTGGAGAAGTGGGATAGGGTGTTGGACAGTTAAGAATCTCTGACTCAAATAACTGCACTCTCACAGCAATACAGTTTTTCTCCACAGTCTGATCACTGATAAGCCAAACATCGTCATAATGTGTATACAACTACATTAGGTTGGCGGGAATTCATTTTCAATTTGAAGCATTAAAGTTTAGAACTGAAATTGATCGTTACAGAAAAATAAAAGGAAATACTTTTCCTGATAATTACAAAACAGCTTACTTGTCGTGAACAGTAGCATGTGGGAAATATAATTACAGTAATCTTTCAGAAAAGATGGCAACAAATACTGTTTTGTAGGTGCATATAAGAAAATGCCGGTGTAATATTTAGTGAAAGTCAATAACACGTTTATGAAAAAGATTGGTATGAAATTATTTTCTAATTTTTCGAGGACGAAATAAATAATCAGAACAAAACTTTAAAATCTCAAGCTTGATGTTGCTGTCCCGACGGAAGGTCTCTTGTTCTATTTCACACTAAGCCGGAAAACATTTTATTCGGATCTACATGCATCAGGGTCTATCCAGCCTTTATAAATAGGCACCTGGTGTTTCTGTGTCACTACAAAGACAGCGAGGACTGCTGTAGGCTCTTTACCTCAAAATAATTTAGTGGGTTAGAAAAGTGACACATCACATCTACGACACGAAAATGTCACTTTTTTATTTCTGGCTTCGGTAGAACTTTTTTTTCGTATTTTTTTTTACCTTTATAAAATCTATGAAATTCTCCCAGGTTTTAGCTAGCATAATTAGAGTCAAATAAAACCGTAAAACTCTTCTTAGCAGAGAGTTATAAATGTCAGGAATGTTATGTATAGGAACCTCAAGCTCAAAATCTATAAATCCAGTGTTAAGTGTTGCCAAGATACGGAGAACCAATCAGAGAATCCAAAGCAGACTCAGAGGATTGGAAGGAAGACGAAGAAACACAATTGTAAGAATACACTGGGAAGAGCGCATGACAAACGAGGAAATAACCAAAACGAACGGGCATTCAGAACATTACTAAAGAGGTCAAAAGACAAAGATGGAAATGACTGGATCATTCCATATGAATGTAGAAGAAACAAGACTCCTCTATACCGCCTTGACTTGGACAGCTCAAGGGAAAACAGAAAGGGGCAGGCAATTTCCTCAACTATTCCATGTCACTGTTAGACGACGTCACTTTCTCTTATATATTGATAGTGAATTGACATAAATTCATCAAAATTATAGAAAACAAGCTGAATTGTTACCATACCAAATGTTTACGAAGAATTAGAAGAATATCTTGGCCGAACACCGTAAGAAATAGCAGCTTGTTAGCAGAAATGCAGATGAAGACACTGACAGCAAATACTGAGGAAAGACGCTGGCGATGGTTGGGACATGTACTCCAGATGACTGATGAGTCACTACCAAAAGTACCACTACAGGGGAACAAAGTAAGGGTAGACCACAGGAGACATGGAGAAGAATAACAGAGAGGATGTTGAACAATAGAGGGCTCACTTAGGCAAGAGGTGAAAAAAGGCAAAGGACAAGCGTTTGCGGAAAGCACACGTGCGGTGGGTACGTAAAGTTCAGAGAGAGAGAGAGAGAGAGGGAGAGAGAGAGGGGGAAAGAGAGAGGGAAAGAGAGGAGAAGAGAGAGGGAGAGAGAGGAGAGAGAGGAGAGAGAGAGGGAGAGAGAGGGAGAGTGAGGGGGAGAGAGAGGGAAAGCGAGGAGAGAGATATTTTGGCTGAAGATACAAAAGCGCGGGGATATTTTTTTTAAATAGCCAAAATATCTCGTAACCGTTACATTTGAGCTGAAGACTGACTTATTACTAATACCAACTATTGTTCTTCTCTCAAAACACTTCATGGATATAATATAAAGAGAACGCCACTAGGTGTTCTTTAAAGAGTTGTTCAAACTTTTCTGTCAAGTTATCTATATTGTTGCAATAATTACTATGGTAACTTCTGTAAAACTGGTACTAGTAGAGTTAAATGGAGGTTTTTTTTAGTTCAGTTTTACGGTAGCAAGTAGGGAGATGACAGAAAGGAAGAAGAACGATTATCTAGAAAAAGTAGCAATAACGAAAATCTTGCAAAAGACAACAATAACAGCTTGGTTCCTTATCCATTCTCTTGTTCATTTCCCATGTTCTCTTCACGGTTTTCTACCAGATTTCCTCCTTTGTTCTGTGAGATAGCAAATATCAACACTGCTGTTTCCTTACTCTTCTACCGGCCTCTTTTTTCCATCCCAATGCCCTAGTCTCTATCTGGCCGTGCTCCTTATTTGACTGCATCTCTAACTCCTCAAAGTTCAGTTCCACATGCAGCCATTATCTGCTCAGGATCCTCAGACAGAGAGAGAGAGAGAGAGAAGACAGATAGAAAGAGGGAGAAAGAGTAGGATAAAAACAGAGAGAAAAAAAGAGAAAAAAGAGGGAAGTGGTGAGAAAGATAGAAAGAAAGAGTGAAAAGACAGAGAGAAAGAGAGAGTGAGAAGACAGAGAGAAAGAGAGAGAAAAAAGAGAGAGAGCGAGAACGAGAGAAAGAGGGAGGGAGAGAAAGAGAGAGAGAGTGAGAAAAAAAGACAGCAAGAGAGTGCAAAAGAGAGAGAGAAACAAGATGGAGGTAGTGAGAAAGAAAGAGAGAGAGAAAGAGGGAGAGAGAGTGAGAAAAAAGAGAGAGAAAAAAGAAGGAGTGAGAAAGAGAGATAGAAAAGAGAGAGAGAATAAAGAGGGAGAGAGTGAGAAAGAGAGATAGAAAAGAGAGAGATAAGAAAGAGAGAGAGTGAGAAATAGAGAGAGAGAAAAGAGAGAGGGAGTGAGTGAGAAAAAAGAGAGAGAGAGAAAAGAGGGAGAGAGAGAGAAAGAGAGAAAGAGAGAGAAAAAAAGAGAGAGAAAAAAGAGGGAAGTGGTGAGAAAGATAGAAAGAAAGAGTGAAAAGACAGAGAGAAAGAGAGAGTGAGAAAAAAAGAGAGAGAGAAAAAAGAAGGAGTGAGAAAGAGAGAAGAGAGAGAAAGAGGGAGAGAGTGAGAAAGAGAGATAGAAAAGAGAGAGATAGAAAAGAGAGAGAGTGAGAAGAGAGAGAGTGAGAAAGAGAGAGGGAAAGAGAGAGGGAGTGAGTGAGAAAAAAGAGAGGGAGAGAAAAGAGGGAGAGAGTGAGTAAGAGAGAGAGAGAGAGAAAGAAAGAGAACGGACATACCTTATTTTCAAAGGGTTAAGAATTAGGCACGCAGGCCCGACTAAAATTCTACAATTCATCATAAAGAGTTCACTCAGTCACAGTCATTCAGTATTTGTTAACGAGCATAATAATCATGAAGACACAAATAAGTAACTGCATAAAACAAAAATTAAACTTATCGCATATCCGTAACCTCTGTACTCTGATATATGCAACAACAGTAGTAAACTTGCATTCTTACATTCATTCACGACTAACAAAGGTATAGAAATACAGAAAAAAAATTTACAACACTCAAGTCATACTTTAAACTGCTTTAGACTATGCTTTGTGAGGCATATAATCCATATCAAATAGATGCTGTCATAATTTGAAGTTAAAAGAACGAAAATGACTTATACGTTTTACATGAGTTGATGGGCCATTTCAAAGGTGGACAGCTGAGTAAGAGAGGCTTTTTTAAAATATGTCAAGAAAGAGAGAACGAGAGAAATAGAGAAAGAGAGAGAAAGAGAGAAAGAGGGAGAAAGAGAGAGAGAGAAAGAGAGAGAAAAAGCGGACGGGATATACATTTCTCTCCGTGTTTTTATGAGTTTGCTTTGTTTTTTTTATAATAAAGCCAGTTTTGCCGAAATATTGCGCTGTTATTGTTCGCTTAAATAATTGTGTATTTGTTCCTACTCCATATTGATAACGTTTCTTTCTTCCTTCATTCCACTCCCCTCCTGTTTTTGTAAAACTGCACCATACACCTCCGTATAACTCTGCGACATCGCTATGAATGGTTCGTGTACTGTAATTCAAGAGTTGTATGCCCCTTTGTTTCTTCATCAAATATAAGTCTACACGTCGTAGCTCCTTCAGTAGTATATTTACAACCCTAAACAATGAAATTCACTTGGACTGTCTATGGAGAGCTGCTGTTTAGATCCAGTCTCACTTACCTCAAGCTTGACATAATCTCCATGTGGTACCCTTGACACTTATTACCTCATGTTAACCGTGTTATTCATCTATTTCAGTGACTTTCGTCTCTCTCACACAATACTTTTACATGATCAAACTCAAATACTCACTTGTACAAACTAGGTCTTGTTATGTTGTATTTTTCCATGGTTATATTTCCTGGACTAGTTTCTTTTACACTTATCAAGTGGGCACGTTTAACGATTCCATTGTCTTTCTCAACGGAGTAGATGAGTGGTTTCTGAAAGACATATTATTCAGATTTCGCTGTACAAATGCGAATTTTAAAACGCTGCTAGTCAGGCAGAAGGAAGTTTAGCACATAAATATAAGACAAACGAACAGAAACATGGAGGAAAGTGAAGAGAAAAGTAATTAAAACACCTCACAAACATAAGTAATTAGGTAACTTTCAAAATCTAAAAGTTAAAATACCATTAGTTTTTTTCAGCTTCAGATTGGTCACTGTAGAGCTTGCTGAAACTGGACGAACTGTTAGAACTTGCTTCTTATCACTTCCTGCTTGCAGGTATAAAACTCTTTAGTTTGAGAGAAATAATCAATTCAGGGACGATCAGTAAAACGTACAAACATTCTGTTTTAGGATGCGAGTTAACTATAGTCTAGAAACTCTACACACAGTGACATAGGAACATGCTGTAAGAAATAACAGATATTTTAGATTGAGCGAAGAACATATATTTTAATTGAGTGAAGAACAAAGTGAACTGATGGAGAGAAGATTAGCCTGTTTTCCTTTTAATTTCCATCATTGTATCTCCATTATTAATTAGTCATGATCGAAGATATTAAAACTTCATCTATATCAAGTTTCCCTCACTGATAAATATTTCAGGTGCCTTATTTGTTTTGACGTGTGTCATCAATTTAGTTTTATTCGCATTAAGATAATGGTTTTGCTCTTCACTATTCTTACAGAATGATATAATTAGTTTTTTTTTATTTCTTTTTTGTGTTATGGGCAGTAATACTGTGTCATCAGCATATCTAATCTCTGGTATTTCATAACCTCCATTTGTTATGGCATCGTAATACTCTTTGTCTACATATTATGTAGTATTCCTCATAATATTACCAGCATACTAGTTAAATAAGTAAGGTGACAGTATGTAACCCTGACGGACCCCTTGTTTTATGTCAAAACAAGTTGTTTCACCATTTATTCTTATTGCTGCTTGTTGGTCTAGATACAGCAGTGATATTAATTGTCTAAAATGTGTTGCAAATCCCATCTTTCCTTTATTTCCTAAAGTTTCTGGTCTTATACACAAGCAAATGCCTTTGAGTAGTCTATAAAAGATAAATGTCATTCACATTAAATTTTCTGCAATTCTCTACTATTAATCTTATATTGAATATACAATCTATTGATTCTCTTCCTTGTCTAAGACCAGACTGGACCATATTGAATTATTCTTCTAGTTTTTTACGAAGTCTACCCATTGTGATTTTTAATATAATTTTACTGGGATTACTAATCAAGCTACAGTTTTTTTTATATAATATCAATTTAACCTTTTTTTTTTGGCAGTGGTATAAATACATAACTTTTCCATTCTTTCACCGAAATAACTGGATATCATACCTTTTTACATAGTGCATGATAGACTCTTGCACATTCTTTTCCTCCTGCTTAAATAAGTTCAGCTGTTGTCTCATCACATCCTGGTGATTTACCATTTCTCATATTCCTTATTTCCCATAAAACTTCTTCAATTGCCATGTCTGGTTCTCTCTCCTCCAATAGTATGTTGATTTCTGCTTTCACAGTCAGTTATATCATACATTCTTCTGGAATATTCCTTCAAGTTTTGTAGAATTTCCCGTGTCTCTGTCAATGTCATCTCACCATAAATTAATGTTATCTTTGGTGTAACATTTCTTTAAACATTTCACTATCTCTTCCTCAGTTATATGTCATCATATCACCATCACCATCATCATCATCATCATCATCATCATCATCATCATCAGGTACCAAGCCGAATGGTGTTGGCTAGTATGTTTCTCCAGAGTACACGATCCTTCATGCAGGCCATCAGCTCAGTTGGTAATCTCCTCTCACATCATCCCTTCAGACTGTCCAGTATCATTTCTCTTGGTCTTCCTCTGGATCTTCTTCCCTCTAGTTTTCCTGATGTTATAATATTTTCAATGCCCCCTCTTATCATTTCATGCCCCATGAAATTATTTCTTAAAACTCTTATTTATTTATTATTTATTAGAGAAATCTTATTTTTTTGACAAGATTTTTGTTCTATCCCCAATTCTTTTCAAACATTCTCCATTTGTTATGTTACTTTTGTTTTCCAGGGAATTCACAACATTTTTCTAATAAACCACATTGCTGCTGCTTCGAGCGACTTTTCTTCAGACCTGACTATTATATATATATATATATATATGTGCGTGTGTGTGTGTGTTCAAGATGGTAAACTGTTTTCAATAATTGCACTGTTGATAATATTTATGACATGAATCAAACTAGAAAGGAAATTGATGTGATTATGTTGATAATAACATAAACCGATGATCTTATATCTTATATCTTATATCCTTCCCGTGCCGTTAAACGTCACATAGTGCTCGTAAAGTAGTTCGCCAATTTTTCCTGTCTTCGGGGAGTCTTTCAACCTCATCAAAGGATTTTATGCCTGTTAACTTGGCCTCTCTTAATAATGTCCTCTTCAGAGTTTCACGCAGTCTGCCCCTTTTTCTTCGGCCTGTTGTATTCCACTTGATAGCTTGTTTTGGGATTCTCTGATCATTTCTTCTCATCAAGTGACCAACATATGTCCATCTCCTTTTCCTGATCACCCATGAGACTGGTTGTTGTTCAGACATCTGTCTTATCTCTGCATTGTTCTTGAATTCATTCCACTTGATGCCGAGTATTTTCCTTATGCATTTGTTTCCAAAAGAGTCTAACTTCTTTTCTATTTCTTTATGATTTATAAACCGATGATACAATGATGAACAATTTTATGTTCCTTTTTTTGACGTGTCTCATTTTATCAAATGCTTTAGTGATAAAGTGAGACACACAGAACTTAGAAGAATGCTGGAAAACATCAAGAGAAATGGAAAAGATCTGAAACGTACGAAAACCATATATTGGCAGCAATCAGCAGCAGTGGGATAAGGTAAGGTAAATTTCCCGTTTCCCTGCCATTAAGACATATTAGGGAATTCGGTGTTAGGCCCGTATATACCATGACCTTCTGCACATGAAAGTGTGATATGACCAGTATCACGCCTGGCCGTTTTACTTTCCCAGATTTCTCTGGTACCCATTTTTATTGGTGTGTACCAGGAAAACCCCACTGGTGGGACTGAACCCGTTATCACAGGATTAGCAAAACCGACATCATTAAGGAACAGAACCAAATAGGAGCATTTCAGGATATAAAATTAAGAGTGAGACAAGGATGTGTTCTATCTCCTACCCTCTTCTTCTTGTACAGCGAAAATATAAAGAGAAATATAGAGGACATGCCAGGAATATCATTTGGCGGATACAACCTTACCAACGTAAGATATGCAGACGACATAATTCTGATTGCTAAAAGTAAATGGGAGCTACAGGCTCTTTTGGACGTCGTGGTTCGTGAAAGTAAAAATAAAGGTCTCAGCCTGAACAAAAAGAAGACTGAAGTGATGGTCATCTCAAAGTAAAGAATACCACCAAAGTGTAGCATTACCATCGGTGGCACAGAACTGAAACAAGTAGATGGATGCAAGTACTTAGGAACGATTATAATAATGATGGGAAATGTCACAACGAAATAACAAGCAGACGTGCTCAGGTCAATTCAACATTCCAGAGAATGAGACTCATCTTAAGCAACAGATTTATATCTATTGAAACAAGATTCCGAATACTTAAGTGTTACATCGAGCCAATTTTATTTTATGGGCGTGGAGCATGGCCTATGAATAAGAGAGTACAGCGAGAAATTGATCCCATGGAGATGTGGTTTATAAGACGGATGTTGAATTTACCATGGACAACCAAGAAAACCAATGAAGAAATGTTAAGAGAGCCTGGAGTTAAAAAGCAAATTATAGCAAAGATCAGAGACAGACAAGAGAGATTTATAGGACATTTCCTGAGAAGAGGAAAAATGAAACACACTCTGGAGCCTGGAACAATTCAGGGAAGAAGAGACAGAAAAGACAGAGAGAGAAGTTACTGGATGGGCTGTCAGTGTGGTTAGAAAGAAAGTCACCGGCGGATCTTATAATCAACGCAAAAAAACAGGGAGTTGTGGAGAGAAATGATCGCCTACACCACAACATGCAATATGGCATTTGGATTAGATTAGATTATTAGTGTGTAATATGTTGATGTACTCGTAGTAAATGTAATCGTGAATCAACAAGTATCTATTAACCCACCAATAAATAGATACCAAATTAGAAAATATAAAGTTAAAAACAAATATTCCTGCACTGGTAACAGCCAGATAAACTGATAAATATTCAAAGAGAAACTTATGCAAATTCAAATGAAGAATACCTAAAAGCTACATAAAAAAGACAGGCAGAGAAAAATACTATAAGCTGCACTAAAATGGCAGCAGAGATTAACTATATTCTAGACCAAAAAGACAGGCAGAGATTAACTATATTCTAGACTGAAAAGACAGGCAGAGATTAACTATATTCTAGACTGAAAAGACAGGCAGAGATTAACTATATTCCAGGAAGAGATTAACTATATTCTAGACTAAAAAGACAGGAAGAGATTAACTATATTCTAGACTGAAAAGACAGGAAGAGATTAACTATATTCTGGACTAAAATGACAGGCAGAGAATAATTATAAGCAAAGCTAGACTAAAAGACGGATATAAAATAACTATAAGCTAGACATAGAAGGTATACAGAGAATAACTACAAGCTATAAAAACGGCAATCAGAGAAGTGTACAGATAGACAGCAAGAGGGACTCAGATAGATAGATAGATAGATAGATAGATAGATAGATAGATAGATAGATAGATAGATAGATAGATAGATAGATAGATAGATACGTATATGCATGCATACATACATACACATACATACATACATATATACATACATACATACTTGCATATATACATACATACATGCATGCATACATACATACATACCTACATATTTATATATGTACATGCATGTATACATACATACATACATACATACATACATACATACATAATACATATATACATTCATATACTTACTGAACCCATAACCTCAATAAGAACTGGATACAAGGTAACTGTAATATAAAGTCTTCTACCGTCTGGTCGTGCGTCTTGAGCAGACCTAACACCGTATTCCCTAATATGCCTGGTATAATTACCGTTGAGCACATCAAACATTCTCGCTTCAGTCTCGGTAATCCCTGAACAAGAAAGTGTAAACCTGTTTTGATGCGCTGTTAACTAGATTTTAAAATAGGAAGCAACAAAAATTACGCTCAGGAAAGTGACAGAGGACATTGTACATGCTTGGTTTTGAGAAATACAAAGTAACTGTGAGCGAGCAAACAATAAAAATCCACGGATTATGACAGCAGGAACACATGCCCAGTCTGTCGTAACTTTGATCTATTACTTTTCATTGATTGTGGGACGAGAAGAAAGAAATAACAACATAAAACTTCTGTTACTTCTAAGTTAATGTTATAATCTTGTAACAAATCAAAATATTTCATTTATTTATTAAGACATTTTATGAAAATATAACCTAAAAAAGATATCATTGTTTATTGGTTTCGCTTTCATTTGCTTTCTACTTCTGGTTTATCTCTTGTGTCACATTACAACAGTAGTTAGCTGGCAGAGACGCTTTCTACTTTCCATGGTAACTTTTTATCTTTGCTGAGATATCTTCCTGGAACTACTTCCACATTCATCATTCACTGCATCATAATTGTGGTGCAAGAGGTCAATACAGAAATCCAGGACCTTGTTCTTGCATGACCTGTTGCAAAATAATTCGTTTTATCTTGTTGGAAGTTCATTAACCTAGACAACATAGTTATCAGCTCTGTCATCTCACAGATAATTGGGGAAAATGAATCCGAGGGTGTCCACATCTTCTATCTGATTACCTTGAAGAGCTGAATCAATGTTTTATATGTGGCTTTATTTCTTCATCAAATATGATATATGTTTATATGTGGCTTTCTTTCTTCATCAAATACCATCTAGTATTATATGTGGTTTTCTTTCTTCATCGAATACGATATAGGTTTATATGTAGCTTTGTTTCTTCATCAAAAGCTATATAGGTTTATATGTGGTTTTGTTTTTTCAACAAAAGATATATAGTTTTATATGTGGCATTTTTCATCAAATACGAGATAGGTTTATATGTAGTTTTGTTTCTTTTGCATATATATATATATATATATATATATATATATATAATTCTGACAGTAATTTCTATGCGAAATGCTATAACTACGAGCATGGTGATTAAAGAAATGATGTGCGATTAGCTGTAATATAATTTCCCATGGCCCTACGCGGTTCAGAAAACGTTCATTTCTTCTTCAGATATCGCCGAATATGTAAGTTAGAGGCATAGACCAGGCATAAGTACCTATAGACATGTTTTTGGGGCACTGAATCTCTTTGAAATATATAAAGAATAAAAATGTAGGAACAGCTTTATTGCTCAACGACCACAAAGTTGTGACTTTTCGAGGTGAGCCTTAATCATGCAAACAAATACAGGACGAAGAATTAGAGAGAGGAGATAAAGCACAGATTCACATGAATCCTATTTAAACAAATAAAATGAATAGAGCACTTAGCTAGAACTGACATATAGAATGTTCGTCGTGAATTTAGAAATGCCTTGATATAATATGGAGCATTTTTAAATACGTTCAGAAATGCGCCATTTGGTACGATAAAAATGTGCTTGTTCGGAAATGTACATAAATCCCCATCCTGGAGCGTAGATACTAGTGATGTGTGATAGCTGGATCCATCACATGAAAGCTTAGTTGAGAGGGATTATGAATGTGTAAGAGGAGAATATTATGTGTAGCTGAATAACGAGTTCCAACCGTGTGGTTCCAGCGTCCCACAGTCCTGAATGTAGCGGTTCTCAAGCGTCAGACGGCTTGTGTCATTTGCGTGACATTGTTTGCTGGTTTTAGCAGAAAATCAGATTTGCCTCTGTGGTTGGGGCCATTGAAATGATTAGGGACTGGTTTCGAAGCATGCTGTGTGATATCGTACAGATGTTTCTGCATGCGGTCTCAGAGTCTGAGGCCAGTTTCGCCAATATAAGTCACCCTGCCTCTTTTGCGTCCGATGACATATTTTACATTACGGGATTAGCATATGACTCCCGTATGAAGAGTGAGGATAGTTTTAGGAAAGGTGACTGTTTTCGTTTCCCAAACTACCAGGCAGGTAACACAGCGAGGACGGTTAAATTTTCTGGTGCCAACATATTGCAAGGTTACGATTCAAGTGGCTGTGGACGAGGATGTCTGTAAGATTTTGTTCACGCTTGTATGCTAGTAGGGGTGGATCAGAGAAAATGTCACGGGTGTCGTGGTCCAGTTGGATTAGAGGTAGATAACAATAAAGAGTTGTCTTAACCATCTGACCATGCGGGTGGAAGGGCATTACTAAATTAACTATGTCAGATGACGTAACAGGTTTATTCTGAATGCTTCTTTGTGGCTGACGAGTTGGATACGGTTGAAGGCTTCATGAAGAACATTTTCTGGGTAGTGGCGATGACGGAAACATTCTAATAATTTGTTGGACCGATCTACAAAGTCCAAGTTATCCTGACATATGTGGCGAAGACGGAGGAGTTGGGAGTATGGGAGGGTTTCTTACAGGTTTCAGGGTGGGAGGAGGTATAAGGTAAATAGATGTGGCTGCCAATGGGCTTGTAAAATACAGAGGCAACAAGCCTGTTTGTGCCAATAGATATTGTAATATCTATAAACGTTGACACACTTGTCAGAAATGTTATAAGTGAATTTTTAGTTATTATTAAGTGAGGTGGCGAATTCAATAATTTTTAGCACGTCCTGTGGCATACTGGTGACTCCAATGCCATCATCGATGTACCTTTTATAGAATTCTGAAAGTCTGCCAGTGTAGGTTTCCCATAATTTAACTTCTAAAAAGCCCATAAATAAACATGCATAACTGGGACCCATTTTCTTTCCCATGGCGGCACCACTGATTTGCTCAATGTATTCACCGTGAATTCGAAAGAAATTAGGTTTAGTACTAGGCGTGTGTGTCTTATTATGGTATCATTGTTAATAGTGGGGTGGGAGTCTTTGTCGAGAAAATAGCGGAATGCTAAGAGTCCATCCTCATGGCGGATAAAGATATAAAGGGACATATATTAGTGATAATGTTGTAATAGGGGTGGTATTGAGAGAGTGTGATCACATCAAAAGTTGTTAAGGCCGGGTTTGTATCTTCCAAATAATAGGGCAGTTTGTGTACTAGCGGCTGGAAAATTTTGTCCAAAAAGTGAGAAATGTGCTCAGTTGGGCATGGGCATGCTGATACATGGGACGTCGAAGATGACCCGGTTTGTGGATTTTAGGAAGAAGATATAAAGTGGGTGTACCTAAACAGGGTCGAAGACGACCCGGTTTGTGGATTTTAGGAAGAAGATAGAAAGTGGGTGTACCTAAACAGCTATCCTTGACGTGAAGAAAAACAGCATGAGGTGGGAGCCTCCCTTCTGTAATCAAGTCGTTAATGGCTGCTCAAACTTTGTTATTATTTGAACGGGTAGCATCTTTTTTACCTGGGACATAGAATTTGTATTGCTGAGTTGGGACATTCCTTCAGGAATATATACATCTGAGGTTGAGACCTTTATTTTTACTTTCGCGAACCGTGATGTCTAGAAGAGCCTGTAGCTCCCCTTCACTTTTATGAATCAGGAATGTGTCGTCTGCAAATCTTAATTTGTTACGGTTGTACCCGCCAAATAATATTCCTGGCACGTTCTCTATATTTCTAATTATGTTTTCGCTGTACAAGGAGAAGAGGTCAGGAGATATAACACATCCTTGTCTCACTCCCAGTTGTATGTCTTGGAATGCTCCTATTTGGTTCTAAACCCTCTTTGCTGCTGATTGCTGCCAATATATATTTCAGATGTTTACCATCTATGCTGATGACTTCTAGCATTCTTATAATTTATGTTTGTCTCGCTTTATCAAATGTTTTACAGTAGTCTATGAAGCATAAGAATAGGCCCATCTTTATTACTTTTATTGTTCTCTCCGTCAATGTTCTTATTATATACACGGCGTTACTTGTACCTTTTCCTTTGACGAAGCCGCACTGTTCTTCAGCGATTTCTGGTTTTATTTTGCTTCTAACTATTCTCATAACAATGCGAAGAAGGAATTTGTAACATGACTCATAAAACGAATGGATCGATGGTCTTCAAATTCAACTGCTCCTTGGTTCTTTGATAGGGCAATGAAAATTGATCGCAAAAGGTCTGATGGGACATAGCTACTGTTATCTGATAATTATTTCTATACCGAGCTCTCCTAATGTTAAGTTAATGTTACAATCTTGTTATGCCTGAATATGTTATGCAATGTTCTTTCTAAATATAACCTTAGCACCTTTACTTTAATTTGACATAACAGCAGAATGAGAGAAACTCATTTTATACACATGGGCTTATTACACGGAACATGATAGTTTACGATATATGGACAACATAAGGAGATGTACTATCAGCTTTATAGCTAACATCTACGATGAAACTAATATTAAACAACGGATTGTATGCGGCACGTTTATGTGAGCTTACTCAGTTTAACACAGATAAAATCTCAGCTCAGCTGAACAAAGCTTAAATGAAACAATGAAAAAGGCTTAAATCACGTTGAAGCAAAACTGTTTTTCAAATCAAAAACATATATTTGGTACACAAAACATATAATTTGCAAGACGTACAAAGTAATGCGAAGTTAGACTAGTGGGAAAAATGACCTTTATACAGAAAATAAACGATTATATATCAATTTCACATCAATGACGAGAATAAGTCAAGAGCATACACAGGAACAAGTACGTTCCTTCTTAAGATAATGTCACCAAGGTGAATTAGCTAGCTCGCTGTCAGACATGTAATTATGAATGTAATGTTATCTGTCTTCCATTCACTCGTTCGAATTTTAGACATTTATGTCCTCAGAATCGAATGTGAGATACTCTTATTTTATGTTGCCACATGAAACTCATATCACTTCACCTCGCTTCTTCCGCTTATTCTAAAAATTGATTTTGTTTGGCAAATAGTAAATTAAAAATACCACATTGTTCCTTAGGAATATGTGCCCTTCCATTTATCTGCAAAGCTGATTTATTTTCTCTGTCATTCTCAGTTATCATCATTTACTTTCTCTCTCCTTCTTTATCACTGCCCTTAACGTTAGTTCTTAAATACTTCTCAATCCTAGAATAAAACTATAAATAAAATAATAAAATTTCTTACTTTCAGCGGTGAGCTGTCCTACCAGGACATAGAACAGTAGATTCTTCAGAAACCACATCTTTCCAAACATCACGAGAGATGATGTAGAACTTGTCATGCTGGTGAAATGAGCTGTCATTTATACTGTTAATCTTGTATTTGTTACTGTATTAAAAATATAAAGTTATATAATGCAGATGAATGGAACGTTTTATCTATAAAATTACAACTGCTCATTTGAAAGGCGCTTAATATTAATCTATTTGCCAAATGAATACGAAATGTAAAATTTCGTTTCATTCAAGTTTTCTAATTTGTGACGCCTGGTTTCAAAGCCATGTTAGATGATTATATCTTCTATGGCGATTTCTACTCATAATGTTTCATGCTATCCATTAAACACGTATTCGTGCACAGTTAACAGGTGCGCCAACCTACCCCAAGTTAGTTTTACTACACTAGCTTTGTATCTAAGCACGTGAAATAGTTATTAGTATTACAATATATTGCATCTACTATACAATGGGTGTGTGTGTGTGTGTAATGGCGTCACTAATTACAGAGCAGATTTACTTTACTGCTACACAAGTGACACAACAGACGGTACACTGATACACAACTTGCAACTATCGAAACCCAAGAAAAATCAACCAGAACAATCCGTACACGAACATAAACATTTTACATAAATAGAAAACATCTCATCGCCACAGTTCTGACACTCAACATAGGTTCATAAAGCGCAGGGTTTCAGCAGTTACAACAAAGAAAAACAAGGTTTAATGATGAACCCCTTTATTGTAAGTCAGTGTTGTAAATTAATGTGGACCAAAAAAACCAATGAACAATTACCATGAATATGAAAAAAAACTATCTTGGCGATTAACATCGCCATTGGGCAGACAAACTTAGACAACAATGAAAAAGCATGCCAACTTTTCCCGTGCTCCCTTAAACAAGTGAGTGCGGTCATAGCTGTTTGACCACAACAACAGGGTTTCTAACCCACCATCTGTAACAGAATAAACATTCTCTTACAGCAAAACGAGATGATATCAAGTGACTGAACTGACTGATCTTATGAGCACAAAATGTCTCCCTCAATGAAGTATTATTTATGAAATGTAGAAACTTTATGTTTATAATTTATTTCTTTTTATAACAATGTGGAAAATGACAGCGCTCAAATGAGAGATAATTTGAAATTAAAATTATGCAAAAGTTCAGTCTAAATATTTAATCAAAGGTATATATGATAAAAAAATAAAATTATATTAGGTTTTTACTACATATATTATGTTACAGTCTTACATCTTACATCCTACCCGTGCCGCTAAACATCACATAGGGATCGCATAGTTGTCTGCGAGCTTTCCTGTTTCCGGCTACTTTTTCAACTTCATCAAGCGATCTTATGCCCAATAAACTGCTTCTCTTAACAATTTCCTCTTTAGAGTTTCACGTGGTCGACCTCTTTTTCTTCGGCCTGTTGTGCTCCACTTGATAGCTTGTTTTGGTATTCTCTGATTGTTTCTTCTCATCACATGGCCTACAGATATCCATCTTCATTTTCTAAACACCCATGAGACAGGTTGCTGTTTGCTCATCTATCTTATCTCTGTGTTGTTCTTAAATTAGTTCCACTTTATATCAATTATTTTCTTGAGACATTTGTTTTCATAAGAGTCTAATGTCGTCTCTGTTTCTTTAGTTGATTTCCTGCTTTCGCATGCATAAATGAGGGTGGATATAACTTTTGAATTGAATAATCTTAACTTGTTGTTTTGAATTCCATATGTTTTCAAGATTCTGAAAGTTAATGCTGGATTTGCAATTCGAATTCTACTTTCCTATTGTCACCATCCTAGTCCATGTAGCTGCTGAGGTATGCAAATTGGTTTACTTCATCAACAGCTGTTCCTTATAATCGTATCTTTTTCCTTCTTGATTAAAGAGAAGTTTCATTATCTTAGTTGTTTAATTTCAAGACTTTTTGTGCTAGCCAAGTAAGACAGTGAATCCTTTTTTTGTCCTGCATCGTTTTCAGATTGTCACTGATAATAGTAATGTAATATGCAAAATCAATATCTTTTATTTGTTTCTCTTGTACCCAATCAATGTCAGTTTTATCAGTACAGTATCTTTTCATTATAAAGTCTATAGCACTTCCAAAAAGCAAGGAAGATAATATACATCCTTCTTTCACGCATGTTTCAGTCTGAAACCATACGCTCATTCCTTCTTCTGTCTTCACTGCACAAACATATCCGTTGTAGGGATCTTTAATGATGTTGGCAATTTTAGATGGTATTACATAGAGTTTTGATGTTTTAACATTATTTCCAGCTTATATTTTCTACCCAAGACAAATCTTAAGATGGAATATCAGATCCAGATTTTTTCTGTTAAAGTAGAAGGAAACCGCCACTCAATAGTTGCATTTAATTCATCTAAATCTTCTTCCACTTCAACATCACTATACTAGAACCGAACATATCATCCTCACTATCACTAGAACCGAACATATCGTCCTCACTATCAGCAACACTTTCTAATTAACTTAAAGCACTGGACGCAAATAGAAGATCTTGATTTTGCGGATGACATAACTCTTATCAGTGACAATGTGACATCGATATAAGAAAAAACAGATACCCTGTCCTCACTGGCTAGTAAAATAGGACTTGAAATAAGGAAAACAAAAATATAATGAAACTTTTTATTAATCACGTCGGAAAAATATAAGTAGAAGGAACAGTTGTTGAAGAAGAAAACCATTTTGCATACGTCGGCACCTACACAGGTCAAGATGATGACACCAGAAAGGAAGTTAGAATTTGAATTGTAAAAGCAGCATTGACCTTCAAGAATCTTTATAACATATGGCATTCAAAATTTATAAGCACAAAAACAAGTTAGGATTATTCAATTTAAATGTAATATTCACCCTCATGTATGCATACGAAAGCTGGAAAACAACTAAGGAAATACAAAACAAATTAGACTCTTCTGAAAACAAATGCCTAAGGAAAATATTCGGTAAAATGGAACGAATTCAAGAATAATTCAGAGACAAGACAGATAAGCAAACCTGTTTTATGGGTGGTCAGAAAAAGAAGTTGGGCATATGTTGGTTACGTTATAAGAAGAAACAATGGAAGAATAGCAAAACAAGCTATCATGTGAAACATAACGGGCCGAAGAAAAAGAGATCAACCACGTGAAAATCTAAAGATGACAGTGATAGAGAGGCTAGTTTAGTGGGCATAAAATCTCTTTATGAGGTTAAAAAAGCCGAATACAAAAAAACAACTTGTTAAAATACCATGCGAGTCATCCAATGTGACGTCTAACAGCACGGGACCGATGTAAGATGAAAGATGTAGGATGTAAGACAGAACACATTCATTCATGTATATTGTTTAGAACCAGAGAGGTTAACACTTGTTATTTTACGTAAATTAAAACACACCATAGTATTATCAAACTATTAAATTATTAACACACAATATTATTACCATACAATTAAATGATTAACACACCATATTTCTTTTCTTACATTTTCGTGACTTAAATTTTTAAAAAGCCTTAAAGATTATATTCTTAGACATTACAAAAAGCGAGATTCGAGTTAGCGCATTGGATTAGTCACTCTCTCGCCAACCAGGCGGCCCGGTTAAGATTTTCACTTACCACAGTGCCAATCAAACAGTGGCTAGCAGAATAAAAAAACTCCACGGGGTTCACCCAGCCTCAAAAAAGTGGGTAGCGGGGTTAACGCTCTGGAAAGGAAGAGGAATGAGGCCGCTAGCTACGGAGTACGCGCTAATGGCGACACTAGCTGGCAGTTTCTGGTCAATCTCTCACTAGAATTAAACTTATTTTTTGTTAATTGTCTGTTATAATTAACTGCACAGAGGAAATATTGTATTCAAAGTTTATTTTATTTTATATACTTTCTTAGCCATCACTACACGAATTCGGCATATAATTTAACAATACCACTTTAAAACATATATAAATGAAAACAGTAAAGATACCGTTTTATATCTGTTTCAATGTACATATGAAAATGTTAAACTTCTGGCGAAAGAAGTTTCGACATATTTTTTTTAACTGTAATTTAGTGTGTCCTAAAAGGTTGGCACTTTAAAAATACAGCTGCAGTGAATTGATGACACAGTAGTTTATATCTGCAAAATAAGTTGTTTAACAATGTTTACCGTGTTGTATTGCTTCTTTATTTTTATATCTCTTGTTAAACTGAGAGTTGGGGTTTATTTCTATAAAGCAAAGCCACTAAAAACTAAACTGTTTAAAGACTGAAATCTCGTAACGCCCTGGGACTAGCAGTGTCAAGACAATGTCATCTCTTTGAGAATCCATGAATTTTGTCCAAGGAACATAAACAGTCAACTTCCCCTGGGAACAACTGTGTTAAGAGCACACTTATCTTAACATAGTGTTTGTGAGACAGGGAACATAGATCTGTTTGCTTAAAAACTCTGACCTACCTCTGTAGCCCAGAAACTTGTAGCAATCAACACTAATTGTAATTGTAATTGTTATTTTTGCAAAATGTAATGTCAAGTTGGTGGACGGATGGGGACATGGAGATCTCTGGCGGGGATGAGGGAAGTCTGGTGTGAAACCAATGAATCCAGGACGTGACAAGCCTATGGGTCTTTACAACAATGGCTATCAGAATGATGTAAACAAAACAGAGCCAGTAGACTATAGGTGGCGGGGAATGGATATCGTTGAAGCACTCATCAGATTCCTCATCTCAGAGTCAGAGTGTCTTTGTGGAACTGTCTCAAACCATCTGACATGGAGAAGGGGCTTAAGTACAGCCACCAGAGGCTGGAAAACAAAGTTTTGGCCAGGCCAGCCACACTGTCTTCATGGCAGTCCGAGCAAGACCACAGTCTGCCCTAGCAAGGAAAGGTGCTGAAGTCGGAGTTACCCAGCCAAAAGGCGCATCGCATAAATCAGGGTAACACGCATTATCGCTAATGAAATGTCTATATCTACAGTTTTCAAACATGGTGCTCGCCCTGTGAAGACTAACCAGGCAGGTGCAGTGCCGGGCCCCCTGCCTCGAAAGGGTCCACCCAATGCTACTGGAGGTCCTCTCAGTTCGTCTTGTGGAGTCAGGAGACATGAGAGTAGAGCTACTGGCCAAAAAATACAACAGAAGAAAACAGCCAAAAAGCAAGAACTTAAAATAATGCAGTGGAATGCTGAGGGTGTCAGCAGTGTTAGAGATGGCTATAGCAAAAAGGTTGAACTAGAGAACATACTTTTTGCAGAGCAGGTAAGTATATGCTGCATACAGGAGACACACCTAACCAAAGATGCCGCCTTTAAAATCAGAGGCTACCAGTGTTTTAGATCAGACCGACAGGACAGAAGAAAAGGAGGAGTACTCACACTTGTTAAGAATAACATCAGCGCATGTCAGGTGGGAGTGTACATGGAAGGAGCCGAATACCAGATGATCCATCTAAAAAGTAGTAATACAGATTTCCACCTCCTTAACTATTACTGTCCTAATGACCGCCCACTTGCTTTAGGAACAATCCCACACAAAGAGAGACTGATGGTCTGTGGTGATTTTAACAGTCATTCCCAGAGCTGGGGCTATGACCACATAGACAAAAGAGGAGAGGAAGTTGAGAGCTGGCAGGATGATAATGGACTTCTCCTGATCAACCAGCCAATGGATGCCCCAACATTTTACTCAAGGGCTTGGCATACAAAATCAACACCAGATCTGGCATTCCACTCTCCAGATCTGAAGTGGAACATTACACGTGAAGTTGGAAAACAACTTGGAGGTAGCGACCATCGACCAGTCTTCCTGACAATAGAAAATGAACTCCTTAACACCAGTAACCCTCTCCCCAGATGGAACTATAAAAAAGCAAACTGAACAATGTACAGACATCGTACAGGTATCCTGGTGGGACAGCTGTCCATAGAAGGTAAGGATATTAACAGCATAGTGAAGGAATTCAATGCTTGTATCCTTCAGGCCGCTCGTGAAACCATTCCCAGAGGAGCTCGCAGGGACTATAAACCATACTGGTCTAGTGAGCTGGGAAAACTCCATGATGACGTGGAAGCAGCTCGAAAGCAAGCAGAAAATAGACCATGCCAAGAACACCACAATAATTACCAACATTCTAAGGCCAAATTTCAGAGAGCAAAGCTGCAAGCCAGACGGGAAAGTTGGAGAGAGAAAACAGAGTCCCTAAACTTTGAAAAGGATGGAAGGAAACTATGGAAACTAATCAAACAGTTAAATGATGAGAGTACTGGAAGAAGTACAAAGATTACACTAATAGAGGATGGGAAAACTCTTACAGGTAAGCAGGTAGCAGATCACTTTGCTCGCATGTTTGCACAGGACTGCAACATTGATATCCATCCAGAGAAGGAGCGTACAGTGCACATCGAGCCACAGAAAGAGGAGGAACAAGTCAGAAAAGTGGAGGTCATGGATGCACCAATCACACGCAGTGAGTTAGACCTAGCAGTTAGTAAACTGAAACCAAGGAAATCACCAGGACCAGATGGAGTGTCCAATGAAATGATCAAGAACCTGGGAATGGCAGCAATGGGAAAGCTGTTGGATATTTTCAATATGTGCTGGAGCACAGGTAAGTTACCTCAAATCTGGAAGGAAGCAAGCATGGTACCACTGCTAAAACCAGGGAAAAACAGTGATACTGCCTCCAGCTACAGGCCAATCAGTCTCACTAGCTGCCTATGCAAAACGATGGAACGCATCATTGACCTGAGGCAAAAATGGTACCTAGAAAGTGAAAACCTTCTCGTTCCACAACAAGCAGGATTTAGGCAGTACTACAGTACGGAAGATCAAGTGACCTATCTCTCTCAAGAGATTGAGGATGCATTCCAAGCAGAAAAACCTTGTACTAGCAGCGTGGATAGACCTGAAGAAAGCCTTTGATAAAGTATGGAAAAAAGGTATGTTGTGGAAACTAAGAAACTGCAATGTGAATGGAAGACTGTACAACTGGATAAAGTCCTATTTACACAATAGAAGAGCTAGAGTAGTAATGGATGGACACAAAAGCCAGAAAGTACTTCTGCGACACGGTGTACCACAAGGAGGAGTCCTTTCGCCTACACTATTCCTTGTATTCATTAATGACCTGGTCAAGGAACTTCCCTATGGAATCAAAGCAGCACTGTATGCAGATGATCTGGTCATGTGGTGTACAGATGAATATGCGACAGTTGCTACACAGAGACTCCAAAGAGCAGCAGACATCTTGACATCATGGACAAACAAATGGTGTGTAAGTATCAACACAGAGAAATCAAGCACCACTCTGTTCACCCTCTCATCTAAACAGAAAGCAGGTAAGATCTTTGTAAATGAAATACCCTTAAGGATGGACAACCAACCCACTTACTTAGGAGTGACTCTTGACTCAAAACTGACTTGGAAGCAACACATCAATAGTGCAGAAGCAAAAGCCAGAAGAAAACTAGCCATATTAAGAAAATTGAGTGGGACTACATGGGGAGCTAGTGAAAGAATCCTCAAGAATGTATATCAGCAAAGTATTCTACCACATTTAGAATATGGCTCAACATCTTGGTGCACAGCATCAAACACTACGCTGCATAATCTAGACAAGGTTCAGAATCAGTCACTACGGATTATCACAGGTGCCATGAGGTCCACGCCAATAGTAGAAATGCAGAAAATAGTTGGTGTTCAACCGCTAAAGGTACGTAGAGACACAAAGGTCATGACCATGGGAGAAAAATTCCTTAGCTCTGTAAGCCATCCCCTGAAGGAGAGATTCAATAACTTGGCATTAGGACGGCTTAAAAGAAGCAGCTTCATTCATCAGGCCAAAGCGTATGCGTAAGCTGATACCTGACCTTCCAACTGTAGTCACTCCATTATCATCTGTACCAGAGCATACACCATGGAAAGAAGCAGATTATACACAATAACTATTCAGACTGAAGTGAAAGGTGTGCAGAATGGTGAGATGCAGAGCAGTCTTGTAAGATCAACAGCCACACTTAGTGTTCTAGATGACAAATATCCATGTGACACCTGGATACGTGTGTATACAGATGGATCTGCACATAATGCCATAAAGAATGGTGGGGCAGGAGCATATATTGAATATCCAAACAACACCATTGACAAGATTTCCATACCCACTGGTAAATACTGCAACAACTTTGATGCAGAAGTTAGGGCAATTATTGCTGCAGTTGAAAAACTATCAGACTCCAGAATTGATACATGTCCTGTAGTAATTCTCACAGATGCAAGATCAGTACTGGAGGCTCTTCAGTGCAACAAACTACCAGACCTTAAGGATGCCTTGTCAAAAAGTGGCTTACAACATGGAGTCACTTTGCAATGGATTCCCTCCCACTGTGGGATACCAGGCAATGAGAAAGCTGACCATCTGGCCAAAGAGGGCACTGAAATGGAGCAACCAGACATACCAATCACTTATAATCAGAAAAAAAGCATGATAAAAACCAACAGGAAGCCACAAACACCACCACATGATGACTATCACATGCTAAACAGAAAGGAACAAGTCACCATCTTCCGTCTCCGAACAGGACACAGCCGACTCCGAAGTCATATGTATACAAAGTTTAAGGTTGGTACTACTAATCTATGTACATGTGCCCAGGTGCCCCAAACCGTGGAACATATCCTTCAGAACTGCATCAACTACGAGACACTGAGAAATAATTACTGGCCCAGTGAAACCACTAAAGAAGATAAGCTCTACGGTTCCATACATGAGTTACAAAAAACAGTGAAATTTATCCAAGAGACAGGACTGCAGATATAGACAGACAGTGCGAACGAAGAAGAAGAAGAAGAAGATAAACAGTCAACAACAAGTTTCGTTTGAGGAAAAATAAAATGTCAGAAACTGATAAATGGTTTTAAAGATTTTCTTTAAAACATTGTCACTAATTCGTTCTTCTTTAGACAAACAACAGTATTTTATAATATTCAAATAAATATAAAAAATGGTAATGACTGTTCAGTAAAAGGAACAAGATTAACTCCAGTAATAAAAAGTGGTATCTCGGCTTGGCTTATAAATTATTTTCTCTTGCAACAACAACCGCGTATTCACTCCAAACACAAGTGAAAAAATCGTTCTGACAAAATTCAGGATTTACAGCTGTTCCTGTTGACACATGTTTCCATATAACAATATTTTATATCTTTTCACTAATCAGTTGATTATATTTCATTTTAAACCATGAGAATAATCACAGCTGTTGTTGGAGGTTATTTGGTTTATACATATAATGTTGCTTTCTTTCTGTATGTGTAATTATAACAGTAAAATAATTACATATATGGATGTATGTGAGGACTACTGTTACTAAATATATCTAAACTTACTAAACAGTAAATTTAAATTACTGTTACAATCTTGCTATGCCTGAATATGTTATGCAATGTTCAGGCTAAATATAACCCTAACACTAGTATATAAATTTAACACAACAGCAGAATAAGACAAATTCCTTATATACACATTGGTTTATTACGTAAAAAATGATGGTGTACGATATATGGAAAACATCAAGATATGTACTATCAGATTTTTAGCCAATGTTTACGATAAAAGTAACATTAAGCAAGGGATTTGATGCAGGTAATTTTCATGGAAAGAGGGTATGAACTTACTCAGTTTAACACATATAAAATCTTAGGCCAGCTGAACAGAGCTTAAATGAAACAATAACAGTGTAAACGCATAAATCACATTCAAACAAAACTTTTTTTTCAAATCAAAGACATATATTTGGAACGAATTACTAAATACAGCAAGAGGTACAAAATAATACGACATTAGACTAGTGGGAAAAATTACCTGTAAACAAGGAAACGATTATTTATTAAGCTCACATCAATGATGAGAATAGGTCAAGTGCATACACAGGAACAAGTACGTTCCTTCGTAAGACAATGTGTCACCAAGGTGTCCGTTGTCAAGTCCTTGTTTTCTTTTAACGTCACTTTTTATCCCTTAGTCCCACTATGAGCAACTGGTATTATGATTCTGAGAATTCTGGCATCAACTACATGTGCAATGTTTTTCTGTTGTGGAAGGGCGGGGGGCTGGGCTTGGTTTGGTTTCTCGAAAGCGGCCGATTCGGGAGATTAAGGTCAAGCTGCTCCTAGGTTTTCTGGTCGGGTGTCATCGATGTGTTGGTCAGGTAGAGTGTAATGTGTTTACTAGTTCACTCTGTTCGAGGCCTTTGGCGGGGTACACACGTGTGAGCCGTGGTTGTTGGTATATCCTGGTGTGTCTGCTGCAGTTTTAATATATATGGTGATGTTGGATAAATGGATTGTTAAGCTATGAAAATGCCAGGTCTCTTCAATGTTTTACAGACAGTCTTATTTTTGTGTCTGTTATAGAATCTTAGTTTTATGTTGGTTAAATAGAGTCTTAGTTTTATTTAAGTTGAAAACTGAGTCTTAATTTTGTGTTAATTAGATAGTCCTTTTTGTGTTCGTTAAAAAGAGATTCTTAGTTTTAATTTTAAACTGGTTAAAGAGAGTATCTTAGTTTTATGTTCCTTAGAGAGTCTTAGTTTTATTTTGGTTATAGAGACAGTCTTATTTTTATGTTGATTAGAGTGAGAGAAAGGCGTAATTTTCATCACAGTTATATTCTTCATTACTACGCCTTCACATATTCACATGTTTCAACTTTTGATCATAGACACTGAATTATTTTCTATGTGTTTGTATGTGCGGACGTGTTTATTCTGACCAGTATCGATTTCATTATATGACTTATAATGCTAAGCTGTGTTTCATCTTTACGTATCATAATGAGTCATATTGGTTATTAATGCGCCATTGAGCATTTCATTATATGCATTTTATGTGTTGATGTTGTCGCAGACTGAGTACTGCGTATATTTGTACATGTTTGAATTGGCAATAAACTCGTGTATGTGTAAGGGAGTGTGGCTAACTTTTGTGTTGTTTAAAGAGAGTCTTAGTTTTGTGTTGGTTAGATAGAATTTTAGTTTTAGTTGGTTAGAGAGAGTTTTAGTTTTAGTTGGTTAGATTGAGTCTTAGTTTTATTTTGGTTAGATAGTTAGTTTTTTGTTGGTTAGAGAGAGTCTTTTTTGTGTTGGTTAGAGAGATGGTTAGTATTGTGTTTTTTAGACAGGTTCTTTTTTGTGTTGTTTAGAGAAAGTCTTACTTTTGTGTTGGTTAGACAAAGTCTTTTTTTGTCTTGGATAGAACGAGTTTCAGTTTTTGTTGGTTAGAGAGAGTCTTAGTTTTTTAATTGGTTAAAGAGAGAATTTTGGTTTTGTATTCATTAGAGAGAGTCTTAATTTTTTTGTTGGTTAGAGAGAATCTTTGTTTTGTATTGGTTAGGGAAAGCAATAATTTTGTGTTAGTTAGATTGAGTCTTTTTTGTGTTGGTTAGAGAGAGTTTTTTTCTGTGTTAGTAAGAGTCAGTCTTAGTTTTGTGTTGGTTAAGAAGAGTCTTAGTTTCGTGCTGGTTAGAGAGAGAGTCTTAGTTTTATATTGGTTAAAGAGAGAGTCTTAGTTTTATGTTGGTTATAGAGTTTTAGTTTGGTGTTGTTTAGAGATTCTTGGTTTTGTTTTGTTTAAAGAGATTCTTAATTTTGCGCTGGTAAGAGAGTGTCTTAGCTTTATGTTGGTTAGAAAATCTGTAATTTATGTTGGTTAGAGGGAGGATCTTAGTTTTATATTGGTTAGTGAGAGTCTTAGTGTTGTCGTGCTATAAGAGAGTTTTAGTTTTATGTTAGTTAGAGAGAGGATCTTAATTTTATGTTGCTTAGGCAGAGTCCTAACTTTGTGTTGGGTAGAGTGTGTGGGTTTTGTGTTGGTTAAAGAGAGTCTTAATTTTCTGTTGGTTGGAGATATTTTTGTTTTTCTGTTGGTTTAATAGAGTCCCGGTTTTATGTTGATTGAAGAGATAGTCTTAATTTTATTTCAGCTAAAGAGATAGTCTTAGTTTTGTGATGTTAGAGATTCTTAGTTGTATGTTTTTTTTAAAATTTTATGTTGGTTAAACAGAGAGTCTGAGTTTTATGGTGTTAGAGAGAGACATAGTTTTTATTTGTTTAGAAAGTATTAGTTTTATATTGGTTAGAGAGAATTAATTTTGTATTGGTTAGAAAGACTTAGTTTAGTGATGATTAAAGAGTCTTGGTTTTGTGTTTGTTAAAGAGAGTCGCAATTTTGTCTTTTTAAAACAGATTCTTAATTTTGTGTTGGTTAGAGAGAATTTTAATTTTGAGTTGGTTAGAGAGTCCAAGGTGTGTGCTGGTTATATAGAATCTTAGTTTTGTGTTGGTTAAAGAGAGTCTTAATTTTCTGTTGGTTGGAGATATTTTTGTTTTTCTGTTGGTTTAATAGAGTCCCGGTTTTATGTTGATTGAAGAGATAGTCTTAATTTTATTTCAGCTAAAGAGATAGTCTTAGTTTTGTGATGTTAGAGATTCTTAGTTGTATGTTTTTTTTAAAATTTTATGTTGGTTAAACAGAGAGTCTGAGTTTTATGGTGTTAGAGAGAGACATAGTTTTTATTTGTTTAGAAAGTATTAGTTTTATATTGGTTAGAGAGAATTAATTTTGTATTGGTTAGAAAGACTTAGTTTAGTGATGATTAAAGAGTCTTGGTTTTGTGTTTGTTAAAGAGAGTCGCAATTTTGTCTTTTTAAAACAGATTCTTAATTTTGTGTTGGTTAGAGAGAATTTTAATTTTGAGTTGGTTAGAGAGTCCAAGGTGTGTGCTGGTTATATAGAATCTTAGTTTTTGTGTTGGTTAAAGAGAGAGTCTTAATTTTGTGTTGGTTAGGAGATTCTTAGCTTTTTGTTGGTTGGAGAGAGTTTTAGTTTTTTCTTAGTTAGGTAGAGTCTTAGTTTTATATTGACTAAAGAGAGTTTAACATATTTATTGGTTATAAAGTTATAGTTTTATTTTTATTAAAATGAGTCTTAATTTTGTGTTTATTAGAGAGTCCAAGATTTGTGTTGGTCAGAGAGAGAGTCTTAATTTTGTTTTAGTTAGAGAGAGTTTTATTTTTATGTTGGCTTAATGGGGAGTCTTACCTTTATTTTTGTTAAAGAGAGAACGTTAGTTTTGTGAGGTTCAACAGAGTATTAGTTGTATGTTGGTTGTAGAGCCTTCATTGTGTGTTTATTAGAGTTCTGTATTATTTATATTCTTGGTTTTGTGGTTGTAAAAGAGAGTCACAATTTTGTGTTGGTAAGAATGATACTTTGTTTTGTGTTGTTTAGAGAGAGTCTTAATTTTATGTCGGTTAGAGAGTCCAAGTTTTATATTGGATAGAGAGTCTTTGTTTGGATTTGGTTAGAGAGAGTCTCAGTTTTGTGTTGGTTATGAATAATCTTAGCTTTTTGTTGATTAAGGAGAATCTTAGTTTTGTGTTGGTTAGAAAGAAAGAATATTAGTTTTGTGGTTGTTAGAAATTCTTAGATGTATGTTTCTTTAATGAGATAGTCTTAGTTTTATATTGGTTAAAAACCGAGTCTTAGTTTTTTTGTTGTTTAGACAATTTAGTTTTATGATGGTTAAAGTGAGTCTTAGTTTTATGTTGGTTAGAGAGAGAGAGAGAGAGAGATTATTAGATAATCTTAGATTTATGTTCGTAAGAGACTCTTAATTTTGCGTTAGTTAGATATATTCTTAGCTATGTGTTGGTTAGAGATTCTTGGTTTTGTGTTGGAATAAGAGAGAGTCTTAGTTTCGTGTTGGTCAGAGAGATTCTTAAGTTTCTGTTGGTTAGTGAGTCTTAGTTTTGTGTTGGTTAAGGAGAGTCCTAATTTTGTTTTGTATTGGTTAAAGAGGGAGTCTTAATTTTAGGTTGGTTAAAGATACAGTCTTAGTTTTGTGTTGGTTAGACTGAATTGCAGTTTTATGTTGGTTAGAGAGAGTCTTAGTATTATGATGGTTAAATAGTCTCAGTTTTATGTTGGTTAGAGAGTCTTAATTTTGTTTTCTTTAGAGAGAGTCTTAGTTGTGTATTGGTTTGAGAGTATTAGTTTTATGTTGGTTAATGAGAGTATTAATTTTATGTAGATTAAAGAGAGAGAGTCTTTGTTGTATCTTGGTCAGATAGTCATTGTTTTGTGTTTGTTAGTGAAAGTGTTAGTTTTGTGTTGCTTAAAGAAAGAGTCTTAGTTTTCTGTTGGTTAGAGAAAAACTTCGTTTTATTTTGGATAGAGAGAGAGTCTTAGTTTTATGTTGGTTAAATAGAGAGTATTAGTTTTATGTTGGTTAGACAAAGTCTTAGTTTTTTGTTGGTTAAAGGGACTTATTTGTATTGGTTAAAGATTCTTAATTTTGTTAGAAAGTCTTTGAAATAAGTTCGTTAAAGAGAGTCATAATTTTTTGTTGATTATAGAGATTCTTCATTTATTGATGGTTAGAGAGATATAGAGAATTAAGTTTTTTGTTGGTTAAAGATAGAGTCTTAGTTCTGTGCTGTTTAGGCAAAGTCTTAATTTTATGTTGGTTAGAGAAAGAATCGTAATTTTCTGTTGGATTGATGGAGCGGTACTTTTTGTTTGCTTAGAGAGAGAGTCTTCATTTTATGTTCGTTGAAGAGACATTCTTAGATTTATATTGGTTAAAGAGAAAATTTTAGATTTATTTTGATTATATAGAGATTTAATTTTATGTTGGTTAAATTGAGACTCTTAGTTTTATGTTATTAAGAGAGAGTCTTATTTTTATTTTGGTTAAAGAGAGAGTCTTTGTTTTATGTTGTGTTGAGAGTCTTGTTGTGTTGTTTAGAGAGAGAGTCTTAATTTTGTGTTGGTTAGAGAGTGTTTTAGATGTTTGTTCTTTAGAGACTTTTGGTTTTGTCTTTTTAAAAAGAGAGTCTTAATTTTGCGTTCGTTAGAGACATTCTTATTTTTATGTTGGATAGAGAGAGTCTTTATTTTGTGTTGGTTAGACAGAGTCTTAATTTTATGTTGGTTAGAGAAAGAATTATAATTTGTTGCTGGTTAGAGAGAGAGTCTTAATTTTATGTCGGTCAAAGAGAAAGTCTTTGTTTTATGTTTTTTAAAGAGGAAGTTTTAGATTTATGTTCCTTAGACGAGTCTTACTTTAATGTTGGTTAAATAGACGGTTTTAGTTTTATGTTATTAGAGTGAGTCTTAATTTTCTGTTGGCTGAAAACGATCTTACTTTTTTTTTGGTAAGAGACTCCTGGTGTTGTCTATGTAAAAGATATTCTTTATTTTGCGTTCGTTAGTAAGATTCTTATCTTTATGTTGGCTAGGCAGAATATTCATTTTATATTGGTTAAGGAGACAATCTTACCTTTATGTTGGTTAAAGAGGGTCTTAGGTTTATGTTGGTTAGAGAAGATTGGATTTGTATTGGTTAAAGAAAGTCTTAATTTCGTGGTGTATAGACACTGATTCTTAGTATTCTGTTGGTTAAAGAGAGTCCTAATTTTGTGTTGGTTAGAGAGTGATGGTTTTGTGTTGGTCAAAGTGAGAGTCTTAATTTTATGTTGGTTAGAGAGAGAGTCTTAGTTTTGTGTTGGTTAGAAAGAATCTTAGATGTTTGTTCTTTAGAGACTTTTGGTTTTGTCTTTTTAAAAAGAGAGTCTTAATTTTGCGTTCGTTAGAGACATTCTTATTTTTATGTTGGATAGAGAGAGTCTTTATTTTGTGTTGGTTAGACAGAGTCTTAATTTTATGTTGGTTAGAGAAAGAATTATAATTTGTTGCTGGTTAGAGAGAGAGTCTTAATTTTATGTCGGTCAAAGAGAAAGTCTTTGTTTTATGTTTTTTAAAGAGGAAGTTTTAGATTTATGTTCCTTAGACGAGTCTTACTTTAATGTTGGTTAAATAGACGGTTTTAGTTTTATGTTATTAGAGTGAGTCTTAATTTTCTGTTGGCTGAAAACGATCTTACTTTTTTTTTGGTAAGAGACTCCTGGTGTTGTCTATGTAAAAGATATTCTTTATTTTGCGTTCGTTAGTGAGATTCTTATCTTTATGTTGGCTAGGCAGAATATTCATTTTATATTGGTTAAGGAGACAGTCTTACCTTTATGTTGGTTAAAGAGGGTCTTAGGTTTATGTTGGTTAGAGAAGATTGGATTTGTATTGGTTAAAGAAAGTCTTAATTTTGTGGTGTATAGACACTGATTCTTTGTATTCTGTTGGTTAAAGAGAGTCCTAATTTTGTGTTGGTTAGAGAGTGATGGTTGTGTGGTGGTCAAAGTGAGAGTCTTAATTTTATGTTGGTTAGAGAGAGAGTCTTAGTTTTGTGTTGGTTAGAAAGAATCTTAATTTTGTGTTGTTTAGAGAGTCTTTCTTTTGTATTGGCTCAAGAGCCTTGGTTTTGGGTTCGTTAAAGAGAGTCTTAGTTTTATTTTCGTCAGTGATAGTCTTAATTTTCTATTTGTTTAACAGATAGTCTTAGTTTTGGTTTTGTTAGAGAGCGTCTTAGGTTTATGTTGGTTAAAGAGACAGCCTTATTTTTGTGTTTTTAAAGAGAGTCTTTGGTTAGAGATTCTTGGGTTTGTGTTGCTCAGAGAGAGACTTAATTTTGTGTTGGTTAGAGAATCCTAGTTTTGTGTTGGTTAGAGAGAGTCTTAGTTTTGTGTTGGTTATAGAGAGTCTTAGTTTTGTGTTTTTTATAGAAATTTGGTTTTGTGATTATTTGTAAGAGTCTTAATTTTGTGTTTTTTAGGGATATTCTTAGTTTTGTGTTAATTAGAGAGAGAGTCTTAATTTTCTGTTGATTAAAAAGGATGTGTTAGTTTTGTTTTAGTTAGAGAGAATCTATGTTTTATGTTGGTTAGAGAAAGAATTGTATTTTTATGGTGGTTGGAGAGATTCTTAGTTTTTTATGGTTAGAGAGAGTCTTAGTTTTATGTTTTTTTAAGGAGAGTGTCATTTGTTTTTTGGTTAAAGAGAGAGAGAGAGAGTTTTAGTTTTATATTGGTTGGGGAATTTCTTAATTTTTTTGTTAGCCAAAGAGAGATCCTTAGTTTTATATAGATTAGAAAAAATATTAGATTTATGAATGTTGAAGAGAGAGTCTTAATTGTATGTTGGTTAAAGAGAGAGTCTTTGTATTATTTTGTTTAGAGACTTTTAGTTTTATTCTGGTTAAAGAGAGGGTCTTAATTTTGTGTTGTTTTAAGAGAGAGTCTTATAGTGTTGTTGGTTAGAGAGAGTCTTAATTTTTTGTAGATAGACTGTTTGTGTTGGATAGAGAGTCTGTATTTTGTGTTGGTTTGAGGGAATCTTAGTTTTATGTGGGTCAAAGAGAAAGTCTTTACTTTATGTTTGATAAAGAGAGGGTCTAAATTTTGTCTTGATTAGATAGTACTTTTTTCTGTTGGTTAGAGAGAGTCTTAGTTTTGTGTTGGTTAAAGAATGTCTTTGTTTTATGTTAGTTATTTAAAGAAAGTCTTTGTTTAATTTAGTTATAGAAAGAATCTTAGTTTTATGTTTGTTTGAAAGAGAGTCTTAGTTTTATGTTTGTTAAAAGTCCGTGTAAGTTTTATGTTTGTGAATTTGAGAGTTCCAAAAAAGTCTTAGTTTTATGCTGGTTAAAGAGTGAGTCTTAGTTTTATATTGATTAAAGAGAGAGCGTATTGGTTTTGTGTTGGTTAGAGAGTTTTAGTTTTATGTTGGTTAAAGAGAGAATCTTAGCTTTGTGTTGGTTAAAGAGAGTCTTAGTTTAGCTTTCATTAAAGAGATGATTTTATTTTTGTGTTGTTTTGTGAGATTTTTAGTTTTATGTTGGTTAGAGAGTGTTTTTGTTTTATGTTGGTTAGAGATAATCTTAGTTCTCTGTTGGTTAAAGATAAGGTTTATACTAGTTATAGCAAGAGTTTTTATGTTATGTTTGTTATAGAGAAAGTTTTAGTTTTATGTTTGTTAGAGAGTCTTTTTCTTTTTTGATGGATAAAGAGAGAAAGTCGTAGTTTGTTTTATGTTGGTTAAAGAGAGAATTGTAATTTTATGTTGGTTAGAAATAGGGTCTTTGTTATGTGTTGACTAGAAAATCCTTGTGTTATGTTGATTAGAAGGGGTCTTAGTTTTGTGTTGGTTAGAGAGTGTCTTAGTTTTATGTTGTTTGGAGAGAGAATCTTAGTTTTCTGTCAGTTAGAGAGTCTTTGTTTTGTGATGGTTAGGGAGACTATTGGTTTTATGTGTATTAAAGAGAATCTTAATTTTGTGTAAGATAAAGAGAGTGTCTTATTTTTATGTTGGATAAAGAAAGAGCCTTAGTTTTATGTTGGTTAGAGAGTCTGAATTTTGTGTTGATTAGGGGGTAATAGTTTTGTGTTGGTTAGAGTGTCTTAGTTTTATGGTTGTTAGAGAGAGTGCCGTAATTTTATGTTGTTTAGCGAGAGACTAAGTTTTGTGTTGGTTATGGAGAGTCTTAATTTTATGTTGGTTAAGGAGAGTATTAGTTTTTTGTTGGCTAAAGAGGGAGACTTTGTTTTATGTTGGTTAGAGAGAGTCTTTGTTTTATGTTGATGAGAGAAAGCCTTAGTTTTGTATTTGTTAGAGAAAGTTTAATTTTATGTTGGTTAGAAATAGAACTGCCTTTTTTATTTTGGGAAGAGAGAGTCTCAGTTTTGTGTTGGTTAGAGAGAGTCTTAGTTTTATGTTGGTTAAAGAGAGAATTAGTTGCATATTGGTTCTTATCTTATCTATCTTATATCCTTCTTGATAAGAGTTATGTCATCAGCAAAATCAAAATCTTCTAGTTGGGTCCCATGTACCCAGTCAATACCTGTGTTACCTGTGCAGCATTTTTTCATTATGAAGTCTGTTGTAATCCCGAAAAGTAAAGGCATATTAGTTAGTGATTCTTAATTTTGTGTTCGTTAGATAGAGTCTTAGTTTAGTGTTGTTTAGAAAAAGTCTTAGTTTTATGATGGTTAAGGAGACATCTTAATTCTATGTTTGTTAAAAACAGTCTTAATTTTGTGTTGGTTAGAGACTCTTTGTTTAATGCTGGTTAAATAGAGATTCTTAGTTTTGTGATACTTAAAGAGTTTTAGTTTTATGTTGATTAAATAGAGAGTTTTTATGTTGGTTTAAGAGAGAGTCTTAGTTTATGTTGGTTTATGAGAGTCTTAATTTTATTTTGGTTACAGATAGTTTTAATTTTGTGTTGGTTAGAGAGTCTTTGTTTTATGTTGATTTTAAAGAGAGTCATAGTTTTATGTACATTACAAAGAGAATCTAAGTTTTGGTTTGGTTAGAGTGAGTCTTATTTTTTTGTTTGTTCAGGAGAAGTCTTGGTTTTATGTTTGTTAAGGAAAGAGTCTTAGTTTTGTGTTGATTAGAGATTCTTAGTTTTACCTTGATTAGAAAGAGAGTCTTAGTTTTATGTAAATTACATCGCGTTTCTTAATTTTGGTTTGGTTAGAGTGAGTCTTAGTTTTTTGTTGGTTATAGAGACAGTTTTAGTTTTATGTTGGTTAAGGAGAGAGTCTTAGTGTTTTGTTGGTTAGGTAGTCTTATTTTTGTGTTCATTACAGACAGTCTTATTTTTGTGTCTTTTATAGAATCTTAGTTTTATTTTGGTTAAATAGAGTCTTAGTTTTATTTAAGTTGAAAACTGAGTGTTAATTACGTGTTAATTAGATAGTCCTTTTTGTGTTCGTTAAAAAGAGATTCTTAGTTTTATATTGGTTAGAGAGAGTCTTATTTTTATGTTGGTTAGAGAGAAAGTTTTAATTTTAAGCTGGTTAAAGAGAGTATCTTAGTTTTATGTTCCTTAGAGAGTCTTAGTTTTGTTTTGGTTATATAGAGAGTCTTATTTTTATGTTGATTAAATAGAGAGTCATAATTTTATTTTGGTTAAATAGAGTCTTAGTTTTTTGTTGGTTATAGAGACAGTTTTAGTTTTATGTTGGTTAAAGAGAGAGTCTTAGTTTTTTGTTGTTTAGAGAGTCTTAGTTTTGTGTTGGTTAGAGAGAGTCTTAGTTTTGTGTTGGTTAGAGAGTCTTAGTTTTATGTTGGTTAAATAGAGTCTTAGTTTTATTTTGGTTAAATAGAGTCTTAGTTTTATTTAAGTTGAAAACTGAGTGTTAATTTCGTGTTAATTAGATAGTCCTTTTTGTGTTCGTTAAAAAGAGATTCTTAGTTTTATGTTGGTTAGAGAGAGTCTTATTTTTATGTTGGTTAGAGAGAAAGTTTTAATTTTAAGCTGGTTAAAGAGAGTATCTTAGTTTTATGTTCCTTAGAGAGTCTTAGTTTTGTTTTGGTTATATAGAGAGTCTTATTTTTATGTTGATTAGAGAGAGAGAGAGAGAGAGAGTTTTATTTTTGTATTGGTTAGAGAAAGTCTTAATTTTATGCTGGTTAGAGAGAGAGTCTTATTTTTATGTTGGTTAGAGAGAAAGAGAGTCTTAGTTTTATGTTGGTTAAGAGGAGTCTTAGTTTTATGTTGGTAAGAGAGAGTCTTAATTTTGTGTTGGTTAGAGAGAGTCTTAGTTTTATGTTGGTTAGAGAGAGTCTTAATTTTGTGTTGGTTAGAGAGAGTCTTAGTTTTATGTTGGTTAAAGCGAGATTCTTAGTTAGATGTTGGTTAGAGAGAAAGAGTCTTAGTTCTTTGTTGGTTAAATAGAGAGTCATAATTTTATTTTGGTTAAATAGAGAGTTTTTATGTTGGTTAAATAGAGTCTTAGTTTTGTGTTGGTTAGAGACTTTGTTTTATGTTGGTTAGAGAGAGTCTTAGTTTTATGTTGGTTAGAGCGAGAGTCTTAGTTATGTGTAGCTTAGAGAGTCTTAGTTTTATGCTGGTTAAATAGAGAGTGTTGGTTTTATGTTGGTTATAGAAATAGTCCTAGCTTTTTGTTTGTTAGATAGAGTCTTTATTTTGGGTTGGTTGGAGAAAGTGGCCATTTACTTGGACAAATCAACATCACAAGCATTAGTAGGCTAGAATCCAGTAAGTTATAGAATCCTCACAGTCAGACTTAAGGGCATTCCTAGAAATGTAACAATCATCCAGATATATGCACCTACATCAGCAGCAGAAGAAGAAGAAGTAGAAGACTTTGATAACACACTGCAAACGACAATAGACCAGGTACGGAAAAGTGATATTCTATTAACAATGGGGAATTTTAATGCAAAGAATGGTACAGAAGGAGTAGAAGATGAAGGACATATTGTAGGGAAATTTAGTATAGGACATAGAAATGAGGCAGGTGACGATCTCGTTTTGCATGGAAAATGAGGTAATAATCGCTAACACACTTTTTAAACAACATCCAAGAAGACTTTACACATGGACATCACCTGGTGAGAAAACCAAGAATCAAATATATTACATTTTAGTGCAAAGAAGGTGGAGGTCAAGTATAACATCAGCAAAAACTTTACCAGGTGATGATTGTGACACGGAACATGAGTTATTAATAGCAGACACTAAGACACAGATACTAAAAACGGTTACGGGATCAAGACCACTCTGCTGTGATCTTTAAAAAATACCAGAACAATAAGGGTATAGAAGTGAAGAACCATTTCGACATCCTGATGGCTGTTCAGGAAAGGGATGACACTAGATGAATTGGCTACGAAGGCCAAAGATATCTTAATAACAACAGCTAAAAACATGATTCCAGTAAAGAAAACACAAAAGAATGGATTCATTACAGCAGGTACAGTAGAACTGATAAAACAATGTAGAGAAATGAACACGCAATGGAAAGTGACAAACAACAACAAAGAGGAATATAAAACTTTAACAAAAGAAGTACGAAGAAACATAAGAAAAGACAAAAAACAATACATACAAGATTGTTGTGAAAAAAAGAAGGACATCAGGAGTGTGGAAGAGATGTGAAATGTTTAAAGAAATGGAGACATTGAAGAGAAATGTCACACTTAAGATAAATGTAATTTGTGATGAGATGCGGAATACCTTGACAGAGACAGAGGGAATTCTAGAAAATGGAAGGAATATTACAGAGGAATGTATGAAACAACCGATTGTGGAAGCAGAAATCAACAGTGTGAACTATTATTGGAGGAGAAAGAACCCGAACCGACAATAGAAGAAGTTTTATAGGCAATAAAGAATCTGAAAAATTGGATGTGATGAGTAACAGCTGAATTTATAAAAGCAGGAGGAAAGGAATGTGCAACAATCTATCAAGCACTATGTAAAAAGATATGGCATTCAGGTATTTGGCCAAAAGAATGGAAAAGAACTGTATTCATACCACTGCCAAAAAAGGGTAACCTGAAATTATGCACAAACTACAGAACTGTTGCCTGATTAGGCATGCCAGTAAATTTCTGTTAAAATCATAATGTGTAGACTTCGAAAGAAAATAGAAGAAGTCAATATGGTTCAAGCTGGTTTCAGGCAAGGAAGAGTATCAAGAGATCATATATTCAATGTGAGATTAATAATAGAGAAATCCTGAGAGTTTAATGTAAATCTACATTTAGCCTTTATAGACTACTTAAAGAACTTTGATTGTGTACATCAGAAACTTTAGGAAATAATGGGAAAAAATAGGATTTCCAACACATTTAATACAATTAACATCACTGCTATATCTAGACGAACAAGCAGCAGTAAGAATAAATGGTGAAACAACAACTTGGTTTGACATAAAACAAAGGGTACATCAGGGGTACATATTGTCTCCTTACTTATTTAACATGTATACTGAAAATATAATGATGAATGCTAGAGAGGATGTAGACAAAGAATATTATGATGCCATAACAATTGGAGGTTATTAAATAACGGAGAATAGATATGCTGATGACACAGTATTACTGTCCACAACACAAAAAGGAATGGAACAACTAACAATATCAGTCTGAAAGTACAGCGAAGAGCAAAACTTATATCTTAATGCAAATAAAACTAAATTGATGACAACTGACAAAATAAACAAGGCAGCTGAAATATGTATCAATTTTAAAAAACTGGAAGAAGTGGAGAGTTTTGAATATCTTGGATCACTACTAACTAATACTGGAGATACAGTGAGGGAAATTACAAGGAGGACAGCTATCGCTCTTCAGAAAGTAAAGCAACTAAAGAATCTGTGGAGAGGAGCAGACAGAACCACAAAGATAGGATTTTTAAGGGCATGCATCTTTCCCATCGCAACATGTGCATGTGAGACCTGGACACTTAACAAAACAGCTGAGAAACATATAAATGCCTTTGAATGTAAATGCTACAGAAGTGTTCTTCAAATATCGTGGACACATAAAAGGACAAATATATCTATACTACAAAAGCTTTATATTGAAGAAGGCTGGCTAGTAAAGAGGATTAAAGAGAGAAAACTTAAATATTTTGGACACATTAAACGTCATGATAATCTAGAGAAGACCGTCTTGGTAGGGTACATAATGGAAAAAAAGAAAGAGAGGAAGACCAAGGCGAAGATGGCTGCAAGATATCGTTGAGGATCTGCAAATGGATGCATCGGCGGCAGGCCATCTTGCTCACAACCGAGAAGCCTACAGGAGTACTGTTTGGGAGGCAATGTTCCGCAAGGGACATGCAAATGAATGAATAGAGAGAGTCTTAGTTTTGTGTTGGTTAGAGAGTTTTAATGTGGCGTTCGTTAGAGATTATATTTTGTTGTTGGTTAGAGAGACTCTTAATTTTGTGTTGGTTAGGGAGTCTTGGTCTTGACTTTGTTAGAGAGATATAATTAGTTTTGGTTTGGTTAAAGAGAGTATATGTTTTATGTTGATTAGAGAGAGCGTGTTAGTTTTATGTTGGTTAGAGAGAGTCTTAGTTTTGTGTTGGTTAGGGAGAGTCTTAATTTTGTGTTGGTTAGAGATAAAGCAGGATTTCTCCTTACAAAAATGGGTTCCTACTGGATTGACTGATTACATGTGGAATACAGCTTATCTTAGAAATCTCTTCTTCTTGTTGCTGGTGTTAACAATCACCTAGTTTTCTGTATTATACATCAAGAAAACACAAGACACCCAGGTTACCAACTCCACAGAATAATTACAAATACAACTCAACGTAACTTGACAGTCTTTCAACCAACAAACCGGTCAACAATAAGGACTCCAACAAAACCCATCATCAGACTACACACATTTATTAATGGACAAGAAATGAGGGTGACAATCGTGAAGATGTATACGTAGCCATCAGGCTAAACAAGAATTACATTTAGCAGTGCCCGGCGAGAGGGGACTCTACGCCATATGGGCAAGAAAAAACATTACACAAAGAATCATACTTACAATCTTTCTAAAAACCTCAACTCACACAGGGAAAATAAAAAAAAGAAACTAACTCTAACGACAAGGCTCTCTCTACCACATTTCTAGAGACAATCACACAGCTCGACAAAAACACGTCCACACAGTTCCACGTTCACACCAAGACTCTCCTTAACGACGTGCTTTGCACACAGACTTTTCTAACGACATGAGTTGTGGTCTACGCGAACACAACTATTAGCAATACACAAATAGTCTCTGAACAGAATTGCTATTCTGTTACAGAATATCTCCTCACCCCATAAAGGTAGATATATGGCCATCAAATATCTTCAAACAAAAAAAATTGCGAACTTGCACAGAAAACTCACGAACTATGAGCGATAACATTGAATTTAAAGCTTATTATTCAGCTACAAAAATTTCATCCACGCACAATTTGTACAAAATAAGTACGTTAACCTTTGTGGTGCAAACAGAATATACATATATTTACAACATTTCAATAATGAGTTCTATGAACTACACCATCTATTTCTACTGCCATAGAAATAGGATAGAAGCAAAGGATGAACTCCTTTTTCGAAGAACACTACCCAACTAGTGTCTATTGTGCTTTTCTTTAGAAATCCCTATAGATTTCAAACTATTCAGTAGAAGGAATCGCAGTTAATATGTTGATCACCACACGTTCTATGAACTGCTTCCTGCCATCTAGTTCCAATAGTGGGAAATTTTCCATAAGTGCTTGATGGAGATCTTTCATCGTGAACGTTTCTAAGTCCACGGTATCCATTATCTGCCCTATTGCCACAACGAGCTTACGATCGGAGACGTACAACTGGTCAATCTCCGTATCGCAATCGGCACTAGGTGAAGTCTCTTCAGTTAAATAATCTTCACTGTGAGGACAGTGTTCCTTCTGAGACTGATGGCAGATATCGGCTCTCTTCCGTTTCTTCCGCCTATGCCGAGGTCGCAAGTCATCCACCGACATAGGAACTGCTGAGGCGGAAGCATCCACCTCCATATAGTGGTCTGAGGGAGGAGCTCTAGGGACCACTCTCTGCTGGGTTTCCTTCAGGTACCACGGTGGGAGCCTGGGAACAAAACGAGGAGGCGGCGGAAGAGAAAATCTCTGTCTAATGGGACGTGGCAGGTAAGATCTACAACGATCTTGCTAATACTGCCTCTGAAAGGTCCCACCAGGCAACGATACATTAATGGCGACGTCCTGAACCATAGGACACAATGTATTAGTCGCCCTCTCTACTTTCTCTTTCTGCTGACAGGGACACGGCAAGTCAGTCTGCACAGAGCAATCTACAACAAGTTGGGGCTCTGCCGGTGAATAGGCCTCCACAACGCTCACTGACTTTACGACATATGTCTCAGATCTTTGTGACTGAGGGACGTCCCCATCAAGAACGTGAACTGGCACTGGTAGAGAAGTGGCACGATCGAAACTTGCCAACGTTCTCTCCCGCGCACCTGGATGAAAGAACATCTGAAGGTCCATGGTGCGGAGGTTAGCAAACCACCTCTGCAACTTGACGTCTGACATCTCCTGTTTGCTGATAAATGCGTCCACCAAGGATCTATGGTCAGTCTTCACAGCGAAGTGTCTATTCGCCAGAAAATGTCTCAACTTCTGGGTGGCGTAATGGACAGCATACGCTTCTCTCTCGAAAGTAGACCACTTAGTCTGCGAGCGCGACAGCTTCTGCGAAAGAAAATATAAGGGCTCTTCAACTGAGAGTCCATCAGAAGAGGAAGCTGTCTGCACCAAACAGGCTCCAACCGCAACATTGGAAGCATCTGTATACAATGTAAGTGGCTTATGCAAGTCAGGATGCGAGAGAAGCGGTACCTTCGCAAGGCGATCCTTCAAGGACTCGAACGCCATTTGACAGACTGGATACCATTTGAACCTATGACACTTTTTGGTGAGGTCTACTATGGGAGCCACAATCTCCGAAAAGTGGGGAATGAAACGTCGATAGTAACTGCACGTCCCCAAAAAAGAGCGCACCTCCTTCACATTCAAAGGAGACGGCATGTCGGCAATGGGTCTGACCTTCTCAGGATCAGGAGATATGCCTGACCGGCTGATGACATACCCGAGATACTTTGTCTCAGAGGCCGCAAAGTGACATTTGGATGGTTTGAGCTTGGTGCTCGCGCAATCGGTCGAAAACCTGAAGATCGGGAACATGGTCTTCGATTGTTCCATCAGTGAACACCAGTATATCGTCAATAAGCCCTGTAATACTGTGTCCATGAGTGCGACAAAGGTAGATGGTGCCCCTTTTAAACCAAAGCTCATGTAATTAAAACAGAAAGAACCCAGATGACAGCTAAATGCTGACTTCTGCTGAGCGTCCTTGGACAAGGGAATACACCGAAAGCCACAACGAGCATCCAAAGTGCTGAAAAATTTGGCTTTTCCGATCGTGCTCAGGATGTCCTCAATGCGTGGCAATGGATATGACAGTGAACGGGTCACCGCATTGAGTGCACGGTAGTCGCAGCAGAAACGATGGGTACCATCTTTCTTAGTCACCAAGACAACTGGTGATGACAACTCTGAGATCGTGGGAGAAATTATTCCGTCACGCAACATATTCTCTGAGCTCGATGTGTTTACTAGAATGATTAATTACTGTCAACACGGGATAGCGATTAGTGTGGAGCTCACATACTGAGTCTACCAACTCTATCTCCGGTTGGGACAGTAAGAATGGTGTCTCAATACCCTGAACCATATAAGAATTGCCAGAAGGAAAATATGGTTGGGCTTTCAGTTTAAGAGGAATAAGATTGACGGAACGTGGAGAAAGAAGAGAAGAACGCTGGACACGAAGACTAGAAGCAATGTGTGCATCTAATTCTAAAGGAATCTTCTTGTTATGTATGTCAAGTGTATTAGAATTGTAATCGATGACAGCACCAGAACGAAACAAAAAATCACGCCCAAGAATGGCAGAACGGTTCATGTTGCGAACCACATAAAAGCAATGAGAAACACTGACTCCAGCAATAGAGATAGGTAAGTAAACTCTGTCAAGTACTCTCATGGAAGCTGCAGTAACAGTCTGCAGAGTAATTCTAGCGGGCAAGAGCTTAGGAGCAGAAAGTAAGGATCTGTATACAGAATCCTTGATAAGACAGACACTAGCTCCTGTGTCTAACAATGCTCGAATTCGAAAAGTATCAATATCAGTCTGAAAGTACAGCGAAGAGCAAAACTTATATCTTAATGCAAATAAAACTAAATTGATGACAACTGACAAAATAAACAAGGCAGCTGAAATATGTATCAATTTTAAAAAAACTAGAAGAAGTGGAGAGTTTTGAATATCTTGGATCACTACTAACTAATACTGGAGATACAGTGAGGGAAATTACAAGGAGGACAGCTATCGCTCTTCAGAAAGTAAAGCAACTAAAGAATCTGTGGAGAGGAGCAGACAGAACCACAAAGATAGGATTTTTAAGGGCATGCATCTTTCCCATCGCAACATGTGCATGTGAGACCTGGACACTTAACAAAACAGCTGAGAAACATATAAATGCCTTTGAATGTAAATGCTACAGAAGTGTTCTTCAAATATCGTGGACACATAAGAGGACAAATATATCTATACTACAAGAGCTTTATATTGAAGAAGGCTGGCTAGTAAAGAGGATTAAAGAGAGAAAACTTAAATATTTTGGACACATTAAACGTCATGATAATCTAGAGAAGACCGTCTTGGTAGGGTACATAATGGAAAAAAAGAAAGAGAGGAAGACCAAGGCGGAAATGGCTGCAAGATATCGTTGAGAATCTGCAAATGGATGCATCGGCGGCAGGCCATCTTGCTCACAACCGAGAAGCCTACAAGAGTACTGTTTGGGAGGCCTTGTTCCGCAAGGGACATGCAAATGAATGAATAGAGAGAGTCTTAGTTTTGTGTTGGTTAGAGAGTCTTAATGTGGCGTTCGTTAGAGATTATATTTTGTTGTTGGTTAGAGAGACTCTTAATTTTGTGTTGGTTAGGGAGTCCTGGTCTTGACTTCGTTAGAGAGGTATAATTAGTTTTGGTTTGGTTAAAGAGAGTATACGTTTTATGTTGATTAGAGAGAGGGTGTTAGTTTTATGTTGGTTAGAGAGAGTCTTAGTTTTGTGTTCGTTAGGGAGAGTCTTAATTTTGTGTTGGTTAGAGATAAAGCAGGATTTCTCCTTACAAAAATGGGTTCCTACTGGATTGACTGATTACATGTGGAATACAGCTTATCTTAGAAATCTCTTCTTCTTGTTGCTGGTGTTAACAATCACCTAGTTTTCTGTATTATACATCAAGAAAACACAAGACACCCAGGTTACCAACTCCACAGAATAATTACAAATACAACTCAACGTAACTTGACAGTCTTTCAACCAACAAACCGGTCAACAATAAGGACTCCAACAAAACCCATCATCAGACTACACACATTTATTAACGGACAAGAAATGAGGGTGACAATCGTGAAGATGTATACGTAGCCATCAGGCTAAACCTGTATTCTTGGTGGGTCTTAGAAACGGGATTGCGTGACAGAGTGGTTTTCGTTGCACCAGTTTAGTCTAGAGTTGTACTTTCTCACCGGGATACCTCGACGTATTTTGGATATCAGTATATCCCCGCTGCCTATTTGACAGGCATAAAATCCTTTGATGAGGTTGAAAGACTCGCCGAAGACAGGAACAATTGTCGAACTACTTTCCGAGCCCTATGTGACGTTTAACTGCACGGGAAGGATATAAGATATCCCCGCTGGGTGAGAGGTGGTAGCCCACCTAGGCCAGAGTTGGACTTTCTCACCAGAAAACCTCGACGTGTCATAAATGAATTCAGTATCTTTTTTTTTACCCCGTCCTATGGCATACTGGTGACTCCAGTGCCACCATCGATGTACCTTTTATAGAATTCTAGATGTCTGCTAGCGTAGGTTTCCCATAATTTGACTTCTGGAAAGCCCATAAATAAACATGCATAACTGGGACCCATTTTTGTTCCCACTTATTTGTTCAAAGTATTCACCGTTGAATTCGAAATAAATTAGGTTTAGCTCTACCTGTGTGAATCGTATTATGGAATCATTGTTAATGGTGGGGTGGGGGTCTTTGTCGAGAAAATAGCGGAATGCTAAGAGTCCATCCTCATGGGGGATAGAGGTGTATAGGGAGCAGACACTTAGGAGACATGTGATAAGGGTGGTGTTGAGAGAGTGTGATCGCATCATTAGTTGTTAAGGCGGGGTTTGTATCTTTCAAATAAGATTGAAGTTTGTGTACTAGCGGCTGGAAAATTCTGTCCAAAAAGTCAGAAATGTGCTCAGTGGGACATGGGCATGCTGATATATTGGACTCCAAGATGTCCCGGTTTGTGGATTTTAGGAAGAAGATAGAAAGTAGGTGTACCTAAACAGCTGTCCTTGGTGGAAAGAGAAACAGCATGAGGTGGGAGCCTCTCTTCTGTAATCAAGTCTTCAATGGCTGCTCAAACTTTGTCATTATTTGAACGGGTAGCATCTTTTTACGTGGGGCATAGAATTTGTATTGCTGAGTTGGGACATTCCTACAGCAATATATACATGTTTTTCTTTTTTTGAAATGTCGAACTGTTGGTGGTCGGGGATTTTTTGATTTCACGCCACGTCGTATTAATGTAAACATATAAACCTTGGGAAGCCCCGATGGAAGCTGTCCAGCTATAATTATGGTGGTTGTAACGGGCAAACGGGTCATCGATATCGTGCGTGAGTTGGTTAGGTTCTTTGTTAGTAAAGTAATATTTGACACGTGAGTGACTGTAAAACTGGCTAACATCGCGGAATACAAAACAGCCATCATGCCGAGGGCGGATACGAATCATTTAAATGGGCCCAACCACAGAGACAAATCTGATTTTCTGCTAACTGTCAGCAAGCAATGTCACACAGATAACACAAGCCGCCTAGCGTTTGGGAACCGCTACATTCAGGACTGTGAGACGCTGGAACCACAGGGTTGGAACTGGTTATTCGGCTACACATAAGATTCTCCTCTTCCACAGTCATAATCCCTCTCCACTAAGTTCCCACTCACTGTGAGATATTCTGTGCCGCCATTTGGTGTCGAAGGTAGGTTATTAGACCTGCTGTCAAACTTTAGCCAAATATCAGACATTATTTGTGAGGTTCTACTTAAAGTGTGGAAACAAAATGATCTCACTACAGAATATGCGGGATTCTGTGCTGACAATTCAAACACAAATTTCGGTGGTGTTCAAAGAAAAAGACAAAACAACGTATTTGCGAAATTAAAATCTTCGATTAGAGATAAGCTTGTGAGGATAGGCTGCTCAGTTCACATTGTCCACAGCGCAATGCAAACTGCGCCGACTTCCTTCCTATTGATGTTGAAACATTGTTCTTAAAATATATTACAACGTTTTTATTTACATTGTTTGTGTGGAAGGACTAAAGGAATTCTGTGACTCTGCATTGGCTGAGTACCAACGGATTCTAGGATACAGAAAAACCAAATGACTTTAACTAACGCCAGCAGGGGAGAGAATCATTAAGCTCTTTCCTTCGATGAAATTCTATTTTTTTTTTTTTTGTCTCAACAGATGTGCCCTTCGAAATTCCATGCGCTGTGTTGTCGCTCTTCTTTGTTCACAACATGTCTGCCATTTTTCATGCTGATGTCCTAAGAATTGAGGAACAAAAAGTTTCAGCACTGAAAGTGTTGTCTTCAGTTGACGATCTCTATCAAAAATGCAGGGAAAGGAGCAGAAACGAGGAGAAAATACAGTCTCCGTCTAGAAAACTTGGCTCTCGTCAGAAAAACAGATTTGATGAATATTATCTCCAATTCTCATGACAGTTATGTTGAATATCTACAGGAAAGAGCGAATCAATTTCAATATTTGGGTGTCTTTGAGGCAAATGTTCAAACAAGCCTCAACCTCTTTAATTCAGAATTTCCAAATCTTGAAATTATTGACAACGAAAGAATTGCTGCAATCAACAATGTTTGTAGATTTTGCTTCAGCAGGTAAAACTTCAGACTGGAACTCCACGCACAAACTGATATCCGGTGGGTGGAAATATTTTCCAATTTTCAAGCTAACTCTGTTGCGTGTGTTGAAATACAAAAAAAAATTGAATTTATTCTCTGGCAGTCTGGGACTAATGTACCCACTGAAAGAATCTTCTCATACATGAATACGATATGGACAAGCCACAAAACGCAACTTAGCCTTCAAATATTGAAAGCGATGCTTATGGTTAAATGCAGCTTTGAGGGCGCAGGAAACCCAGGCCAGAAACTCCACGACACGCTCATGCAGCGCCCAGATCTACTAAGAAAAATACATTCCTCACAGAAATATTGCGCCGCAACTTCAGAGGAGCTAGTACCATGTACATCATCTGCTGCAGAGCAGCTGTAATGTCTACTAATTACTGTTAGTGTCACAATAAGCTACGGCTCCTATATGTTTAGCTTTTTATTTTTTTATGTGAACTGTAACACAAAAACCTAGTTATGGATATACACATTACTGAAGCAAGCATGCAATTGTTGAATACTTTCAAAGTCTGGGTTTGGCATTGACTGTAAAGGTTAAATAGCAAAATATGGGCGGTGCCCCGCTTTGGCTTCCGAAAGATATGGTCACCTTATCATTAGATAAAGAGCTGCATTTTATAATATTTAAATAAATTTAAAACGGTAATGACTGTTCAGTAAAGACAACAAGATTAATTCCAGTAATACAAAGTGATATCTTGACTTGGCTTAAAAATGATTTTTTCTTGCAACAGCAAACGCGTATTCTTTCGAGAATTAAGTGAATTTTCACCAAAATCACACTGACAAAATTCAGGATTTACAGCTATTCTTGTTGACACATGTTTCTATGACAATATTTGATATCTTTACACTAATCAATGAATTATATTGTATTTTAAACCATGAGAATAATCAAAGCTGTTGTTGGAGGTTATTTAGTTTTTACAAAGAATGTTGTTTTCTTGCTATATATGTAATTATAACATTAAAATAATCACACAAATGGATATGTGTACCTGCTAGTCTTACTAAATAATGCTAAAGTTACTACATAGTTAAACTTCAATTCAAGTGTCATGCAGCACGGCGTAGGTGATCACTTCTCTACACAATTCCCCGTCTTTAGACTTGATTATAAGATTCACCGGTGACTTTCATCCTAGCCACACCGACAGCCCATCCATTAATCTCTCTCTCTCTCTCTGTTTCTCTTTCTCTCTTTCTCTCTCTCTGTTTCTCTTTCTCTCTCTCTCTCTCTCTCTCTGTTTCTCTTTCTCTCTCTCTCTCTCTCTGTCTTCCTCTGTCTCTTCTTTCTTCAATTTTTCCAGTTGCCACAGTGTGTTCCAATTTTCCGCTCGCAGGAAATGTCCTACAAATCTCGCTTGTCTGCCTCTGATCTTTGCTATACTTTGTTTTCTAACTCCAGCCTCTCTTGAAAAATTCTTCATTGGTTTTTTTTGGCTGTCCATTTTACCTTCAACATCCTTCTTATAAACCACATCTCTATGGCCTCTATTTCTCGCTGTAATCTCTTATTCATAGACCATGCTTCACATCCATAAAACAAAATTGTCTCGATGTAGCATTTCGTACTCTGAATCTTGTTTCCACTGATATGGATCTGTTGCACAAGATGTGTATTTCATCTACTATACAGTGGGTGTGTGTGTTTGTAATGGCGTCACTAATTACAGAGCAGATTTACTTTACTGCTACACAAGCTAAGAATTTCTCTTTAATCAAAGCAAAACTAAGACTCTCTTTAACCAACAAATAGATAGGACTCTCTAACAAACGCAACATTAAGACTCTCTCTTATCTTATATATTATATCCTTCCCTTGCCGTTAAACGTCACATAGGGCTCGCAAAGTAGTTCGCCAGTTTTTCCTGTCTTCAGCGAGTCTCTCAACCTCATCAAATTATTTTATGCTTGTTTAGACTAAGACTCTCTCTAACCAACATCAAAATAACAATCTCTCTATCGAACGCAAAATTAAGACTCTCTTTTACCAGCACAAAACAAGGACTCTCGAACCAACACAAAACTGAGATTCTCTCTTTAACCAACATTCTTAACCCATTTGAAATAGGGATCAGTCAATCAATCAATCAATCAACATAAAACTAAAAGTCTCCTACCAACACAAAACTAAGATTCTCTCTCTTTAACCAGCATAAAAATAAGACTTTCACTTTAACAAACATAAAATTAAGACCCTCTTTTACAAAAACAAATCCAGGACTCTCTAACCAACACAAAACTAAGATTATCTCTTTAACCAACATAAAAATAAAAGTCTCTAACCAACAAAAAACTAAGATTCTCTCTCTTTAACCAATATAAAAATATGACTCTCACTCTAACCAACAAAAATTAAGACTCTCCTTAAGCAAAACAAAACCAAGACTTTCTAACTAACATAAATCAAAAACTGTCTCTAAAAACACAAAAATAAGATTGTCTCTTTTACCAACATAAAAATAAGACCCTCTCAAATCAAAACAATCTCTTAAACAACCACACAATTAGGATTTTCTCTAACCAGTATAAAACTAAGGTCCTCTCTCTAACTAACATAATACAAAGATTTTCTAACCAACATAAAATGAAGACTTTTTTTAACCAACGCAACACTAAGGCTCTTTAATCAACGCAGAACAAAGTCTCTCTAACCTCGACAAAATTAAGACTCTCGAACCAACATTAAACAAATACTTTCTAACCAACATAAATCTAAGACTCTCTAACAAACAGAAAACTAAGACTCTCTCTCTCTCTCTCTCTCTCTCTCTCTCTCTCCCTAACCAACACAAAACTAAGATTTTCCTTAATCAACAAAAACTAAGACTCTCCCTAACCAACACAAAACTGAGACTCTCTCTAACAAAATTGAAACAACGACTCTCAATCAAATATCAAACTTGGACTCTCAAACCAACACAAGACTAAAAATCTCTCCAACCACCACAAAATTAAGACTCTCTTTAACCAACACAAAACCAACACTCTCTAACAAAAACAAAATTAGGACTCTCCCTAAATAACATAAAGCTAAGATCATCTCTCTTATCTTATATCTTATATCCTTCCCGTGCCGTTAAACGTCACATAGGGCTCGCAAAGTAGTTCGCCAATTTTTCCTGTCTTCGGCGAGTCTTTCAACTTTATCAAAGGATTTTATGCCTGTTAATTTTACTCTCAGAAATTACTTGAAGAACATATTGAAAAGCAGAAACCATTAATACTGAACTTCATAGATTTTAAAAAGGCATTTGATAGCATACACAGAGATTCTTCTTCTTCCTCTTCTTCTTCTTCTTCTTCGTTCACTTCTACCACCAAAAACCGCACTGTGAACCTACTGAATTCACGCCTGTGGTCCTCGTGAGGTCCAGTGGTCCCCTGTGTGGTCCAAAATAGACCACACGAGATCCACGAGAGGACCACAAGGGGTTCAGAGTATCACAGTGCTTTAGCCTGTATTCTTGGTGGGTCTCGGAAGCGGGATTGCGTGACACCGTGGTTTTCATTGCACCAGTTTAGTCTAGGATTGGACTTTCCCACCGGAAGACCTCGACGTGTTTAGGATATCAGTGCATCCCCGCTGGGTGAGAGGCGGTAGCCCACCCAGACCAGAGTTGGACCTTCTCACCGGAAAACCTCGACGTGTTTTGAGATACCCGTGTATCACCGCCGGGTGAGAGGTGGTTGCCCATCCAGTCCAGGGTTGGACTTTCTCACCGGAAAACCTCAGCGTGATTAGGATACGCAAACATCCCCGCCGGGTGAGAGGTGGTTGCCTATCTAGACTTCCCTGGTCCAGTGTCTCCGACTTCAGCATTTTGCGGTCGAGGCCGCTACCCTTCCTAGTTGTGACCAGGATGGAGCTTTTGTCCAGGAGGACGAATCCTCGCCACTAGTGACTTCTACCCCTGGGTTGAGCCGGTTTAGGCATTATCCCAGTATGGGCGTGTTTGGGACGGGACCGACCTCTAGGGCAGAGGTACTGTGACATGCATAGCCTTCAAGATTCACCCCTGGTATGAGCCGGTTTAGGCAAAATTCACCAGTATGTGTGTTTATCAGGCGTTACCGACCTCTAGAGCGGAGGTGGCATGACATGTCTAGCCATCAAGTTCCACCCATGGTGTGTGCCGGTTTAGGCATATTTCACCAGTGCAGGTGCATTTCGGACGTGGGCGGCATCTAGAGCAGAGGTGCCGTGGTATAGCTCTCGTAGCGATACTTCTGGACATACCGGTTAAACTTCACTTTCCACCACTTTTTCCCATCGGCGCCACACAGCAACCTTTATTTCTTTTTCGCATTTACTTCCTTAACCGGGAGGAGCTTCACTCCACGGGCGGCATTTGAGGAGTCTCGACAGTAGTGTCTTAACCTCTGGGACAAGCCGGTTCATGCATTTCACCCGATATGACTGCACTCAGGACGTGGCCGACCTCCAGACCAGAGGTGCCGTGATTTGACTGTTTGCTTCGCTTTATCCTTTCTACCACCTTTTCCGCAGTGATGCTGTGCGGCAACCTCATTTGCAAATTTCTTCATTGGCCGGGAGGAGCACCGCTCCACGCACGGCAGCTGAAGATCTCGCCATCAGCGGACACAGAGATTCATTATGGAGAATTTTATGTCTATATGGAATACCATCTAAAATTGTCAACATCATTAAGGACTTATACAATGGATATGTTTGTGCAGTCAAGACAGAAGAAGGGATGAGTGAATGGTTCCAGATAGAAACAGGCGTGAAACAAGGATGTATACTGTCTCCTTTACTTTTTGGGATTACACTAGACTTCATAATGAAAAAATGCTGCACAGGTAACACAGGTATTGACTGGGTATATAGGACACAACTAGAAGACCTTGATTTTGCTGATGACATATCTCTTATCAGTAATAATGTGAATTCCATGCAAGAAAAAACAGATAGCCTGTCTTCACTGGCTAGCAAAATAGGACTTGAAATTAACAAGGATAAAACAAAAATAATGAAAATTCCTCTCAATCACAATGGACAAATACACATAGAAGGGACAGATATTGAAGAAGTCAATCAATTTGCATACCTTGGCAGCTATATAGACCAGGATGGTGACACTAGAAAGGAAGTTAGGATCAGAATTGCAAAAGCAGCTGCAATCTTCAAGAATAATGATAACATATGGAATTCAAAAGTTATAAGCACAAAAACCAAGTTAAAACTATTCAATTCAAATGTAATATCCACCCTCATTTATGCATGCGAAAGCTGGAAAACAATTAAAGAAATAGAAAAGAAATTAGACTCTTTTGAAAACAAATGCCTAAGGAAAATACTCCTCATCAAGTGGAATGAATTCAAGAACAATGCAGAGATAAGACAGATGACTGATCAACAACCAGTCTAATGGATGATCAGGAAAAGGAGATGGACATATGTTGGTCACTTTATGAGGAGAAATGATCAGAGAATCCCAAAACAAGCTATCAAGTGGAACACAACAGGCCGAAGAAAAAGAGGCAGACCGTGTGAATCTCTGAAGAGGACGTTAAGAGATCCTCTCTCTAAACAACATAAAATGAAGACTAACAAAAATAAAACTAAAACTCTCTTTAACAAAGACAAAATTAAGACTATCACTAACCAACATAAAACTAAGATCCTCTCTCTAACTAACATAAAATAAATACTATCTAACTAAAATAAAACTAAGATTCTCTATAATGAACACAAAACAGAGAATCTCTATAAGCAACACAAAAATAAGAATCTCTCTAAGAAGCACAAAATTAATAATCTCTTTACACAACACAAAACCAAGACTTTCTAACCAATACAAAGCAAAAACTCTCTAACCAACATAAAATTAAGACTCTCTAAACAATATAAAACTAAAACTCTCTCTAACCAACATAAAAATATAACTCTCTCTTTAACCAATATAAATCTAAGACTCTCTCTAACCAACATAAAGCTATAACTCTCTCTTTAACCAATATAAATCTAAGACTCTCTCTATCTAACCAACACAAAACTAAGACTCTCCTTAACCAACACAAAGTAAGACTCTCTCGAACCAGTATAAAACTAAGACTTCCTCTCTCTAACCAACATAAAACTTAGACTCTCTCTAATGAACACAAAACTGAGACTCTCTTTAACTAACAAAAAATAAGATTCTCTCTAACCAACAAAAATTAAAAATCTCTCAAACAACACAAAACTAAGACTCTCTATAATGAACACAAAACTAAGACTCTATCTAACCAACACAAACCTTAGATTCTCTAAACAACTCAAAATTAAAAGTCTCTCTAACCAACACATGAAACTCTGAAGAGGACATTATTAAGAGAGACCAAGTTAACAGGCATAAAATCCTTTGATGATGTTGAAAGACTCGCCGAAGACAGGAAAAATTGGAGAACTACTATGTGAGCCTTATGTGACGTTTAACGGCACGGGAAGGATATAAGATATAAGAACCAACACATAACTAAGAATACGTGCAACGAACACAAAATTCCGACTCTCTTTAACCAACACAAAACCAAGTCTCTTTAATCAACACAAAACTAAGACTCTCTAACCAATATAAAACTAATACTTTCAAACCAACTTAAAAATATGACTCTCTCTAACCACATAAAACTAAGACTCTCTCATTAACCAACATAAAATTCCGTCTGTCTCTTTAACCAACATAAAACTAAGAATCTCTAACCATCTCAAAACTAAGACTCTCTCTTTAGCAAAAATAAAAGTAAGACTCTCTCTTTAATCAGCATAAAACTAGGACTGTCTCAAACCAACACAAAACTAAAAATCTCTTCAACAATCACAGAATTAAGACTCTATTTAACCAATACAAAACCCACACTCTCCAACAAAAACAAAACTAGGACCCTCCCTAACTTACATAAAACTAAGATCATCTCTCTAACAAACATAAAATGAAGACTTTCTAAACAACATAAAACAAAAACTCTCTTTAATCAAGACAAAACTAAGACTCACACTAATCAACATAAAACTAAGATCTTCTCTCTAACCAACATAAAATAAAGACTATCTAACCAACATAAAACTAAGACTCTCTTTACCCAACACAAAACTAAGACTCTCTCTTACCAAGACAAAACTAAAACTCTCTCTAACCAACACAAAACTAAGACGCTCTTTACCCAACACACAACTAAGACTCTCTCTAACCAACACAAATCTAAAACTCTCTCTAACCAACACAAAACTAAAACTCTGTCTAACCAACACAAAACCAAAACTCTCTCTAACCAACACAAAACTAAGACTCTCTCTAACCAACACAAATCTAATACTCTCTCTAACCAACACAAAAACTAAGACTCTCTCTAACCAACACAAAACTAAAACTCTCTCTAACCAACATAAAACTAAAAGTCTCTCTAACCAACACAGAACTAAATCTCTCTCTAACCAACACAAAACTAAGACTTTCTCTAATCAACACAAAAATAAAACTCTCTCTAACCAACATAAAACTAAAAGTCTCTCTAACCAACACAGAACTAAATCTCTCTCTAACCAACACAAAACTAAGACTTTCTCTAATCAACACAAAAATAAAACTCTCTCTAACCAACATAAAACTAAAAGTCTCTCTAACCAACACAGTACTAAATCTCTCTCTAACCAACACAAAACTAAGACTTTCTCTAATCAACACAAAACTAAAACTCTCTCTAACCAATACAGAACTAAAACTCTCTAACCAACACAAAACTAAGACTCTCTCTAACCAACACTAAACTAAAACTCTATCTAACCAACACAAAACTAAAACTCTCTCTAACCAACACAAAACTAAAACTCTCTCTCTCTAACCAACACAAAAATAAAACTTTCTCAAACCAACACAAAACTAAGACTATCTCTAAGCAACACAAAAATAAAACTCTCTCTAACCAACACAAAACTAAGACTTTCTCAAAACCCCCCATTCTTAGCTGATCATGTGACCAATGTCTACTTGCACGATTTCCTTGAGAAAGGCGAGATACAAACCTTCAGTTAAGAGTGATTAAAATGTAAATAAATTGTCGGACATAACTATGTTTAAATCCAACTTTTAAAAACTAAACTGACTTATCTAACCTCTACATTTAAACAAATCACTATACTGTCATATAAGAACATGGAAAATATGAGCATGCCCCAACATCAACATGAACAAACAAAAGACATCACTCAGAGTGACACCACTACATCTCTCACTATTCTCTTTTCTTCTTTTCAAAAATATAAATGCATATTCTTATATCTTATATCTTATATCCTTCCCGTGCCGTTAGACGTCACATAGGGCTCGCAAAGTAGTTCGCCAATTTTTCCTGTCTTCGGCGAGTCTTTCAACCTCATCAAAGGATTTTATGCCTGTTAACTTGGCCTCTCTTAATAATGTTCTCTTCAGAGTTTCACGCGGTCTGCCCCTTTTTCTTCGGCCTGTTGTGTTCCACTTGATAGCTTGTTTTGGGATTCTCTGCTCATTTCTTCTCATCAAGTGGCCAACATATGTCCATCTCCTTTTCCTGATCACCCGTGAGACTGGTTGTTGTTCAGTCATCTGTCTTATCTCTGCATTGTTCTTGAATTCATTCCACTTCATGCAGAGTATTTTCCTTAGGCATTTGTTTTCAAAAGAGTCTAATTTCTTTTCTATTTCTTTAGTTGTTTTCCAGCTTTCGCATGCATAAATGAGGGTGGATATTACATTTGAATTGAATAGTCTTAACTTGGTTTTTGTGCTTATAACTTTTGAATTCCATATGTTCTCAAGATTCTTGAAGATTGCTGCTGCTTTTGCAATTCTGATCCTAACTTCCTTTCTAGTGTCACCATCCTGGTCTATGTAGCTGCCAAGGTATGCAAATTGATTGACTTCTTCAATATCTGTCCCTTCTATGTTTATTTTTCCATTTTGATTGATGGGAATTTTCATTATTTTTGTTTTGTCCTTGTTAATTTCAAGTCCTATTTTGCTAGCCAGTGAAGATAGGCTATCTGTTTTTTCTTGCATGGAATTCACATTATTACTGATAAGAGTTATGTCATCAGCAAAATCAAGATCTTCTAGTTGGGTCCCATGTACCCAGTCAATACCTGTGTTACCTGTGCAGCATTTTGTCATTATGAAGTCTATTGTAATCCCAAAAAGTAAAGGAGACAGTATACATCCTTGTTTCACGCCTGTTTCAATCTGGAACCATTCACTCATCCCTTCTTCTGTCTTGACTGCACAACCATATCCATTGTATAAGTCCTTAATGATGTTGACAATTTTAGATGGTATTCCATATAGACATAAAATTCTCCATAATGAATCTCTGTGTATGCTATCAAATGCCTTCTTAAAATCTATGAAATTCAGTATTAATGGTTTCTGCTTTTCAATATGTTCTTCAAGTATTATTCTGAGAGTAAAGATCTGGTCGAGACAGCTTCTCCCTTTTCGAAATCCTGCTTGTTCTTCTCTCATTGCAGTATCCACTATATCTTTGAGTCTATTCAAAATGACCTTGCAAAATACTTTTGACACAACTGATATTAAGGTTACTCCTCTCCAGTTGTTACAGTCACTAAGGTTGCCCTTTTTTGGTATTTTCACAATGATTCCCTTCTTCCAATTGGAAGGGACCTTTTCTTCTTTCCAAATCTTGTTAAACATTCTCTGTAGTTGTCTCATGTTGTCACTATTGATAGCTTTTAGCATCTCTGCTGTTATTTCATCTTCACCTGCAGCTTTGTTGTTAGCCATTAAATTCACTGCTGTTTCAATTTCATGCAATTCAATTTCATCTAGATTGACATTTAGTTGTGGGGCTGGTAAGTCAGTTTCAAGGTTTAACAATTCTTTTGGGTGTGGTCAATTGAGTATTTCTTGGAAGTGTTCAGCCCATCTTTGCTTTTGGTCTTTATTTGATGTTAATAGTGTTCCAGTTTTGCTAAGGATTGGTCTTTCTTTAGATGTAATAGTACCTGTTAGCCTCTTTTGTATGTTATATAAAGTTTTGCTGTCTCCTGTTTTTGCTGCTTTTTCTGCCTCTTTCGCCATATTGTCTATGTATTCTCTTTTATCCCTTCTAGCTGAACTTTTTACTTTCTTGTCTATGTCTTTGTATTTTGCTTTTGCCGAATCTCTTTCATGATCTGCTTTTGCATTCAACATGTTTAATTTGACTGCTCGTCTTTCATGTATATACTTCCATGTTTTATCTGATATCCATGCTTTTCTATTTGATTTTTCCAATCCAGCACTTACTTTTGCTGCTGTGATTATGGCTGTGCTGTAAGAATTCCATAACTCATCTATACCTATCTCCTCAACTTCACTGGGTGTTTTGGAATGATTGGCAAGTTCCTGATTGAAATTAATGTTAATATTTTCTTCTTGTAGGCTGTGGATGTTTATCTTTCTGTGTACTGATTTCTTGTGTTGACTTTTCAATTTTAGTTTTATTTTCCCTATGCACAGGTTGTGATCACTGTTGACATCTGCACCCCTATAAGCCCTTACATCCATGAGAGATGTTCTGTATTGCTTTCTAATACAAAAATGGTCTATCTGGTTTCTAGTTCTATCATCTGGAGATATCCATGTTGTTTTATGTATCTCTTTGTGTGGGAATATTGTGCCTCCAATGACCATGCCCTCTGTTAAACATATTTCAATTAATCTTTCTCCATTCTGATTAACCATGTCAATTCCTTCTTTCCCCATCACTTTTTCAACGTCGGTATTATCCTTCCCTACCTTAGCATTGAAGTCCCCCATAGCAATTAGGATGTCGTGTTTAGGGACTTTGTTGATGATTTGTTGTAGTTGGTGATAAAAGTCGTCTTTCACATCATCATCTGCATCATTCGTGGGTGCATAACACTGTATTATTGTCATTCTTCCGTGTCGTAGGTTGTATCGTGCTCTTATTATACGACTGTTCACTGGTTCCCATTCTACAAGGCTCTTTGCAGCTACATTTGACATAATAATGCCCACTCCGTCTCGGAATTTATTGTCATTTCTACCTGAATGTATAATTAACTTACCGTTTTCCGCCGATCTTTTACCTGCTTCTGGCCATCGCATTTCGCTGATGCCCAGTATGTCTAGATGGTATCTCTCCATTTCTTTGATGACCTGGTTAGTTCTTGTTGGTGCTGCCATCGTTCTCACATTCCAGAATCCAACCCTTGTCACATGTTTGGGGCCGACGAATGAGCTCTTCGGAGTTGGCATCCCTGATGCTCGGTTGGTTTCTCTGCGAGTTTCCATAACGATATCTTTTTTTCCTATCTGGAGTCGCCTCTAGATAGGTCCCAGGATAAGGTTGTTAGCCTTATGCCCAACTCCCGGTACATGATATGTAACAGATCAAGCGGAATTCCGCTGATTTCTGCATGCCGGCGAGAGCGTTTTAAAAACGACCGCCATCTTGCACGTCACGCCGGAAGAAAAGCATATTCACTACTAGTCAAAAGTTAGTCACAATCCCTTACACATACACGAGTTTCTTGCCACTTAAACATATACAAATATACGCAGTACTCTGTCTGCGACAACATCAACACATAAAGTGCAAATAATCAAATGATCAATGGCGCATTAATAACCAATATGACTCATTATGATACTGAAAGATGAAACACAGGTTAGTATTGTAAGTCATATATTGAAATCTACACTGGTCAGAATAAACACGTCCGCGCACACACAAACACATAGAAAAAACAATTCAGTGTCTATGATCAAAAGCTGAAACATATGGATATGTGAAGGTGTAGTAATGAAGAATATAATGTGATGAAAAGTATGCCTTTCAAACCGTTATTTTCATGAGCAAATCATTTTACACTGAACACTTATCACTAAGCATACTTACAAAACTCGACAACCGACATACAACTGCATATATACGGAAACTTACACAACATTGAAGAGACCTGGCATTTTCATAGCTTAATAATCCATTTATCCAACATCACCATATATATGGAAACTGCAGCAGATATACCAACAATCACGCTCTCCCCGTGTGTACCCCGCCAAAAAGCCTCCAACAGACTGAAATAGTTAACACATTACACTCTACCTGGCCAACACATCGACGACACCCGACCAGACAACCTAGGAGCAGTTTGACCTTATTCCCCCGAATCGGCCGCTTTCGGGAACCAAACCAAGCCCAGCCCCCTGCCCTTCCACAGCAGAAAAACATTGCACATGTAGTTGGTGCGGGGATTCTCAGAATCATAATACCAATTGTTCATAGTGGGACTAAGGGATAGAAAGTGACATTAAAAGAAAAAAAGGACTTGACAACTGACAAGAAGAGGAGAGAGGAAAAGACAAAGACACACAGAGAGACCTGGATTCTTAGACAAGGACGGTGACAGACCTAAAGTTAGACTTAGAGAAGGGTTGTGCCATCATCATCATACCAATGTTGGAAGATACAACAATAAAATCAGGAAACGAACCATCAAACACAGTCTTCGGTCGTTACATTTTACTTTGTTGGTTGTTGTAAACGAAAAGTACGATCATGTTACATATTGTGAGTTTTATCGTCACAATTATTTTCATGACTTAATCTATAATCCACTGCCTTAATTTAAATATAAAGTTTGTCGTAAAAAGATTAGTCTTCAGAAGTAGCATTAAATATTGGATTTTGTCAGGTCGAGACTGACGAAAGTGCGATTATGACTGGAATGAGCACGTGAGTGATGTAATTTATGAGTCAAGTGAAGGTATCACTCTGAAATATATTACTGGTGCTCATCTTACTCTTCTTATTGGAGATTTGTTTTCATTTTCGCGCTATTTAAATATTGTAAAATATTGTTGTTTGTCTAAAGAAGAACAAATTAGTGACAATGTTTTAATGAAAATCCTTAAAACCATTTATTAGTTTCTGACATTTTATTTTTCCTAAAACGAAGCTTGTTGTTGACTGTTTATGTTTCCTGGACAAAATTTACGGATTTTCAAAGAGATGACATTGTCTTGACACTGCTAGAGCCAGTGCGTTACGAGATTTCAGTCTTTAAACAGTTTAGTTTTTAGTGGCTTTGCTTTATAGAAATAAACCCCAACTCTCAGTTTAACAAGAGATATAAAAATAAAGAAGCAATACAACACATTAAACAATGTTAAGTAACGTTTTTGCAGATATAAACTACTGTGTCATCAGTAAAGTGCAACTGTAGTTTTAAAATGTCACCCTTTTAGGACACACTAAATTAGTTTTAAAATATGTCGAAACTTCTTCCGCCAGAAGTTTAACATTTTCATATGTACATTGAAACAGATATAAAACAGTATCTTTACTGTTTACATTTGTATATGTTTTAAAGTGGTATTGTCAAATTATATGCCAAATTCGTGTAGTGATGGCTAAAAAAGTATATAAAATAAACTTTGAATACAATATTTCCTCTGTGCAGTTAATTATAACAGATAATTAACAAAAAATAATTTTGCACCCCAGCCGGTAGATATATGTGATTGAGAGGAATTTTCATTATTTTTGTTTTATCCTTGTTAATTTCAAATCCTATTTTGCTAGCCAGTGAAGACAGGCTATCTGTTTTTTCTTGCATGGAATTCACATTATTACTGATAAGAGTTATGTCATCAGCAAAATCAAGGTCTTCTAGTTGTGTCCCATATACCCAGTCAATACCTGTGTTACCTGTGCAGCATTTTTTCATTAAGAAGTCTATTGTAATCCCAAAAAGTAAAGGAGACAGTATACATCCTTGTTTCACGCCTGTTTCTATCTGGAACCATTCACTCATCCCTTCTTCTGTCTTGACTGCACAAACATATCCATTGTATAAGTCCTTAATGATGTTGACAATTTTAGATGGTATTCCATATAGACATAAAATTCTCCATAATGAATCTCTGTGTATGCTATCAAATGCCTTTTTAAAATCTATGAAGTTCAGTATTAATGGTTTCTGCTTTTCAATATGTTCTTCAAGTATTATTCTGAGAGTAACGATCTGGTCCAGACAGCTTCTCCCTTTTCGAAATCCTGCTTGTTCTTCTCTCATTGCAGTATGCACTATATCTTTGAGTCTATTCAAAATGACCTTGCAAAATACTTTTGACACAACTGATATTAAGGTTACTCCTCTCCAGTTGTTACAGTCACTAAGGTTGCCTTCTTTCGGTATTTTAACACTGATTCCTTTCTTCCAATTAGAAAGGACCTTTTCTTCTTTCCAAATCTTGTTAAACATTCTCTGTAGTTGTCTCATGTTGTCACTATTGATAGCTTTTAGCATTTCGGCTGCTGTTTCATCTTCACCTGCAGCTTTGTTGTTAGGCATTAAATTCATTGCTGTTTCAATTTCATGCACTTTAATTTCATCTAGGTTGACATTTAGTTGTGGGGCTGGTAAGTCAGTTTCAATTTTTAACAATTCTTTTGGGTGTGGTAGATTAAGTATTTCATGGAAGTGTTCAGCCCATCTTTGCTTTTGGTCTTTATTTGATGTTAATAGTGTTCCAGTTTTTCTAAGGATTGGTCTTTCTTTAGATGTAATAGTACCTGTTAGCCTCTTTTGTATGTTATATAAAGTTTTGCTGTCTCCTGTTTTTGCTGCTTTTTCTGCCTCTTTCGCCATATTGTCTATGTATTCTATTTTATCCCTTCTAGCTGAACACTTTACTTTCTTGTCTATTTGTATGTTGCTTTCACCAGATCTTTTCCAAGATCACAAAACTAAGTCTATCTCTTTAACCAATATAAAACAAAGACTGTCTAACAAACATAAAACTAAGACTCTCTCTTTAACCAACAAAAAACAAAAACTATCTCTAACAAATATAAAAAAAAAACTATCTCTTTAATAAACATAAAACTAACACACTATTGAAAAAAAACACACAAAATTATGGTTCTCTCTAACCAACGCAAAAGTAGGATTCTCTTATCTTATATCTTATATCTTATATCCTTCCCGTGCCGTTAGATGTCACATAGGGCTCGCAAAGTAGTTCGCCAATTTTTCCTGTCTTCGTAGAGACTCTTTCTAATCAACACAAAACTAAGACTCTCTCTAACCAATATAAAACTAAGATTCTTTCTCTAACTAACATAAAACAAAGACTCTCTCTAACCAACACAAAATTAAGACTCTCTCTTTAACGAACTTCAAAATAAGACTCTCTCTAAACAACAGAAAACTAATTATCAGTTTCTATCAAACACAAAGTTAATACTCTCTTTAACAAACATAACACCAGTCCTCTCTAACCAACATAAATCTAAGACCCTCTTTAACCAAAATAAAAATAAGACTCTCTCTAACAAACACAAAACTAAGAATCTCTTTTAAACATAAGCAAAACTAAGACTCTCTCTAACCAACACAAAATTAATACTTTCTCTAAGGAACATAAAATTAAGAATCTCTCTAACGAACGCAAAATTAAGAATATGTTTTACCAACACAAAACCAAGAGTCGATAACCCACACAAATTTAAAATCCTGTCTAGCCAACAACAATTAAGGCTCTTTCTAACATAAAACTAAGACATTCTATTTAACCAACATGAAACTACGACACTCTAAGGAACATAAATCTGAAGCTTTCTCTTTAACCAACATACAATTAAGACTATCTCTCTAACCAAGAAAAATTACAATTCTTTCTCTAACCAACATAAAATTAAGACTGTCTAACCAACACAAAACTTAGATTCTCTCTTTAACCAACACAAAAAGACTCTCTCTATCAAACATAAAAATACGAATTTCTCTAACGAATGCAAAATTAAGACAAAACAAAGAGTTTCTAACCAACAAAAATCTAAGACCCTGTCTAAAAGCTCAAAATTAAGACTCTCTCTCTCTAACCAACATAAAACTAAGACTATCTTTTCAATCAACATAAAACTAAGACTCTAACTTTAACCAACAAGAAACATAGACTATCTCAAACAAATATAAAATCAAAACTATACCTTTTAATAAACATAAAACTAACACTTTCTCTAACCAACATAAAACTAGGATTCTCTAACCAACACAAAAATAAGTTTCCCTCTAACCAACACAAAATCAGACTCTCTAAAAATCATAAATCAAAGACTCTTTATAAAAATATGTATATGTTGTATTATGTTGGTTAGAGAGAGGACCTTAGTTTTATACTGGTTAGAGAAAGTCCTAATTGTGTAGTTGTTTAAGAGATAGTCTTAGTTTTGTTTTGGTTAGTAAGGATCTTATTTTTATGTTGGTTAAAGAAACAATCTTATTTTTGTGTTTTTAGAGACAGTTTTTGATTTATGTTAGTTAGAGAGTCTTGGTTTTATTTTACTTAAGGAGAGTCTTAATTTTGTGTTGTTTAGAAAGTCAGGGTTTTGTGTTGGTTAAAGAAAGTCTTAATTTTTGTTGGTTAAAGTGAGAGTCTTATTTTTATGTTGGTTAAAGAGAGAGAATCTTAGTTTTTGTTGGTTAGAGACTTTTATTTTTATGCTGGTTAAAGAGAGAGAATCTTAGTTTTGTGTTGGTAGGAGACTTTTAGTTTTATGTTGATTGATTGATTGATCCCTATTTCAAAATGGTTAAGAATGTTGGTTAAAGAGAGAATCTCAGTTTTGTGTTGGTTCGAGAGTCCTTGTTTTGTGCTGGTAAAAGAGAGTCTTAATTTTGCGTTCGATAGAGAGATTCTTATTTTGATGTTGCTTAGAGAGAGAGTCTTAGTCTAAACAAACATAAAATAATTTGATGAGGTTGAGAGACTCGCTGAAGACAGGAAAAACTGGCGAACTACTTTGCGAGCCCTATGTGATGTTTAACGGCAAGGGAAGGATATAATATATAAGATAATTCAGAGTCTTAATGTTGTGTTTTTAGAGAGTCCTATCTATTTGTTGGTTAAAGAGAGTCTTAGTTTTGCTTTGATTAAAGAGAAGGTCTTATTTTTATGTTGGTTAGGGAGATTCATAGTTTTATGTTGATTAAAGTGAGTCTTTGTTTATGCTGGTTAGAGAGAATCTTAGTTCTCTATTGGTTAAAGATAGTCTCAGTTTTGTGCTGATTAGAGAAAGGGTTTTAATTTTATGTTTGTTATAGACATAGTTTTCGTTTTTTGTTTGTTAGAGAGATTCATAGTTTTTATATTGTTAAAGAGAGTCTTAGTTTTATATTATTAGAGAGAATCTTAGTTTTATGTTGGTTAGAAGGCCTTTGTTTTGTGTCCGTTAGAGTCTTATTTTTGTGTTGTTTAGAGAGTCTTAGTTTTGTGTTGATTAAAGAGTCTTTGTTTTGTGTTGATTAAAGAGTCTTGGTTTTGTTTTGATTAAAAAGAGTCTTAGTTTTATGTTGGTTAGAAAGTCTGTGAATCATGTTGGTTATAGAGAGAATCTTGGTTTTATATTCGTTAGAGAGAGTCCTAATTTCGTATTTGTTTCAGAGAGAGTCTTAAATTTGTATTTGTTTTAGAGATAGTCTCAATTTTGTTTTGGTAAGAGAGAGTCTTAGTTTTATGTTGGTTAAAAAAATATTCTTATTTTTATGCTTTTTAAAGAGTCTTTGATTTATAATTTTTAGAGAGTCTTGATTTTGTGTTGGTTAGAGGGAGACTTATTTTTGTGTTGGTTAGAGAATCCTAGTTTTATGTTGGTTAGAGAAAGTGTTAGTTTTATGTTTATTAAAAGGTATAGTTTTGATTTTATATTTGTTTAAGATAGTCTATGTTTCTTGCTGGTTAAAGTTAGAGTCTTAGTTTTATGTTGATTAAAGAGATAGTATTAGTTTTATGTTGGTTAGAGAGAGAGAGTCTTAATTTTGAGCTTTTAGACAGGGTCTTAGATTTTTGTTGGTTAGAAACTCTTTGTTTTGTCTTAATTTTGCATTCGTTAGAGAAATTCGTATTTTTATGTTTGATAGAGAGTCTTTATTTTGTGTTGGTTAAAGAGAGAATCTAAGTTTTGTGTTGGTTAGACAGTCTTAATTTTATGTTGGTTAGAGAAAGAATCGTCATTTTTGTTGGTTAGAGAGATAGTCTTAATTTTATGGGTGTCTGAGTGGCGAAGTGGTTAGTGCACTAGTCTCTCATGGCGAAGGTCGGGGGGTCGAATCCGGCCGGCGGCACCCCAGTCACCCAGCTGTAGAAATCGGTACCCGACTTCTTCTGGAGTTGGGGAAGGAAAAGGCAGCCAGGCGTGATACTGACCATATCACCCTCTAGTGTGCTGATAGGTCAAGGAAAATATGGGCACTAACACTATATCCCTATGTGCCTCTAAGGCATGACAGGGTTACCTTTACCGTTTTTACTTAATTGGTTAAAGAGAAAGCTTCAGATTTATGTTCCTTAGAGTGTCGTAGTTTCATGTCTTAGTTTTATGTTAGAAAGAGTCTTAATTTGTTGTTGGCTAGACAGGATCTTAAATTTGTGTGGGTTATCGACTCTTGGTTTTGTGTTGGTAAAGCATATTCTTAATTTTGCGTTCGTTAGATAGATTCTTAATTTTATGTTGCTTAGAGAAAGTATTAATTTTGTGTTGGTTAGAGAGAGTCTTAGTTTTGCTTATGTTTAAAAGAGATTCTTAGTTTTGTGTTTGTTAGAGAGAGTCTTATTTTTATTTTGGTTAAAGAGGGTCTTAGATTTATGTTGGTTAAAGAGGACTGGTGTTGTGTTTGTTAAAGAGAGTCTTAACTTTGTGTTGGTTAAAGTGAGAGTCTTAGTTTTGTGTTGGTTAGAGAGTGTCTTTGTTCTATGTTAGTTAGAGAAAGAATCTTAGTTTTATATTGGTTAGAGAGAGTCTTAGTTTTGTGTTGATTAGAAAGAGTCTTAATTTTGTGTTGGTTAGAGAGAGAGTGACTTATTTTTGTGTTTCTTAGAGAGTCATGGATTTTTGTTTATTAAAGAGATTTTTAATTTTGTGTTGGTTGGAGAGATTTTTAGTTTTGTACTGGTTTTAGAGGGTCCTAGTTTTATGCTGATTAAAGAGAGAGTCTTACTTTTATTTTCAATGGATATGTTTGTGCAGTCAAGACAGAAGAAGGGATGAGTGAATGGTTCCAGATAGAAACAGGCGTGAAACAAGGATGTATACTGTCTCCTTTACTTTTTGGGATTACAATAGACTTCTTAATGAAAAAATGCTGCACAGGTAACACAGGTATTGACTGGGTATATGGGACACAACTAGAAGACCTTGATTTTGCTGATGACATAACTCTTATCAGTAATAATGTGAATTCCATGCAAGAAAAAACCGATAGCCTATCTTCACTGGCTGGCAAAATAGGACTTGAAATTAACAAGGACAAAACAAAAATAATGAAAATTCCTCTCAATCACAATGGACAAATACACATAGAAGGGACAGATATTGAAGAAGTCAATCAATTTGCATACCTTGGCAGCTACATAGACCAGGATGGTGACACTAGAAAGGAAGTTAGGATCAGAATTGCGAAAGCAGCAGCAATCTTCAAGAATCTTGATAACATATGGAATTCAAAAGTTATAAGCACAAAAACCAAGTTAAGACTATTCAATTCAAATGTAATATCCACCCTCATTTATGCATGCGAAAGCTGGAAAACAACTAAAGAAATAGAAAAGAAATTAGATTCTTTTGAAAACAAATGCCTAAGGAAAATACTCTGCATGAAGTGGAATGAATTCAAGAACAATGCAGAGATAAGACAGATGACTGAACAACAACCAGTCTCATGGGTGAGCAGGAAAAGGAGATGGACATATGTTGGTCGCTTGATGAGAAGAAATGATCAGAGAATCCCAAAACAAGCTATCAAGTGGAATACAACAGGCCGAAGAAAAAGAGGCAGACCGCATGAAACTCTGAAGAGGACATTATTAAGAGAGGCCAAATTATCAGGCATAAAATACTTTGATGAGGTTGAAAGACTCGCCGAAGACAGGAAAAACTGCCAAACTACTTTGCGAGCCTTATGTGACATTTAACAGCACGTGAAGGATATAAGAAGAAGAAGAAAGAATTAGACTTAATTTTATGTTGGTTACAGAGAGAGTTAGATCGTATGAATCTCTGAACTGGACGTTAATAGATCCTCTCTTAAACGACATAAAATGAAGACTAACAAACATAAAACTAAGATCCTCTCTCTAACCAACATAAAATAAAGACTATCTAACCAATACAAAGCAAAAGCTCTCTCTAACCAACATAAAATTAAGACTCTCTAAACATTATAAAACTATAACTCTCTCTTTAACCAATATAAATCTAAGACTTTCTCTATCCAGCCAACACAAACTAAGACTTTCTCGAACCATTATAAAACTAAGACTTCCTCTCTCTAACCAATATAAAACTAAGACTCTCTATAATGAACACAAAACTAAGACTCTACCTGACCAACACAAACCTTTATTTCTCTAACCAACTCAAAATTAAAAGTCTCTCTAACCAACACATAACTAAGAATATGTGCAATGAACACAAAATTCCAACTCTTTTTAACCAACACAAAACCAAGACTCTTTAATCAACACAAAACTAAGACTTTCTAACCAATACAAATATAAGATTCTCTAACCAACATAAAACTAATACTTTCAAACCAACTTAAAAATATGACTCTCTCTAACCACATAAAACTTAGACTCTCTCATTAACCAACATAAAATTCCGTCTGTCTCTTTAACCAACATAAAACTAAGAATCTCTAACCATCTCAAAACTAAGACTCTCTCTTTAGCAAAAATAAAAGTAAGACTCTCTCTTTAATCAGCATAAAACTAGGACTGTCTCAAACCAACACAAAACTAAAAATCTCTTCAACAACCACAGAATTAAGACTCTCTTTAACCAATACAAAACCCACACTCTCCAACAAAAACAAAACTAGGACCCTCCCTAACTTACATAAAACTAAGATCATCTCTCTAACCAACATAAAATGAAGACTTTCAAACAACATAAAACAAAAACTCTCTTCAACCAACACAAAACTAAGTCTCTCTTACCAAGACAAAACTAAAACTCTCTCTAACCAGCATAAAACTAAGACTCTCTTTACCCAACACAAAACTAAGACTCTCTCTAACCAACACAAATCTAAAACTCTCTCTAACCAACACAAAACTAGGATTCTCTAACCAACACAAAATTAAGTCTCTCTCTAAGCAACAGTAACCCAAGAATCTCTAACTGACATAAATCAAAGACTCTCTTTAAAAACACAAAAATAAGACTGTCTCTTTAACCAACATAAACCTAAGATGCTCTCTAACAAAACCAAAACTAAGACTATCTGTTAAACAAATAGAAAATTAAGACTATCACTGACCAACATAAAACTAAGACTCTCTTTAACGAACCCAAAACCAAGGCTCTTTATTCAATACAAAACAAAGACTCTCTAACCAAAACAAAATTAAGAGTCTTTAACCAACATAAATCAAACACTTTCTAACCAATATAAAACTAAGATTCTCTATAACCACATTAAACTAAGTCTCTCTCTTTAACCAACATAAAATTAAGTCTATTTCTTTAACCAACATAAAACTAAGACTCTCCAACCATCATAAAAATAAGACTCTCTTTAGCCAAAATAAAAGTAAGACTCCCTTTAATCAGCATAAAACTAGGACTCTCAAAAACAAATACAAAACTAAAAATATCTCCAACCAAGACAAAATTAAACCACTCTTAACCAATAAAGAAAAAAAGACTCTCTAAGCAACACAAAAATAAGTCACTCTTTCTAACCAACACCAAACTAAGACTATCTCTAACCAACATAAAACGATGGTCCACTCTCTAACCAACATAATACAAATACTCTCTAACCAACATAAAACAAAGACTCCAAAATCAAGGCTTTTTAATCGATAAAAAAAGACTCTCTAAAAAAACGCAAAGTTAAGATTCCCTAACCAACATAAAACAAAGACTTTCTAACTAACATAACATTAAGACTCTCTCTAACAATATAAACCTAAGACTCTATCTTTAACCAACATAAAAATAAGTCTAATTCTTTCTTCCTCTTCTTATATCCTTCACGTGCCGTTAAATGTCACATAAGGCTCGCAAAGTAGTTCGGCAATTTATCCTGTCTTCGGCGAGGATTTTATGCCTGATAATTTGGCCTCTCTTAATAATGTCCTCTTCAGAGTTTCATGCGGTCTGCCTCTTTTTCTTCGGCCTGTTGTATTCCACTTGATAGCTTGTTTTGGGATTCTCTGATCATTTCTTCTCATCAAGTGACCAACATATGTCCATCTCCTTTTCATGCTCACCCATGAGACTGGTTGTTGTTCAGTCATCTGTCTTATCTCTGCATTGTTCTTGAATTCATTCCACTTCATGCAGAGTATTTTCCTTAGGCATTTGTTTTCAAAAGAATCTAATTTCTTTTCTATTTCTTTAGTTGTTTACCAGCTTCAGCATGCATAAATGAGGGTGGATATTACATTTGAATTGAATAGTTTTAACTTGGTTTTTGTGCTTATAACTTTTGAATTCCATATGTTATCAAGATTCTTGAAGATTGCTGCTGCTTTTGCAATTCTGATCCTAACTTCCTTTCTAGTGTCACCATCCTGGTCTATGTAGCTGCCAAGGTATGCAAATTGATTGACTTCTTCAATATCTGTCCCTTCTATGTGTATTTGTCCATTGTGATTGAGAGGAATTTTCATTATTTTTGTTTTATCCTTGTTAATTTCAAGTCCTATTTTGCCAGCCAGTGAAGACAGGCTATCTGTTTTTTCTTGCATGGAATTCACATTATTACTGATAAGAGTTATGTCATCAGCAAAATCAAGGTCTTCTAGTTGTGTCCCATATACCCAGTCAATACCTGTGTTACCTGTGCAGCATTTTTTCATTATGAAGTCTACTGTAATCCCAAAAAGTAAAGGAGACAGTATACATCCTTGTTTCATGCCTGTTTCTATTTGGAACCATTCACTCATCCCTTCTTCTGTCTTGACTGCACAAACATATCCATTGTATAAGTCCTTAATGATGTTGACAATTTTAGATGGTATTCCAGATAGACATAAAATTCTCCATAATGAATCTCTGTGTATGCTGTCAAATGCCTTTTTAAAATCTATGAAGTTCAGTATTAATGGTTTCCACTTTTCAATATGTTCTTCAAGTATTATTCTGAGAGTAACGATCTGGTCCAGACAGCTTCTCCCTTTTCGAAATCCTGCTTGTTCTTCTCTCATTGCAGTATGCACTATATCTTTGAGTCTATTCAAAGTGACCTTGCAAAATACTTTTGACACAACTGATATTAAGGTTACTCCTCTCCAGTTGTTACAGTCACTAAGGTTGCCTTCTTTTGGTATTTTAACACTGATTCCTTTCTTCCAATTAGAAAGGACCTTTTCTTCTTTCCAAATCTTGTTAAACATTCTCTGTAGTTGTCTCATGTTGTCACTATTGATAGCTTTTAGCATTTCGGCTGCTGTTTCATCTTCACCTGCAGCTTTGTTGTTAGGCATTAAATTCACTGCTGTTTCAATTTCATGCACTTTAATTTCATCTAGGTTGACATTTAGTTGTGGGGCTGGTAAGTCAGTTTCAAGGTTTAACAATTCTTTTGGGTGTGGTAGATTAAGTATTTCATGGAAGTGTTCAGACCATCTTTGCTTTTGGTCTTTATTTGATGTTAATAGTGTTCCAGTTTTTCTAAGGATTGGTCTTTCTTTAGATGTAATAGTACCTGTTAGCCTCTTTTGTATGTTATATAAAGTTTTGCTGACTCCTGTTTTTGCTGCTTTTTCTGCTTAATTCACCATATTGTCTATGTATTCTATTTTATCCCTTCTAGCTGAACATTTTACTTTCTTGTCTATTTGTATGTTGCTTTCACCAGATCTTTTCCAAGATCAGAAAACGAAGACTCTCTCTTTAACCAATATAAAACAAACTGTCTAACAAACATAAAACTAAGACTCTCTCTTTAACCAACAAAAAACAAAAACTATCTCTAACAAATATAAAACCAAAACTATCTCTTTAATAAATATAAAACAAACACACTATTTAAAAAAAAACACACAAAACTAACATTCTCTCTAACCAACACAAAAGTAGGATTCTCTAACCAACACAAAATTAAGTCTCTCTCTAAGCAACACACACCCAAGAATCTCTAACTGACATAAATCAAAGACTCTCTTTAAAAACACAAAAATAAGACTGTCTCTTTAACCGACATAAACCTAAGATGCTCTCTAACAAAACCAAAACTAAGACTATCTGTTAAACAAATAGAAAATTAAGACTATCACTGAACAACATAAAACGATGGTCCACTCTCTAACCAACATAATACAAATACTTTCTAACCAACATAAAACTAAGACTCTCTTTAACGAACCCAAAATCAAGGCTCTTTAATCAATACAAAACAAAGACTCTCTAACCAACACAAAATAGAGACTCTTTCTAATCAACACAAAACTAAGACTCTCTCTAACCAATATAAAACTAAGATTCTTTCTCTAACTAACATAAAACAAAGACTCTCTCTAACCAACACAAAATTAAGACTCTCACTTTAACCAACACAAAAATAAGACTCTCTCTAAACAACAGAAAACTAATTATCAGTTTCTATCAAACACAAAGTTAATACTCTCTTTAACAAACATAACACCAGTCCTCTCTAACCAACATAAATCTAAGACCCTCTTTAACCAAAATAAAAATAAGACTCTCTCTAACAAACACAAAACTAAGAATCTCTTTTAAACATAAGCAAAACTAAGACTCTCTCTAACCAACACAAAATTAATACTTTCTCTAAGGAACATAAAATTAAGAATCTCTCTAACGAACGCAAAATTAAGAATATGTTTTACCAACACAAAACCAAGAGTCGATAACCCACACAAATTTAAAATCCTGTCTAGCCAACAACAAATTAAGGCTCTTTCTAACATAAAACTAAGACATTCTATTTAACCAACATGAAACTACGACACTCTAAGGAACATAAATCTGAAGCTTTCTCTTTAACCAACATACAATTAAGACTATCTCTCTAACCAAGAAAAATTACAATTCTTTCTCTAACCAACATAAAATTAAGACTGTCTAACCAACACAAAACTTAGATTCTCTCTTTAACCAACACAAAATAAAGACTCTCTCTATCAAACATAAAAATACGAATTTCTCTAACGAATGCAAAATTAAGACAAAACAAAGAGTTTCTAACCAACAAAAATCTAAGACCCTGTCTAAAAGCTCAAAATTAAGACTCTCTCTCTCTAACCAACATAAAACTAAGACTATCTTTTCAATCAACATAAAACTAAGACTCTAACTTTAACCAACAAGAAACATAGACTATCTCAAACAAATATAAAATCAAAACTATACCTTTTAATAAACATAAAACTAACACTTTCTCTAACCAACATAAAACTAGGATTCTCTAACCAACACAAAAATAAGTTTCCCTCTAACCAACACAAAATCAAGACTCTCTAAAAATCATAAATCAAAGACTCTTTATAAAAATATGTATATGTTGTATTATGTTGGTTAGAGAGAGGACCTTAGTTTTATACTGGTTAGAGAAAGTCCTAATTGTGTAGTTGTTTAAGAGATAGTCTTAGTTTTGTTTTGGTTAGTAAGGATCTTATTTTTATGTTGGTTAAAGAAACAATCTTATTTTTGTGTTTTTAGAGACAGTTTTTGATTTATGTTAGTTAGAGAGTCTTGGTTTTATTTTACTTAAGGAGAGTCTTAATTTTGTGTTGTTTAGAAAGTCAGGGTTTTGTGTTGGTTAAAGAAAGTCTTAATTTTTGTTGGTTAAAGTGAGAGTCTTATTTTTATGTTGGTTAAAGAGAGAGAATCTTAGTTTTTTGTTGGTTAGAGACTTTTATTTTTATGCTGGTTAAAGAGAGAGAATCTTAGTTTTGTGTTGGTAGGAGACTTTTAGTTTTATGTTGATTGATTGATTGATCCCTATTTCAAAATGGTTAAGAATGTTGGTTAAAGAGAGAATCTCAGTTTTGTGTTGGTTCGAGAGTCCTTGTTTTGTGCTGGTAAAAGAGAGTCTTAATTTTGCGTTCGATAGAGAGATTCTTATTTTGATGTTGCTTAGAGAGAGAGTCTTAGTCTAAACAAACATAAAATAATTTGATGAGGTTGAGAGACTCGCTGAAGACAGGAAAAACTGGCGAACTACTTTGCGAGCCCTATGTGATGTTTAACGGCAAGGGAAGGATATAATATATAAGATAATTCAGAGTCTTAATGTTGTGTTTTTTAGAGAGTCCTATCTATTTGTTGGTTAAAGAGAGTCTTAGTTTTGCTTTGATTAAAGAGAAGGTCTTATTTTTATGTTGGTTAGGGAGATTCATAGTTTTATGTTGATTAAAGTGAGTCTTTGTTTTATGCTGGTTAGAGAGAATCTTAGTTCTCTATTGGTTAAAGATAGTCTCAGTTTTGTGCTGATTAGAGAAAGGGTTTTAATTTTATGTTTGTTATAGACATAGTTTTCGTTTTTTGTTTGTTAGAGAGATTCATAGTTTTTATATTGTTAAAGAGAGAGTCTTAGTTTTATATTATTAGAGAGAATCTTAGTTTTATGTTGGTTAGAAGGCCTTTGTTTTGTGTCCGTTAGAGTCTTATTTTTGTGTTGTTTAGAGAGTCTTAGTTTTGTGTTGATTAAAGAGTCTTTGTTTTGTGTTGATTAAAGAGTCTTGGTTTTGTTTTGATTAAAAAGAGTCTTAGTTTTATGTTGGTTAGAAAGTCTGTGAATCATGTTGGTTATAGAGAGAATCTTGGTTTTATATTCGTTAGAGAGAGTCCTAATTTCGTATTTGTTTCAGAGAGAGTCTTAAATTTGTATTTGTTTTAGAGATAGTCTCAATTTTGTTTTGGTAAGAGAGAGTCTTAGTTTTATGTTGGTTAAAAAAATATTCTTATTTTTATGCTTTTTAAAGAGTCTTTGATTTATAATTTTTAGAGAGTCTTGATTTTGTGTTGGTTAGAGGGAGACTTATTTTTGTGTTGGTTAGAGAATCCTAGTTTTATGTTGGTTAGAGAAAGTGTTAGTTTTATTTTGGTTAAAGAGGGTCTTAGATTTATGTTGGTTAAAGAGGACTGGTGTTGTGTTTGTTAAGAGAGTCTTAACTTTGTGTTGGTTAAAGTGAGAGTCTTAGTTTTGTGTTGGTTAGAGAGTGTCTTTGTTCTATGTTAGTTAGAGAAAGAATCTTAGTTTTATATTGGTTAGAGAGAGTCTTAGTTTTGTGTTGATTAGAAAGAGTCTTAATTTTGTGTTGGTTAGAGAGAGAGTGACTTATTTTTGTGTTTCTTAGAGAGTCATGGATTTTTGTTTATTAAAGAGATTTTTAATTTTGTGTTGGTTGGAGAGATTTTTAGTTTGTACTGGTTTTAGAGGGTCCTAGTTTTATGCTGATTAAGAGAGAGTCTTACTTTTATTTTCAATGGATATGTTTGTGCAGTCAAGACAGAAGAAGGGATGAGTGAATGGTTCCAGATAGAAACAGGCGTGAAACAAGGATGTATACTGTCTCCTTTACTTTTTGGGATTACAATAGACTTCTTAATGAAAAAATGCTGCACAGGTAACACAGGTATTGACTGGGTATATGGGACACAACTAGAAGACCTTGATTTTGCTGATGACATAACTCTTATCAGTAATAATGTGAATTCCATGCAAGAAAAAACCGATAGCCTATCTTCACTGGCTGGCAAAATAGGACTTGAAATTAACAAGGACAAAACAAAAATAATGAAAATTCCTCTCAATCACAATGGACAAATACACATAGAAGGGACAGATATTGAAGAAGTCAATCAATTTGCATACCTTGGCAGCTACATAGACCAGGATGGTGACACTAGAAAGGAAGTTAGGATCAGAATTGCGAAAGCAGCAGCAATCTTCAAGAATCTTGATAACATATGGAATTCAAAAGTTATAAGCACAAAAACCAAGTTAAGACTATTCAATTCAAATGTAATATCCACCCTCATTTATGCATGCGAAAGCTGGAAAACAACTAAAGAAATAGAAAAGAAATTAGATTCTTTTGAAAACAAATGCCTAAGGAAAATACTCTGCATGAAGTGGAATGAATTCAAGAACAATGCAGAGATAAGACAGATGACTGAACAACAACCAGTCTCATGGGTGAGCAGGAAAAGGAGATGGACATATGTTGGTCGCTTGATGAGAAGAAATGATCAGAGAATCCCAAAACAAGCTATCAAGTGGAATACAACAGGCCGAAGAAAAAGAGGCAGACCGCATGAAACTCTGAAGAGGACATTATTAAGAGAGGCCAAATTATCAGGCATAAAATACTTTGATGAGGTTGAAAGACTCGCCGAAGACAGGAAAAACTGCCAAACTACTTTGCGAGCCTTATGTGACATTTACAGCACGTGAAGGATATAAGAAGAAGAAAGAATTAGACTTAATTTTATGTTGGTTACAGAGAGAGTTAGATCGTATGAATCTCTGAACTGGACGTTAATAGATCCTCTCTTAAACGACATAAAATGAAGACTAACAAACATAAAACTAAGATCCTCTCTCTAACCAACATAAAATAAAGACTATCTAACCAATACAAAGCAAAAGCTCTCTCTAACCAACATAAAATTAAGACTCTCTAAACATTATAAAACTATAACTCTCTCTTTAACCAATATAAATCTAAGACTTTCTCTATCCAGCCAACACAAAACTAAGACTTTCTCGAACCATTATAAAACTAAGACTTCCTCTCTCTAACCAATATAAAACTAAGACTCTCTATAATGAACACAAAACTAAGACTCTACCTGACCAACACAAACCTTTATTTCTCTAACCAACTCAAAATTAAAAGTCTCTCTAACCAACACATAACTAAGAATATGTGCAATGAACACAAAATTCCAACTCTTTTAACCAACACAAAACCAAGACTCTTAATCAACACAAAACTAAGACTTTCTAACCAATACAAATATAAGATTCTCTAACCAACATAAAACTAATACTTTCAAACCAACTTAAAAATATGACTCTCTCTAACCACATAAAACTTAGACTCTCTCATTAACCAACATAAAATTCCGTCTGTCTCTTTAACCAACATAAAACTAAGAATCTCTAACCATCTCAAAACTAAGACTCTCTCTTTAGCAAAATAAAAGTAAGACTCTCTCTTTAATCAGCATAAAACTAGGACTGTCTCAAACCAACACAAAACTAAAAATCTCTTCAACAACCACAGAATTAAGACTCTCTTTAACCAATACAAAACCCACACTCTCCAACAAAAACAAAACTAGGACCCTCCCTAACTTACATAAAACTAAGATCATCTCTCTAACCAACATAAAATGAAGACTTTCAAACAACATAAAACAAAAACTCTCTTCAACCAACACAAAACTAAGCCTCTCTCTTACCAAGACAAAACTAAAACTCTCTCTAACCAGCATAAAACTAAGACTCTCTTTACCCAACACAAAACTAAGACTCTCTCTAACCAACACAAATCTAAAACTCTCTCTAACCAACACAAAACTAGGATTCTCTAACCAACACAAAATTAAGTCTCTCTCTAAGCAACAATAACCCAAGAATCTCTAACTGACATAAATCAAAGACTCTCTTTAAAAACACAAAAATAAGACTGTCTCTTTAACCAACATAAACCTAAGATGCTCTCTAACAAAACCAAAACTAAGACTATCTGTTAAACAAATAGAAAATTAAGACTATCACTGACCAACATAAAACTAAGACTCTCTTTAACGAACCCAAAACCAAGGCTCTTTATTCAATACAAAACAAACTCTCTAACCAAAACAAAATTAAGAGTCTTTAACCAACATAAATCAAACACTTTCTAACCAATATAAAACTAAGATTCTCTATAACCACATTACTAAGTCTCTCTCTTTAACCACATAAAATTAAGTCTATTTCTTTAACCAATAAAACTAAGACTCTCCAACCATCATAAAATAAGACTCTCTTTAGCCAAAATAAAAGTAAGACTCCCTTTAATCAGCATAAAACTAGGACTCTCAAAAACAAATACAAAACTAAAAATATCTCCAACCAAGACAAAATTAAACCACTCTTAACCAATAAAGAAAAAAAGACCTCTAAGCAACACAAAAATAAGTCACTCTTTCTAACCAACACCAAACTAAGACTATCTCTAACCAACATAAAACGATGGTCCACTCTCTAACCAACATAATACAATACTCTCTAACCAACATAAAACAAAGACTCCAAAATCAAGGCTTTTTAATCGATAAAAAAAGACTCTCTAAAAAAACGCAAAGTTAAGATTCCCTAACCAACATAAAACAAAGACTTTCTAACTAACATAACATTAAGACTCTCTCTAACAATATAAACCTAAGACTCTATCTTTAACCAACATAAAATAATCTAATTCTTTCTTCCTCTTCTTATATCCTTCACGTGCCGTTAAATGTCACATAAGGCTCGCAAAGTAGTTCGGCAATTTATCCTGTCTTCGGCGAGGATTTTATGCCTGATAATTTGGCCTCTCTTAATAATGTCCTCTTCAGAGTTTCATGCGGTCTGCCTCTTTTTCTTCGGCCTGTTGTATTCCACTTGATAGCTTGTTTTGGGATTCTCTGATCATTTCTTCTCATCAAGTGACCAACATATGTCCATCTCCTTTTCATGCTCACCCATGAGACTGGTTGTTGTTCAGTCATCTGTCTTATCTCTGCATTGTTCTTGAATTCATTCCACTTCATGCAGAGTATTTTCCTTAGGCATTTGTTTTCAAAAGAATCTAATTTCTTTTCTATTTCTTTAGTTGTTTACCAGCTTCAGCATGCATAATGAGGGTGGATATTACATTTGAATTGAATAGTTTTAACTTGGTTTTTGTGCTTATAACTTTTGAATTCCATATGTTATCAAGATTCTTGAAGATTGCTGCTGCTTTTGCAATTCTGATCCTAACTTCCTTCTAGTGTCACCATCCTGGTCTATGTAGCTGCCAAGGTATGCAAATTGATTGACTTCTTCAATATCTGTCCCTTCTATGTGTATTTGTCCATTGTGATTGAGAGGAATTTTCATTATTTTTGTTTTATCCTTGTTAATTTCAAGTCCTATTTTGCCAGCCAGTGAAGACAGGCTATCTGTTTTTTCTTGCATGGAATTCACATTATTACTGATAAGAGTTATGTCATCAGCAAAATCAAGGTCTTCTAGTTGTGTCCCATATACCCAGTCATACCTGTGTTACCTGTGCAGCATTTTTTCATTATGAAGTCTACTGTAATCCCAAAAAGTAAAGGAGACAGTATACATCCTTGTTTCATGCCTGTTTCTATTTGGAACCATTCACTCATCCCTTCTTCTGTCTTGACTGCACAAACATATCCATTGTATAAGTCCTTAATGATGTTGACAATTTTAGATGGTATTCCAGATAGACATAAAATTCTCCATAATGAATCTCTGTGTATGCTGTCAAATGCCTTTTTAAAATCTATGAGTTCAGTATTAATGGTTTCCACTTTTCAATATGTTCTTCAAGTATTATTCTGAGAGTAACGATCTGGTCCAGACAGCTTCTCCCTTTTCGAAATCCTGCTTGTTCTTCTCTCATTGCAGTATGCACTATATCTTTGAGTCTATTCAAAGTGACCTTGCAAAATACTTTTGACACAACTGATATTAAGGTTACTCCTCTCCAGTTGTTACAGTCACTAAGGTTGCCTTCTTTTGGTATTTTAACACTGATTCCTTTCTTCCAATTAGAAAGGACCTTTTCTTCTTTCCAAATCTTGTTAAACATTCTCTGTAGTTGTCTCATGTTGTCACTATTGATAGCTTTTAGCATTTCGGCTGCTGTTTCATCTTCACCTGCAGCTTTGTTTTAGGCATTAAATTCACTGCTGTTTCAATTTCATGCACTTTAATTTCATCTAGGTTGACATTTAGTTGTGGGGCTGGTAAGTCAGTTTCAAGGTTTAACAATTCTTTTGGGTGTGGTAGATTAAGTATTTCATGGAAGTGTTCAGACCATCTTTGCTTTTGGTCTTTATTTGATGTTAATAGTGTTCCAGTTTTTCTAAGGATTGGTCTTTCTTTAGATGTAATAGTACCTGTTAGCCTCTTTTGTATGTTATATAAAGTTTTGCTGACTCCTGTTTTTGCTGCTTTTTCTGCTTAATTCACCATATTGTCTATGTATTCTATTTTATCCCTTCTAGCTGAACATTTTACTTTCTTGTCTATTTGTATGTTGCTTTCACCAGATCTTTTCCAAGATCAGAAAACGAAGACTCTCTCTTTAACCAATATAAAACAAAGACTGTCTAACAAACATAAAACTAAGACTCTCTCTTTAACCAACAAAAAACAAAAACTATCTCTAACAAATATAAAACCAAAACTATCTCTTTAATAAATATAAAACAAACACACTATTTAAAAAAAACCACAAAACTAACATTCTCTCTAACCAACACAAAAGTAGGATTCTCTAACCAACACAAAATTAAGTCTCTCTCTAAGCAACACACACCCAAGAATCTCTAACTGACATAAATCAAAGACTCTCTTTAAAAACACAAAAATAAGACTGTCTCTTTAACCGACATAAACCTAAGATGCTCTCTAACAAAACCAAAACTAAGACTATCTGTTAAACAAATAGAAAATTAAGACTATCACTGAACAACATAAAACGATGGTCCACTCTCTAACCAACATAATACAAATACTTTCTAACCAACATAAAACTAAGACTCTCTTTAACAAACCCAAAATCAAGGCTCTTTAATCAATACAAAACAAAGACTCTCTAACCAACACAAAATTAAGACTCTATCAAACCACTTAAAACTAAGTCTCTCTCTTTAACCAACATAAAACTAAGACTCTCCAACAATCATAAAAATAAAACTCTCTTTTTAGCCAAAATAAAAGTAAGACTCTCTCTTTAATCAACATAAAACTAGGACCCTCTAAAACCAATACAAAACTAAAAATCTCTCCAACCAACACAAAATTAAAAATCTCTTTAATAAACAAAAATTAATGACTCACTAAGAAACACAAAAATAAGTCACTCTCTCTCTAACCAACACAAAATTAAGACTCTTTCTAATCAACACAAAACTAAGACTCTCTCTAACCAATATAAAACTAAGATTCTTTCTCTAACTAACATAAAACAAAGACTCTCTCTAACCAACACAAAACTAAGACTCTCACTTTAACCAACACAAAAATAAGACTCTCTCTAAACAACAGAAAACTAATTATCAGTTTCTATCAAACACAAAGTTAATACTCTCTTTAACAAACATAACACCAGTCCTCTCTAACCAACATAAATCTAAGACCCTCTTTAACCAAAATAAAAATAAGACTCTCTCTAACAAACACAAAACTAAGAATCTCTTTTAAACATAAGCAAAACTAAGACTCTCTCTAACCAACACAAAATTAATACTTTCTCTAAGCAACATAAAATTAAGAATCTCTTTAACGAACGCAAAATTAAGAATATGTTTTACCAACACAAAACCAAGAGTCGATAACCCACACAAATTTAAAATCCTGTCTAGCCAACAACAAATTAAGGCTCTTTCTAACATAAAACTAAGACATTCTATTTAACCAACATGAAACTACGACACTCTAAGGAACATAAATCTGAAGCTTTCTCTTTAACCAACATACAATTAAGACTATCTCTCTAACCAAGAAAAATTACAATTCTTTCTCTAACCAACATAAAATTAAGACTGTCTAACCAACACAAAACTTAGATTCTCTCTTTAACCAACACAAAATAAAGACTCTCTCTATCAAACATAAAAATACGAATTTCTCTAACGAATGCAAAATTAAGACAAAACAAAGAGTTTCTAACCAACAAAAATCTAAGACCCTGTCTAAAAGCTCAAAATTAAGACTCTCTCTCTCTAACCAACATAAAACTAAGACTATCTTTTCAATCAACATAAAACTAAGACTCTAACTTTAACCAACAAGAAACATAGACTATCTCAAACAAATATAAAATAAAAACTATACCTTTTAATAAACATAAAACTAACACTTTCTCTAACCAACATAAAACTAGGATTCTCTAACCAACACAAAAATAAGTTTCCCTCTAACCAACACAAAATCAAGACTCTCTAAAAATCATAAATCAAAGACTCTTTATAAAAATATGTATATGTTGTATTATGTTGGTTAGAGAGAGGACCTTAGTTTTATACTGGTTAGAGAAAGTCCTAATTGTGTAGTTGTTTAAGAGATAGTCTTAGTTTTGTTTTGGTTAGTAAGGATCTTATTTTTATGTTGGTTAAAGAAACAATCTTATTTTTGTGTTTTTTAGAGACAGTTTTTGATTTATGTTAGTTAGAGAGTCTTGGTTTTATTTTACTTAAGGAGAGTCTTAATTTTGTGTTGTTTAGAAAGTCAGGGTTTGTGTTGGTTAAAGAAAGTCTTAATTTTTGTTGGTTAAAGTGAGAGTCTTATTTTTATGTTGGTTAAAGAGAGAGAATCTTAGTTTTTTGTTGGTTAGAGACTTTTATTTTTATGCTGGTTAAAGAGAGAGAATCTTAGTTTTGTGTTGGTAGGAGACTTTTAGTTTTATGTTGATTGATTGATTGATCCCTATTTCAAAATGGTTAAGAATGTTGGTTAAAGAGAGAATCTCAGTTTTGTGTTGGTTCGAGAGTCCTTGTTTTGTGCTGGTAAAAGAGAGTCTTAATTTTGCGTTCGATAGAGAGATTCTTATTTTGATGTTGCTTAGACAGAGTCTTAGTCTAAACACATAAAATAATTTGATGAGGTTGAGAGACTCGCTGAAGACAGGAAAAACTGGCGAACTACTTTGCGAGCCCTATGTGATGTTTAACGGCAAGGGAAGGATATAATATATAAGATAATTCAGAGTCTTAATGTTGTGTTTTTTAGAGAGTCCTATCTATTTGTTGGTTAAAGAGAGTCTTAGTTTTGCTTTGATTAAAGAGAAGGTCTTATTTTTATGTTGGTTAGGGAGATTCATAGTTTTATGTTGATTAAAGTGAGTCTTTGTTTTATGCTGGTTAGAGAGAATCTTAGTTCTCTATTGGTTAAAGATAGTCTCAGTTTTGTGCTGATTAGAGAAAGGGTTTTAATTTTATGTTTGTTATAGACATAGTTTTCGTTTTTTGTTTGTTAGAGAGATTCATAGTTTTTATATTGTTAAAGAGAGAGTCTTAGTTTTATATTATTAGAGAGAATCTTAGTTTTATGTTGGTTAGAAGGCCTTTGTTTTGTGTCCGTTAGAGTCTTATTTTTGTGTTGTTTAGAGAGTCTTAGTTTTGTGTTGATTAAAGAGTCTTTGTTTTGTGTTGATTAAAGAGTCTTGGTTTTGTTTTGATTAAAAAGAGTCTTAGTTTTATGTTGGTTAGAAAGTCTGTGAATCATGTTGGTTATAGAGAGAATCTTGGTTTTATATTCGTTAGAGAGAGTCCTAATTTCGTATTTGTTTCAGAGAGAGTCTTAAATTTGTATTTGTTTTAGAGATAGTCTCAATTTTGTTTTGGTAAGAGAGAGTCTTAGTTTTATGTTGGTTAAAAAAATATTCTTATTTTTATGCTTTTTAAAGAGTCTTTGATTTATAATTTTTAGAGAGTCTTGATTTTGTGTTGGTTAGAGGAGACTTATTTTTGTGTTGGTTAGAGAATCCTAGTTTTATGTTGGTTAGAGAAAGTGTTAGTTTTATGTTTATTAAAAGGTATAGTTTTGATTTTATATTTGTTTAAGATAGTCTATGTTTCTTGCTGGTTAAAGTTAGAGTCTTAGTTTTATGTTGATTAAGAGATAGTATTAGTTTTATGTTGGTTAGAGAGAGAGAGTCTTAATTTTGAGCTTTTAGACAGGGTCTTAGATTTTTGTTGGTTAGAAACTCTTTGTTTTGTCTTAATTTTGCATTCGTTAGAGAAATTCGTATTTTTATGTTTGATAGAGAGTCTTTATTTTGTGTTGGTTAAAGAGAGAATCTAAGTTTTGTGTTGGTTAGACAGTCTTAATTTTATGTTGGTTAGAGAAAGAATCGTCATTTTTGTTGGTTAGAGAGATAGTCTTAATTTTATGGGTGTCTGAGTGGCGAAGTGGTTAGTGCACTAGTCTCTCATGGCGAAGGTCGGGGGGTCGAATCCGGCCGGCGGCACCCCAGTCACCCAGCTGTAGAAATCGGTACCCGACTTCTTCTGGAGTTGGGGAAGGAAAAGGCAGCCAGGCGTGATACTGACCATATCACCCTCTAGTGTGCTGATAGGTCAAGGAAAATATGGGCACTAACACTATATCCCTATGTGCCTCTAAGGCATGACAGGGTTACCTTTACCGTTTTTACTTAATTGGTTAAAGAGAAAGCTTCAGATTTATGTTCCTTAGAGTGTCGTAGTTTCATGTCTTAGTTTTATGTTAGAAAGAGTCTTAATTTGTTGTTGGCTAGACAGGATCTTAAATTTGTGGGGTTATCGACTCTTGGTTTTGTGTTGGTAAAGCATATTCTTAATTTTGCGTTCGTTAGATAGATTCTTAATTTTATGTTGCTTAGAGAAAGTATTAATTTTGTGTTGGTTAGAGAGAGTCTTAGTTTTGCTTATGTTTAAAAGAGATTCTTAGTTTTGTGTTTGTTAGAGAGAGTCTTATTTTTATTTTGGTTAAAGAGGGTCTTAGATTTATGTTGGTTAAAGAGGACTGGTGTTGTGTTTGTTAAAGAGAGTCTTAACTTTGTGTTGGTTAAAGTGAGAGTCTTAGTTTTGTGTTGGTTAGAGAGTGTCTTTGTTCTATGTTAGTTAGAGAAAGAATCTTAGTTTTATATTGGTTAGAGAGAGTCTTAGTTTTGTGTTGATTAGAAAGAGTCTTAATTTTGTGTTGGTTAGAGAGAGAGTGACTTATTTTTGTGTTTCTTAGAGAGTCATGGATTTTTGTTTATTAAAGAGATTTTTAATTTTGTGTTGGTTGGAGAGATTTTTAGTTTTGTATTGGTTTTAGAGGGTCCTAGTTTTATGCTGATTAAAGAGAGAGTCTTACTTTTATTTTGGCTAAAAAGAGAGTTTTATTTTTATGATTGTTGGAGAGTCTTAGTTTTATATTGGTTAAAGTAACAGACTTAATTTTATGTTGGTTAAAGAGAGAGACTTAGTTTTATGTGGTTAGATAGAGTCTTAATTTTGTGTTGGTTAGAGAGCCTTTGTTTTGTATTGATTAAAGAGCCTTGATTTTGGGTTTGTTAAAGAGTCTTTGTTTTATGTTGGTTAGAGAGTATTTGTATTATGTTGGTTAGAGAGTGGACCATCGTTTTATGTTGGTTAGAGATAGTCTTAGTTTGGTGTTGGTTAGAAAGAGTGACTTATTTTTGTGTTGCTTAGAGAGTCTTTTTTCTTTATTGGTAAAGAGTGGTTTAATTTTGTCTTGGTTGGAGATATTTTTAGTTTTGTATTTGTTTTTGAGAGTCCTAGTTTTATGCTGATTAAAGGGAGTCTTACTTTTATATTGGCTAAAGAGAGTCTTACTTTTATGATGGTTGGAGAGTCTTAGTTTTATGTTGGTTAAAGAAATAGACTTAATTTTATGTTGGTTAAAGAGAGAGACTTAGTTTAATGTGGTTATAGAGAATCTTAGTTTTATATTGGTTAGAAAGTGTTTGATTTATGTTGGTTAGAGACTCTTAATTTTGTTTTGGTTAGAGAGTCTTTGTTTTGTATTGACTAAAGAGCCTTGGTTTTGGGTTCGTTAAAGAGAGTTGGAATTTTGTGTTCATTGCACATATTCTTAGTTATGTGTTGGTTAGAGAGACTTTTAATTTTGAGTTGGTTAGAGAATTAAAGGTTTGTGTTGGTTAGGTAGAGTCTTAGTTTTGTGTTCATTATAGAGAGTCTTAGTTTTGTGTTGTTTGAGAGAGTTTTAGTTTTTGTTGGTTAGAGAGAGTCTTATTTTTTGTTAGTTAAAGAGAGTCTCAGTTTTGTGTTCATTAGAGAGTCTTAGTTTTATGTTGGTTAGAGAGTGGAAGTCTTAGTTTTATACTGGTTCGAGAGAGTCTTAGTTTGTGTTGGTTAAGGAGAGTCTTAGTTTTGTGTTGGTTGGATAGAGAGAGTCTTAGATTTATATTGGTTAAAGACAGAGTTATAGTTTTATGTTGGTTAGAGAGAGTTTTAGTTCTATATTGTTTAGAGAGTCTTAATTTTATGTTGGTTAGAGAGAGCTTTTGCTTTGTTTTGGTTAGAGAGTCTTGGTTTTGTGTTGTTTAAAGAGATTAATAATTTTGCGCTTCTTAGAGAAATTCTTATTTTTGTGTTGATTATAGAGATTCTCTGTTTTGTGTTTGTTATAGAGCATCTTAGTTTTATTTTGGTTATATAGTCTTTATTTTATGTTGGTTAGAGAGAGGATCTTAGTTTTATGTTGGTTAGTGATAGTCTTAATTTTGTCTTGGTTAAAGAGAGTTTTAGTTTTATGTTTGTTAGTCTTCATTTTATGTTGTTTAGAGAGTGGATTTCTTAACGTCCTGTTCAGAGATTCACACGGTCTGACTCTCTCTTTAACCAACATAAAATTAAGTCTAATTCTTTCTTCTTCTTCTTATATCCTTCATGTGCCGTTAAATGTCACATTAGGCTCGCAAAGTAGTTCGGCAATTTTTCCTGTCTTCGGCGAGTCTTTCAACCTCATCAAAGTATTTTATGCCTGATAATTTGGCCTCTCTTAATAATGTCCTCTTCAGAGTTTCATGCGGTCGGTCTGCCTCTTTTTCTTCGGCCTGTTGTATTCCACTTGATAGCTTGTTTTGGGATTCTCTGATCATTTCTTCTCATCAAGTGACCAACATATGTCCATCTCCTTTTCCTGCTCACCCATGAGACTGGTTGTTGTTCAGTCATCTGTCTTATCTCTGCATTGTTCTTGAATTCATTCCACTTCATGCAGAGTATTTTCCTTAGGCATTTGTTTTCAAAAGAATCTAATTTCTTTTCTATTTCTTTAGTTGTTTACCAGCTTCAGCATGCATAAATGAGGGTGGATATTACATTTGAATTGAATAGTTTTAACTTGGTTTTTGTGCTTATAACTTTTGAATTCCATATGTTATCAAGATTCTTGAAGATTGCTGCTGCTTTTGCAATTCTGATCCTAACTTCCTTTCTAGTGTCACCATCCTGGTCTATGTAGCTGCCAAGGTATGCAAATTGATTGACTTCTTCAATATCTGTCCCTTCTATGTGTATTTGTCCATTTGATTGAGAGGAATTTTCATTATTTTTGTTTTATCCTTGTTAATTCAAGTCCTATTTTGCCAGCCAGTGAAGACAGGCTATCTGTTTTTTCTTGCATGGAATTCACATTATTACTGATAAGAGTTATGTCATCAGCAAAATCAAGGTCTTCTAGTTGTGTCCCATATACCCAGTCAATACCTGTGTTACCTGTGCAGCATTTTTTCATTATGAAGTCTATTGTAATCCCAAAAAGTAAAGGAGACAGTATACATCCTTGTTTCATGCCTGTTTCTATCTGGAACCATTCACTCATCCCTTCTTCTGTCTTGACTGCACAAACATATCCATTGTATAAGTCCTTAATGATGTTGACAATTTTAGATGGTATTCCATATAGACATAAAATTCTCCATAATGAATCTCTGTGTATGCTATCAAATGCCTTTTTAAAATCTATGAAGTACAGTATTAATGGTTTCTGCTTCTCAATATGTTCTTCAAGTATTTTCTGAGAGTAAAATAAACAAGCATAAAATCCTTTGATAAAGTTGAAAGACTCGCCGAAGACAGGAAAAATTGGCGAACTACTTTGCGAGCCCTATGTGACGTTTAACGGCACGGGAAGGATATAAGATATAAGATATAAGATATAAGATAAGAGAGAGGATCTTAGCTTTATGTTATTTAGGGAGAGTCCTAATTTTGTTTTTGTTAGAGACTGTTGGTTTTGTGTTGGTTAAAGAGAGTCTTAATTTTGTGGTGGTTGGAGAGATTTTTAGTCTTCTGTTGGTTTGAGAGTCCAAGTTTGATATTGGATTGAGAGTCATTGTTTCGATTTTGTTAGAGAGAGTCTCAGTTTTGTGTTGGTTACGGAGAGAGAGAAAGAGAGAGAGAGAGAGAGAGAGAGAGTCTTAGTTTTCTGTTTGTTAGAGAGTCTTAGATTTATGTTGGTTAAAAAGTATGTGTTTAATGTTGGTTTGAGAGTCTTAATTTTGTCGAGGTTAGAGAGACTTTGTTTTGTGCTGATTAAATACCCTTTGTGTTGCGTAGGTTAAAAAAAGTCTTCATTTTATGTTGGTTAGAAAATCTTTGTATTATGTTAGTTAGAGAGAGGACCTTAGTTTTATACTGGTTAGAGAAAGTCCTAATTTTGTAGTTGTTTAAGAGATAGTCTTAGTTTTGTTTTGGTTAGAGAGGGTCTTATTTTTATGTTGGTTAAAGAGACAATCTTATTTTTGTGTTTTTAGAGACAGTTTTATGTTAGTTAGAGAGTCTTGGTTTTGTTTTGCTTAAGGAGAGTCTTAATTTTGTGTTGGTTAGAGAGTAATGGTTTTGTGTTGTTTAGAGAGTCATGGCTTTGTGTTGGTTAAAGAAAGTCTTAATTTTTGTTGGTTAAAGTGAGAGTCTTATTTTTATGTTGGTTAAAGAGAGAGATTCTTAATTTTTTGTTGGTTAGAGACTTTATATTTTTATGCTGGTTAAAGAGAGAGAATCTTTTTTTTATGTTGGTAGGAGACTTTTAGTTTTATGTTGATTGATTGATTGATTGATTGATCCCTATTTCAAAATGGTTAAGAATGTTGGTTAAAGAGAGAATCTCAGTTTTGTGTTGGTTCGAGAGTCCTTGTTTTGTGCTGGTAAAAGAGAGTCTTAATTTTGCGTTCGATAGAGAGATTCTTATTTTGATGTTGGTTAGAGAGAGTCTTAGTCTAAACAAGCATAAAATAATTTGATGAGGTTGAGAGACTCGCTGAAGACAGGAAAAACTGGCGAACTACTTTGCGAGCCCTATGTGACGTTTAACGGCAAGGGAAGGATATAATATGTAAGATAAGAGAGAGTCTTAATGTTGTGTTTGTTAGAGAGTCCTATCTATTTGTTGGTTAAAGAGAGTCTTAGTTTTGCTTTGATTAAAGAGAAGGTCTTATTTTTATGTTGGTTAGGGAGATTCATAGTTTTATGTTGGTTAAAGTGAGTTTTTGTTTTATGCTGGTTAGAGAGAATCTTAGTTCTCTATTGGTTAAAGATAGTCTCAGTTTCGTGCTTATTAGAGAAAGGGTTTTAATTTTATGTTTGTTATAGATAGAGTTTTTGTTTTTTATTTGTTAGAGAGATTCGTAGTTTTTATATTGTTAAAGAGAGAGTCTTAGTTTTATATTATTAGAGAGAATCTTAGTTTTATGTTGGTTAGAAGGCCTTTGTTTTGTGTTCATTAGAGAGTCATATTTTTGTGTTGTTTAGAGAGTCTTTGTTTTGTGTTGATTAAAGAGTCTTTGTTTTGTGTTGACTAAAGAGTCTTGGTTTTGTTTTGATTAAAAAGAGTCTTAGTTTTATGTTGGTTAGAAAGTCTGTGAATCATGTTGGTTAGAGAGAGAATCTTAGTTTTATATTCATTAGAGAGAGTCTTAATTTTGTATTTGTTTTAGAGAGAGTCTTAATTTTGTATTTGTTTTAGAGATAGTCTCAATTTTGTTTTGGTAAGAGATAGTCTTAGTTTTATGTTGGTTAAAAAAATAATCTTATTTTTATACTTTTAAAGAGTCTTTGATTTATGATTTTTAGAGAGTCTTGATTTTGTGTTGGTTAGAGGGAGACTTATTTTTGTGTTGGTTAGAGAATCCTAGTTTTATGTTGGTTAGAGAAAGTGTTAGTTTTATGTTTATTAATAGGTATAGTTTTGATTTTATATTTGTTCGAGATAGTCTGTGTTTCTTGTTGGTTAAAGTTAGAGTCTTAGTTTTATGTTGATTAAAGAGATAATCTTAGTTTTATGATGGTTAGAGTTAGAGTCTTAATTTTGAGCTTTTAGACAGGGTCTTAGATTTTTGCTGGTTAGAAACTCTTTGTTTTATCTTAATTTTGCATTCGTTAGAGAAATTCGTATTTTTATGTTTGATAGAGAGAGTCTTTATTTTGTGTTGGTTAAAGAGAGAATCTAAGTTTTGTGTTGGTTAGACAGTCTTAATTTTATGTTGGTTAGAGAAAGAATCGTCATTTTTGTTGGTTAGAGAGATAGTCTTTCTTTTATGTTTTTTAAAGAGAAAGCTTTAGATTTATGTTCCTTAGAGTGTTGTAGTTTCATGTTGGTTAAATAGAATGTCTTAGTTTTATGTTAGAAAGAGTCTTAATTTTTTGTTGGCTAGACAGGATTTTAAATTTGTGTGGGTTATCGACTCTTGGTTTTGTGTTGGTCTTCTTCTTCTTCTTCTTCTTCTTCGTTCGCACTGTCTGTCTATATCTGCAGTCCTGTCTCTTGGATAAATTTCACTGTTTTTTGTAACTCATGTATGGAACCGTAGAGCTTATCTTCTTTAGTGGTTTCACTGGGCCAGTAATTATTTCTCAGTGTCTCGTAGTTGATGCAGTTCTGGAGGATATGTTCCATGGTTTGGGGCACCTGGGCACATGTACATAGATTAGTAGTACCAACCTTAAACTTTGTATACATATGACTTCTGAGTCGGCTGTGTCCTGTTCGGAGACGGAAGATGGTGACTTGTTCCTTTCTGTTTAGCATGTGATAGTCATCATGTGGTGGTGTTTGTGGCTTCCTGTAGGTTTTTATCATGTTTTCTTCTGATTATAGGTGACTGGTATGTCTGGTTGCTCCATTTCAGTGCCCTCTTTGGCCAGATGGTCAGCTTTCTCATTGCCTGGTATCCCACAGTGGGAGGGAATCCATTGCAAAGTGACTCCATGTTGTAAGCCAATTTTTGACAAGGCATCCTTAAGGTCTGGTAGTTTGTTGCACTGAAGAGCCTCCAGTACTGATCTTGCATCTGTGAGAATTACTACAGGACATGTATCAATTCTGGAGTCTGATAGTTTTTCAACTGCAGCAATAATTGCCCTAACTTCTGCATCAAAGTTGTTGCAGTATTTACCAGTGGGTATGGAAATCTTGTCAATGGTGTTGTTTGGATATTCAATATATGCTCCTGCCCCACCATTCTTTATGGCATTATGTGCAGATCCATCTGTATACACACGTATCCAGGTGTCACATGGATATTTGTCATCTAGAACACTAAGTGTGGCTGTTGATCTTACAAGACTGCTCTGCATCTCACCATTCTGCACACCTTTCACTTCAGTCTGAATAGTTATTTGTGTATAATCTGCTTCTTTCCATGGTGTATGCTCTGGTACAGATGATAATGGAGTGACTACAGTTGGAAGGTCAGGTATCAGCTTACGCATACGCTTGGCCTGATGAATGAAGCTGCTTCTTTTAAGCCGTCCTAATGCCAAGTTATTGAATCTCTCCTTCAGGGGATGGCTTACAGAGCTAAGGAATTTTTCTCCCATGGTCATGACCTTTGTGTCTCTACGTTCCTTTAGCGGTTGAACACCAACTATTTTCTGCATTTCTACTATGGTGTGGACCTCATGGCACCTGTGATAATCCGTAGTGACTGATTTTGAACCTTGTCTAGATTATGCAGCGTAGTGTTTGATGCTGTGCACCAAGATGTGAGCCATATTCTAAATGTGGTAGAATACTTTGCTGATATACATTCTTGAGGATTCTTTCACTAGCTCCCCATGTGGCCCACTCAATTTTCTTAATATGGCTAGTTTTCTTCTGGCTTTTGCTTCTGCACTGTTGATGTGTTGCTTCCAAGTCAGTTTTGAGTCAAGAGTCACTCCTAAGTAAGTGGGTTGGTTGTCCATCCTTAAGGGTATTTCATTTACAAAGATCTTACCTGCTTTCTGTTTAGATGAGAGGGTGAACAGAGTGGTACTTGATTTCTCTGTGTTGATACTTACACACCATTTGTTTGTCCATGATGTCAAGATGTCTGCTGCTCTTTGGAGTCTCTGTGTAGCAACTGTCGCATATTCATCTGTACACCACATGACCAGATCATCTGCATACAGTGCTGCTTTGATTCCATAGGGAAGTTCCTTGACCAGGTCATTAATGAATACAAGGAATAGTGTAGGCGAAAGGACTCCTCCTTGTGGTACACCGTGTCGCAGAAGTACTTTCTGGCTTTTGTGTCCATCCATTACTACTCTAGCTCTTCTATTGTGTAAATAGGACTTTATCCAGTTGTACAGTCTTCCATTCACATTGCAGTTTCTTAGTTTCCACACAGACCTTTTTTCCATACTTTATCAAAGGCTTTCTTCAGGTCTATCCACGCTGCTAGTACAAGGTTTTTCTCTTGGAATGCATCCTCAATCTCTTGAGAGAGATAGGTCACTTGATCTTCCGTACTGTAGTACTGCCTAAATCCTGCTTGTTGTGGAACGAGAAGGTTTTCACTTTCTAGGTACCATTTTAGCCTCAGGTCAATGATGCGTTCCATCGTTTTGCATAGGCAGCTAGTGAGACTGATTGGCCTGTAGCTGGAGGCAGTATCACTGTTTTTCCCTGGTTTTAGCAGTGGTACCATGCTTGCTTCCTTCCAGATTTGAGGTAACTTACCTGTGCTAGCACATATTGAAAATATCCAACAGCTTTCCCATTGCTGCCATTCCCAGGTTCTTGATCATTTCATTGGACACTCCATCTGGTCCTGGTGATTTCCTTGGTTTCAGTTTACTAACTGCTAGGTCTAACTCACTGCGTGTGATTGGTGCATCCATGACCTCCACTTTTCTGACTTGTTCCTCCTCTTTCTGTGGCTCGATGCGCACTGTACGCTCCTTCTCTGGATGGATATCAATGTTGCAGTCCTGTGCAAACATGCGAGCAAAGTGATCTGCTACCTGCTTACCTGTAAGAGTTTTCCCATCCTATTAGTGTAATCTTTGTACTTCTTCCAGTACTCTCATCATTTAACTGTTTGATTAGTTTCCACAGTTTCCTTCCATCCTTTTCAAAGTTTAGGGACTCTGTTTTCTCTCTCCAACTTTCCCGTCTGGCTTGCAGCTTTGCTCTCTGAAATTTGGCCTTAGAATGTTGGTAATTATTGTGGTGTTCTTGGCATGGTCTATTTTCTGCTTGCTTTCGAGCTGCTTCCACGTCATCATGGAGTTTTCCCAGCTCACTAGACCAGTATGGTTTATAGTCCCTAAGAGCTCCTCTGGGAATGGTTTCACGAGCGGCTGAAGGATACAAGCATTGAATTCCTTCACTATGCTGTTAATATCCTTACCTTCTATGGACAGCTGTCCCACCAGGATACCTGTACGATGTCTGTACATTGTCCAGTTTGCTTTTTATAGTTCCATCTGGGGAGAGGTTTACTGGTGTTAAGGAGTTCATTTTCTATTGTCAGGAAGACTGGTCGATGGTCGCTACCTCCAAGTTGTTTTCCAACTTCACGTGTAATGTTCCACTTCAGATCTGGAGAGTGGAATGCCAGATCTGGTGTTGATTTTGTATGCCAAGCCTTGAGTAAAATGTTGGGGCATCCATTGGCTGGTTGATCAGGAGAAGTCCATTATCATCCTGCCAGCTCTCAACTTCCTCTCCTCTCTTGTCTATGTGGTCATAGCCCCAGCTCTGGGAATGACTGTTAAAATCACCACAGACCATCAGTCTCTCTTTGTGTGGGTGTTTCTAAAGCAAGTGGGCGGTCATTAGGACAGTAATAGTTAAGGAGGTGGAAATCTGTATTACTACTTTTTAGATGGATCATCTGGTATTCGGCTCCTTCCATGTACACTCCCACCTGACATGCGCTGATGTTATTCTTAACAAGTGTGAGTACTCCTCCTTTTCTTCTGTCCTGTCGGTCTGATCTAAAACACTGGTAGCCTCTGATTTTAAAGGCGGCATCTTTGGTTAGGTGTGTCTCCTGTATGCAGCATATACTTACCTGCTCTGCAAAAAGTATGTTCTCTAGTTCAACCTTTTTGCTATAGCCATCTCTAACACTGCTGACACCCTCAGCATTCCACTGCATTATTTTAAGTTCTTGCTTTTTGGCTGTTTTCTTCTGTTGTATTTTTTGGCCAGTAGCTCTACTCTCATGTCTCCTGACTCCACAAGACGAACTGAGAGGACCTCCAGTAGCATTGGGTGGACCCTTTCGAGGCAGGGGGCCCGGCACTGCACCTGCCTGGTTAGTCTTCACAGGGCGAGCACCATGTTTGAAAACTGTAGATATAGACATTTCATTAGCGATAATGCGCGTTACCCTGATTTTTGCGATGCGTTTTGGCTGGGTAACTCCGACTTCAGCACCTTTCCTTGCTAGGGCAGACTGTGGTCTTGCTCGGACTGCCATGAAGACAGTGTGGCTGGCCTGGCCAAAACTTTGTTTTCCAGCCTCTGGTGGCTGTATTAAGCCCCTTCTCCATGTCAGATGGTTTGAGACAGTTCCACAAAGACACTCTGACTCTGAGATGAGGAATCTGATGAGTGCTTCAACGATATCCATTCCCCGCCACCTATAGTCTACTGGCTCTGTTTTGTTTACATCATTCTGATAGCCATTGTTGTAAAGACCCATAGGCTTGTCACGTCCTGGATTCATTGGTTTCACACCAGACTTCCCTCATCCCCGCCAGAGATCTCCATGTCCCCATCCGTCCACCAACCTGACATTACATTTTGCAAAAATAACAATTACAATTACAATTAGTGTTGATTGCTACAAGTTTCTGGGCTACAGAGGTAGGTCAGAGTTTTTAAGCAAACAGATCTATGTTCCCTGTCTCACAAACACTATGTTAAGATAAGTGTGCTCTTAACACAGTTGTTCCCAGGGTAGTTTTGTGTTGGTAAAACATATTCTTAATTTTGAGTTCGTTAGAGAGATTCTTAATTTTATGTTGCTTAGAGAAAGTATTAATTTTGTGTTGGTTAGAGAGAGTCTTAGTTTTGCTTATGTTTAAAAGAGATTCTTAGTTTTGTGTTTGTTAGAGAGAGTCTTATTTTTATTTTGGTTAAAGAGGGTCTTATATTTATGTTGGTTAGAGAGGACTGGTGTTGTGTTTGTTAAAGAGAGTCTTAACTTTGTGTTTGATAGAAACTGATAATTAGTTTTCTGTTGTTTAGAGAGAGTCTTATTTTTGTGTTGGTTAAAGTGAGAGTCTTAGTTTTGTGTTGGTTAGAGAGAGTCTTTGTTATGTTAGTTAGAGAAAGAATCTTAGTTTTATATTGGTTAGAGAGAGTCTCAGTTTTGTGTTGATTAGAAAGAGTCTTAATTTTGTGTTGGTTAAAGAGTCTTTGTTTTGTATTGATTAAAAAGCCTTGATTTTGGGTTCGTTAAAGAGTCTTAGTTTTATGTTGGTTAAAGAGTATTTGTATTGTTGTTTAGAGAGTAGACCATCGTTTTATGTTGGTCAGTGATAGTCTTAATTTTCTATTTGTTTTACAGATAGTCTTAGTTTTGGTTTTGTTAGAGAGCATCTTAGGTTTATGTCGGTTAAAGAGACAGTCTTATTTTTGTGTTTTAAAGAGAGTCTTTGATTTATGTCAGTTAGAGATTCTTGGGTTTGTGTTGCTTAGAAAGAGACTTAATTTTGTGTTGGTTAGAGAATCCTACTTTTGTGTTGGTTGGAGAGAATCATAGTTTTGTGTTTGTTAGAGAGAGTCTTATTTTATTTTGGTTAAAGAGGGTCTTATATTTATGTTGGTTAGAGAGGACTGGTGTTGTGTTTGTTAAAGAGAGTCTTAACTTTGTGTTTGATAGAAACTGATAATTAGTTTTCTGTTGTTTAGAGAGAGTCTTATTTTTGTGTTGGTTAAAGTGAGAGTCTTAGTTTTGTGTTGGTTAGAGAGAGTCTTTGTTTTATGTTAGTTAGAGAAAGAATCTTAGTTTTATATTGGTTAGAGAGAGTCTCAGTTTTGTGTTGATTAGAAAGAGTCTTAATTTTGTGTTGGTTAAAGAGTCTTTGTTTTGTATTGATTAAAAAGCCTTGATTTTGGGTTCGTTAAAGAGTCTTAGTTTTATGTTGGTTAAAGAGTATTTGTATTATGTTGTTTAGAGAGTAGACCATCGTTTTATGTTGGTCAGTGATAGTCTTAATTTTCTATTTGTTTTACAGATAGTCTTAGTTTTGGTTTTGTTAGAGAGCATCTTAGGTTTATGTCGGTTAAAGAGACAGTCTTATTTTTGTGTTTTTAAAGAGAGTCTTTGATTTATGTCAGTTAGAGATTCTTGGGTTTGTGTTGCTTAGAAAGAGACTTAATTTTGTGTTGGTTAGAGAATCCTACTTTTGTGTTGGTTGGAGAGAATCATAGTTTTGTGTGTTTTTTTAAATAGTGTGTTAGTTTTATGTTTATTAAAGAGATAGTTTTGGTTTTATATTTGTTAGAGATAGTTTTTGTTTTTTGTTGGTTAAAGAGAGAGTCTTAGTTTTATGTTTGTTAGACAGTCTTTGTTTTATATTGGTTAAAGAGAGAGTCTTAGTTTTGTGATCTTGGAAAAGATCTAGTGAAAGCAACATACAAATAGACAAGAAAGTAAAATGTTCAGCTAGAAGGGATAAAATAGAATACATAGACAATATGGCGAAAGAGGCAGAAGAAGCAGCTAAAACAGGAGACAGCAAAACTTCATACAAAATACAAAAGAGGCTAACAGATACTATTACATCTAAAGAAAGACCAATCCTTAGAAAAACTGGAACACTATTAACATCAAATAAAGACCAAAAGCAAAGATGGGCTGAACACTTCCATGAAATACTTAATCTACCACACCCAAAAGAATTGTTAAACCTTGAAACTGACTTACCAGCCCCACAACTAAATGTCAACCTAGATGAAATTAAAGTGCATGAAATTGAAACAGCAGTGAATTTAATGCCTAACAACAAAGCTGCAGGTGAAGATGAAACAGCAGCCGAAATGCTAAAAGCTATCAATAGTGACAACATGAGACAACTACAGAGAATGTTTAACAAGATTTGGAAAGAAGAAAAGGTCCTTTCTAATTGGAAGAAAGGAATCAGTGTTAAAATACCAAAAGAAGGCAACCTTAGTGACTGTAACAACTGGAGAGGAGTAACCTTAATATCAGTTGTGTCAAAAGTATTTTGCAAGGTCACTTTGAATAGACTCAAAGATATAGTGCATACTGCAATGAGAGAAGAACAAGCAGGATTTCGAAAAGGGAGAAGCTGTCTGGACCAGATCGTTACTCTCAGAATAATACTTGAAGAACATATTGAAAAGTGGAAACCATTAATACTGAACTTCATAGATTTTAAAAAGGCATTTGACAGCATACACAGAGATTCATTATGGAGAATTTTATGTCTATATGGAATACCATCTAAAATTGTCAACATCATTAAGGACTTATACAATGGATATGTTTGTGCAGTCAAGACAGAAGAAGGGATGAGTGAATGGTTCCAGATAGAAACAGGCATGAAACAAGGATGTATACTGTCTCCTTTACTTTTTGGGATTACAATAGACTTCATAATGAAAAAATGCTGCACAGGTAACACAGGTATTGACTGGGTATATGGGACACAACTAGAAGACCTTGATTTTGCTGATGACATAACTCTTATCAGTAATAATGTGAATTCCATACAAGAAAAAACAGATAGCCTGTCTTCACTGGCTGGCAAAATAGGACTTGAAATTAACAAGGATAAAACAAAAATAATGAAAATTCCTCTCAATCACAATGGACAAATACACATAGAAGGGACAGATATTGAAGAAGTCAATCAATTTGCATACCTTGGCAGCTACATAGACCAGGATGGTGACACTAGAAAGGAAGTTAAGATCAGAATTGCAAAAGCAGCAGCAATCTTCAAGAATCTTGATAACATATGGAATTCAAAAGTTATAAGCACAAAAACCAAGTTAAAACTATTCAATTCAAATGTAATATCCACCCTCATTTATGCATGCTGAAGCTGGTAAACAACTAAAGAAATAGAAAAGAAATTAGATTCTTTTGAAAACAAATGCCTAAGGAAAATATTCTGCATGAAGTGGAATGAATTCAAGAACAATGCAGAGATAAGACAGATGACTGAACAACAACCAGTCTCATGGGTGAGCAGGAAAAGGAGATGGACATATGTTGGTCACTTGATGAGAAGAAATGATCAGAGAATCCCAAAACAAGCTATCAAGTGGAACACAACAGGCCGAAGAAAAAGAGGCAGACAGCATGAAACTCTGAAGAGGACATTATTAAGAGAGGCCAAATTATAAGGCATAAAATCCTTTGATGAGGTTGAAAGACTCTCCAAAGACAGGAAAAATTGCCGAACTACTTTGCGAGCCTTATGTGACATTTAACGGCATGTGAAGGATATAAGAAGAAGAAGAAAGAATTAGACTTAATGTTATGTTGGTTAAAGATAGAGTCTTAGGTTTATATGGTTAGAGAGATTCTTAATGTTATGTTAGTTAGAAAGTCTTTGTTTTATGTTGGTTAGGGAATCTTAACTTTGCGTTTTTTTAGAGAGTCTTTTTTTTTTAATCGATTAAAGAGCCTTGATTTGGGTTGGTTAAAGAGAGTCTTTGTTTTATTTTGGCTAGAGAGTCATTGTATTATTTTGGTTAGAGAGAGGACATTAGATTTATGTTGGTTAGAAATAGTCTTAGTTTGGTGTTGGTTAGAAAGAGTGACTTATTTTTGTGTTGCTTAGAGTCTTTTTTTCTTTATTGGTAAAGAGTGGTTTAATTTTGTCTTGGTTGGAGATATTTTTAGTTTTGTATTTGTTTATGAGAGTCCTAGTTTTATGCTGATTAAAGGGAGTCTTACTTTTATTTTGGCTAAAGAGAATCTTACTTTTATGATGGTTGGAGAGTCTTAGTTTTATGTTGGTTAAAGAAATAGACTTAATTTTATGTTGTTTAAAGAGAGAGACTTAGTTTTATTTGGTTATAGAGAATCTTAGTTTTATATTGGTTAGAAAGTGTTTGATTTATGTTGGTTAGAGACTCTTAATTTTGTTTTGGTTAGAGAGTCTTTGTTTTGCATTGACTAAAGAGCCTTGGTTTTGGGTTCGTTAAAGAGAATCTTAGTTTTATGTTGGTCAGTGATATTCTTAATTTTCTATTTGTTTAACAGATAGTCTTAGTTTTGGTTTTGTTAGAGAGCATCTTAGGTTTATGTTGGTTAAAGAGACAGTCTTATTTTTGTGTTTTTAAAGAGAGTCTTTGATTTATATCGGTTAGAGATTCTTGGGTTTGTATTGCTTAGAAAGAGACTTAATTTTGTGTTGGTTAGAGAATCCTAGTTTTGTGTTGGTTAGAGAGAGTTTTAGATTTGTGTTGATTAGAGAGAGTCTTAGTTTTGTGTTGGGTAAAGAGAGTTTTTGTTTTATGTTGTTTAGAAAGTCTTCATTTTATGTTGGTTAGAGAGATGATCTTAGTTTTATGTAAGTTAGGGAGGGTCCTAGTTTTGTTTTTGTTGGAGAGTATGGGTTTTGTATTGGGTTAAGAGAGTCTTAATTCTGTGGTTGTTGAAAAGATTTTTAGTTTTGTGTTGGTTTGAGACAGTCCTAGTTTTATGCTGATTAAAGATAGAGTCTTACTTTTATTTTTGCTAAAGAAAGAGTCTTAGTTTTGAGATGGTTAGAGTTCTTAGTTTTATGTTGGTTAAAGAGACAGACGGAATTTTATGTTGGTTAATGAGAGAGTCTTAGTTTTATGTGGTTAGAGAGAGTCATATTTTTAAGTTGGTCTGAAAGTATTAGTTTTATGTTGGTTAGAAAGTCTTATATTTGTATTGGTTAGAAAGTCTTAGTTTTTTGTTGATTAAAGAGTCTTGGTTTTCTGTTGGTTAAAAAGAGTTGGAGTTTTGTGTTCATTGCATATATTCTTAGTTATGTGTTGGTTAGAGAGACTTTTAATTTTGAGTTGGTTAGAGAATTTAAGGTTTGTGTTGGTTAGGTAGAGTCTTAGTTTTGTGTTCATTATAGAGAGTCTTAGTTTTGTGTTGTTTGAGAGAGTTTTAGTTTTTGTTGGTTAGAGAGAGTCTTATTTTTTGTTAGTTAAAGAGAGTCTCAGTTATGTGTTCATTAGAGAGAGTCTTAGTTTTATGTTGGTTAGAGAGAGGAAGTCTTAGTTTTATACTGGTTCGAGAGAGTCTTAGTTTGTGTTGGTTAAGGAGAGTCTTAGTTTTGTGTTGGTTAGATAGAGAGAGTCTTAGATTTATGTTGGTTAAAGAGAGAGTTATAGTTTTATGTTGGTTAGAGAGAGTTTTAGTTTTGTTTTGGTTAGAGAGTCTTGGTTTTGTGTTGTTTAAAGAGATTATTAATTTTGCGCTTCTTAGAGAGATTCTTATTTTTGTGTTGATTATAGAGATTCTCTGTTTTGTGTTTGTTATAGGGCATCTTAGTTTTATTTTGGTTTTATAATCTTTATTTTATGTTGGTTAGAGAGAGGATCTTAGTTTTATGTTGGTTAGTGATAGTCTTAATTTTGTCTTGGTTAAAGAGATTGTATTTTTATGTTTGTTAGTCTTCATTTTATGCTGTTTAGAGAGAGGATCTCTTAACGTCCTGTTCAGAGATTCACACGTTCTGCCTCTTTTTCTTTGGCCTGTTGTATTCCACTTGATAGCTTGTTTTGGGATTCTCTGATCATTTCTTCTCATCAAGTGACCAACATATGTCCATCTCCTTTTCCTGATCATCCATTAGACTGGTTGTTGTTCAGTCATCTGTCTTATCTCTGCATTGTTCTTGAATTCATTCCACTTCATGCAGAGTATTTTCCTTAGGCATTTGTTTCAAAAGAATCTAATTTCTTTTCTATTTCTTTAGTTGTTTTCCAGCTTTTGCATGCATAAATGAAGGTGGATATTACATTTGAATTGAATAGTCTTAACTTGGTTTTTGTGCTTATAACTTTTGAATTCCATATGTTATCATTATTCTTGAAGATTGATGCTGCTTTTGCAATTCTGATCCTAACTTCCTTTCTAGTGTCACCATCCTGGTCTATGTAGCTGCCAAGGTATGCAAATTGATTGACTTCTTCAATATCTGTCCCTTCTATGTGTATTTGTCCATTGTGATTGAGAGGAATTTTCATTATTTTTGTTTTATCCTTGTTAATTTCAAGTCCTATTTTGCCAGCCAGTGAAGACAGGCTATCTGTTTTTTCTTGCATGGAATTCACATTATTACTGATAAGAGTTGTCATCAGCAAAATCAAGGTCTTCTAGTTCTGTCCCATGTACCCAGTCAATACCTGTGTTACCTGTGCAGCATTTTTTCATTATGAAGTCTATTGTAATCCCAAAAAGTAAAAGAGACCGTATGCATCCTTGTTTCATGCCTGTTTCTATCTGGAACCATTCACTCATCCCTTCTTCTGTCTTGACTGCACAAACATATCCATTGTATAAGTCCTTAATGATGTTGACAATTTTAGATGGTATTCCATATAGACATAAAATTCTCCATAATGAATCTCTGTGTATGCTATCAAATGCCTTTTTAAAATCTATGAAGTTCAGTATTAATGTTTTCTGCTTTTCAATATGTTCTTCAAGTATTTTCTGAGAGTAAAATTAACAAGCATAAAATCCTTTGATTAAAGTTGAAAGACTCGCCGAAGACAGGAAAAATTGGCGAACTACTTTGCGAGCCCTATGTGATGTTTAACGGCACGGGAAGGATATAAGATATAAGATAAGAGAGAGGATCTTAGCTTTATGTTATTTAGGGAGAGTCCTAATTTTGTTTTTGTTAGAGACTGTTGGTTTTGTGTTGGTTAAAGAGAGTCTTAATTTTGTGGTGGTTGGAGAGATTTTTAGTCTTCTGTTGGTTTGAGAGTCCAAGTTTGATATTGGATTGAGAGTCATTGTTTCGATTTTGTTAGAGAGAGTCTCAGTTTTGTGTTGGTTACGGAGAGAGAGAAAGAGAGAGAGAGAGAGAGAGAGAGAGTCTTAGTTTTCTGTTTGTTAGAGAGTCTTAGATTTATGTTGGTTAAAAAGTATGTGTTTAATGTTGGTTTGAGAGTCTTAATTTTGTCGAGGTTAGAGAGACTTTGTTTTGTGTTGATTAAAGAGCCTTTGTGTTGCGTAGGTTAAAAAAAGTCTTCATTTTATGTTGGTTAGAAAATCTTTGTATTATGTTAGTTAGAGAGAGGACCTTAGTTTTATACTTGTTAGAGAAAATGCTAATTGTGTGGTTGTTTAAGAGATAGTCTTAGTTTTGTTTTGGTTAGAGAGGGTCTTATTTTTATGTTGGTTAAAGAGACAATCTTATTTTTGTGTTTTTAGAGACAGTTTTTGATTTATGTTTGTTAGAGTGTCTTGGTTTTGTTTTGCTTAAGGAGAGTCTTAATTTTGTGTTGGTTAGAGAGTAATGGTTTTGTGTTGTTTAGAGAGTCATGGCTTTGTGTTGGTTAAAGAAAGTCTTAATTTTTGTTGGTTAAAGTGAGAGTCATATTTTTATGTTGGTTAAAGAGAGAGAATCTTAGCTTTCTGTTGGTTAGAGACTGTTATTTTTATGTTGGTTAAAGAGAGAATCTTAGTTTTGTGTTGGTTAGAGAGTCCTGGTTTTGTTTTGGTAAAAGAGAGTCTTAATTTTATGTTGGTTAAAGTGAAAGTCTTATTTTTATGCTGGTTAAAGAGAGAGAATCTTAGTTTCGTGTTGGTAGGAGACTTTTAGTTTTATGTTGATTGATATGATTGATCCCTATTTCAAAATGGTTAAGAATGTTGGTTAAAGAGAGAATCTCAGTTTTGTGTTGGTTCGAGAGTCCTTGTTTTGTGCTGGTAAAAGAGAGTCTTAATTTTGCGTTTGATAGAGAGATTGTTATTTTGATGTTGGTTAGAGAGAGTCTTAGTCTAAACAAGCATAAAATAATTTGATGAGGTTGAGAGACTCGCTGAAGACAGGAAAAACTGGCGAACTACTTTGCGAGCCCTATGTTACGTTTAACGACAAGGGAAGGATATAATATATAAGATAAGTCAGAGTCTTAATGTTGTGTTTGTTAGAGAGTCCTATCTATTTGTTGGTTAAAGAGAGTCTTAGTTTTGCTTTGATTAAAGAGAGAATCTTAGTTTTATGTTGGTTAGGGAGATTCATAGTTTTATGTTGGTTAAAGTGAGTCTTTGTTTTATGCTGGTTAGAGAGAATCTTAGTTCTCTATTGGTTAAAGATAGTCTCAGTTTTGTGCTGATTAGAGAAAGGGTTTTAATTTTATGTTTGTTATTGACATATTTTTCTAAGAGGGTCTTAGATTTATGTTGGTTAGAGAGGACTGATGTTGTGTTTGTTAAAGAGAGTCTTAACTTTGTGTTTGATAGAAACTTATAATTAGTTTTCTGTTGGTTAGAGAGAGTCTTATTTTTGTGTTGGTTAAAGTGAGGGTTTTAGTTTTGTGTTGGTTTAGAGACAGTCTTTGTTTTATGTTAGTTAGAGAAAGAATCTTAGTTTTATATTGATTAGGGAGAGTCTTAGTTTTGTGTTGATTAGAGAGTCTTTGTTTTGTATTGATTAAAGAGCCTTGATTTTGGGTTCGTTAAAGAGAGTCTTAGTTTTATGTTGGTTACAAAGTATTTGTATTATGTTGGTTAGAGAGTGGACCATCGTTTTATGTTGGTCAGTGATAGTCTTAATTTTCTATTTGTTTTACAGATAGTCTTAGTTTTGGTTTTGTTAGAGAGCATCTTAGGTTTATGTCGGTTAAAGAGACAGTCTTATTTTTGTGTTTTTAAAGAGAGTCTTTGATTTATGTCGGTTAGAGATTCTTGGGTTTGTGTTGCTTAGAGGGAGACTTAATTTTGTGTTGGTTAGAGAATCCTACTTTTGTGTTGGTTAGAGAGAATCATAGTTTTGTGTGTTTTTTTTCAATAGTGTGTTAGTTTTATGTTTATTAAAGGGATAGTTTTGGTTTTATATTTGTTAGAGATAGTTTTTGTTTTTTGTTGGTTAAAGAGAGAGTCTTAATTTTATGTTTGTTGGACAGTCTTTGTTTTATATTGGTTAAAGATAGAGTCTTAATTTTGTGATCTTGGAAAAGATCTGGTGAAAGCAACATACAAATAGACAAGAAAGTAAAATGTTCAGCTAGGATAAAATAGAATACATAGACAATATGGTGAATGAGGCAGAAAAAGCAGCAAAAACAGGAGACAGCAAAACTTTATATAACACAACAAAAGAGGCTAACAGATACTATTACATCTAAAGAAAGACCAATCCTTAGAAAAACTGGAAAACTATTAACATCAAATAAAGACCAAAAGCAAAGATGGGCTGAACACTTCCATGAAATACTTAATCTACCACACCCAAAAGAATTGTTAAACCTTGAAACTGACTTACCATCCCCACAACTAAATGTCAACCTAGGTGAAATTAAAGTGCATGAAATTGAAACAGCAGTGAATTTAATGCCTAACAACAAAGCTGCAGGTGAAGATGAAACAGCAGCCGAAATGCTAAAAACTATCAATAGTGACAACATGAGACAACTACAGAGAATGTTTAACAAGATTTGGAAAGAAGAAAAGGTCCTTTCTAATTGGAAGAAAGGAATCAGTGTTAAAATACCAAAAGAAGGCAACCTTAGTGACTGTAACAACTGGAGAGGAGTAACCTTAATATCAGTTGTGTCAAAAGTATTTTGCAAGGTCATTTTGAATAGACTCAAAGATATAGTGCATACTGCAATGAGAGAAGAACAAGCAGGATTTCGAAAAGGGAGAAGCTGTCTGGACCAGATCGTTACTCTCAGAATAATACTTGAAGAACATATTGAAAAGCAGAAACCATTAATACTGAACTTCATAGATTTTAAAAAGGCATTTGATAGCATACACAGAGATTCATTATGGAGAATTTTATGTCTATATGGAATACCATCTAAAATTGTCAACATCATTAAGGACTTATACAATGGATATGTTTGTGCAGTCAAGACAGAGGAAGGGATGAGTGAATGGTTCCAGATAGAAACAGGCATGAAACAAGGATGCATACTGTCTCCTTTACTTTTTGGGATTACAATAGTCTTCATAATGAAAAAATGCTGCACAGGTAACACAGGTATTGACTGGGTACATGGGACACAACTAGAAGACCTTGATTTTGCTGATGACATAACTCTTATCAGTAATAATGTGAATTCCATGCAAGAAAAAACAGATAGCCTGTCTTCACTGGCTGGCAAAATAGGACTTGAAATTAACAAGGATAAAACAAAAATAATGAAAATTCCTCTCAATCACAATGGACAAATACACATAGAAGGGACAGATATTGAAGAAGTCAATCAATTTGCATACCTTGGCAGCTACATAGACCAGGATGGTGACACTAGAAAGGAAGTTAGGATCAGAATTGCAAAAGCAGCATCAATCTTCAAGAATCTTGATAACATATGGAATTCAAAAGTTATAAGCACAAAAACCAAGTTAAGACTATTCAATTCAAATGTAATATCCACCCTCATTTATGCATGTGAAATTGAAAAACAACTAAAGTAATAGAAAAGAAATTAGATTCTTTTGAAAACAAGTGCCTAAGGAAAATATTCGGCATCAAGTGGAATGAATTCAAGAACAATGCAGAGATAAGACAGATGACTGAACAACAACCAGTCTCATTGGTGAGCAGGAAAAGGAGATGGACATATGTTGATCACTTGATGAGAAGAAATGATCAGAGAATCCCAAAACAAGCTATCAAGTGGAATACAACAGGCTGAAGAAAAAGAGGCAGACAGCAGGAAACTCTGAAGAGGACGTTATTAAGAGATGCCAAATTATAAGGCATAAAATCCTTTGATGAGGTTGAAAGACTCGCCAAAGACAGGAAAAATTGCCGAACTACTTTGCGAGCCTTATGTGACATTTAACGGCATGTGAAGGATATAAGAAGAAGAAGAAAGAATTAGACTTAATGTTATGTTGGTTAAAGAGAGAGTCTTAGGTTTATATGGTTAGAGAGAGTCTTAATGTTATGTTAGTTAGGAAGTCTTTGTTTTATGTTGGTTAGGGAATCTTATCTTTGTATTTTTTTAGAGTCTTTTTTTTTTTTTTTTGATTAAAGAGCCTTGATTTTGGGTTGGTTAAAGAGAGTCTTTGTTTTATGTTGGCTAGAGAGTCTTTGTATTATTTTGGTTAGAGAGAGGACATTAGATTTAAGTTGGTTAGAAATAGTCTTAGTTTGGTGTTGGTTAGAAAGAGTGACTTACTTTTGTGTTGCTTAGAGAGTCTTTTTTTCTTTATTGGTAAAGAGTGGTTTAATTTTGTCTTGGTTGGCCGCTGTTGGCGAGATTTTCTGCTGCCGTGCGTGGAGCGGTGCTCCTCCCAGCCAATGAAGAAATTTGCAAATGAGGTTGCCGCGCAGCATTACTGCGGAAAAGGTGGTAGAAAGGATAAATCGAAGCAAACAGTCAAATCACGGCTCCTCTGGTCTGGAGGTCGGCCACATCCTGAGTGCAGTCATATCGGGTGAAATGCATGAACCAGCTTGTCCCAGATGTTAAGACACTGCTGGAAAGACTCTTCAAATGCCGCGCGTGGAGTGAAGCTCTTCCCGGTCAAGGAAGAAATGCGGAAAAGAAATAAAGGTTGCTGTGCGGCGCCGATGGGAAAAGGTGGTGTAAAGTGAAGTTTATCCGGTGTGTACAGTAGTATCCCTACGAGAGCTATACCACGGCACCTCTGCTCTAAAGGCCGGCCACGTCCGAAATACACCTACACTGGTGAAATATGCCTTAACCGGCACACACCATGGGTGGAACTTGATGGCTAGACATGTCATGCCACCTCCGCTCTAGAGGTCGGTAACGCCTGATATACACCCATATTGGTGAATTTTGCCTAAACCGGCTCATACCAGGGGTGAATCTTGAAGGCTATGCATGTCACAGTACCTCTGCTCTAGACATCGGTCCCAAACACGCCCATACGGGGATAATGCCTAAACCGGCTCAACCCAGGGATAGAAGTCACTATTGGCGAGGATTCGTCCTTCTGGACAAAAGCTCCATCCTGGTCACAACTAGGAAGGGTAGCGGCCACGACCGCAAAATGCTGAAGTCGGAGACACTGGACCAGGGCAGTCTAGATAGGCAACCACCTCTCACCCGGCGGGGATGTTTACGTATCCTAATCACGCTGAGGTTTTCCGGTGAGAAAGTCCAACCCTGGACTGGATGGGCAACCACCTCTCACCCAGCGGTGATACACGGGTATCTCAAGGATGGGTAACCACCTCTCACCCGGCAGTGATACACGGGTATCTCAAAACACGTCGAGGTTTTCCGGTGAGAAAGCCCAACTCTTGCCTGGGTGGGCTACCGCCTCTCACCCAGCGGGGATGCACTGATATCCTAAACACGTCGAGGTCTTCCGGTGAGAAAGTCCAACCCTAGACTAAACTGGTGCAATGAAAAGCACGGTGTCACGCAATCCCGCTTCCGAGACCCACCAAGAATACAGACTAAAGCCCTGTGATACTCTGAAACCCTTGTGGTCCTCTCGTGGATCTCGTGTGGTCTTTTCGGGGACCACACAAGGGTCCACGGGACTTAACGAGGACCGCAGGCGTGAATTCAGTAGGATCACAGTGCGGTTTTTGGTGGTAGAAGCGAACGAAGAAGAAGAAGAAGTCTTGGTTGGAGATATTTTTAGTTTTGTATTTGTTTTAGAGAGTCCAAGTTTTATGCTGATTAAATGGTGTCTTACTTTTATTTTGGCTAAAGAGAGTCTTACTTTTATGATGGTTGGAGAGTCTTAGTTTTATGTTGGTTAAAGAAATAGACTTAATTTTATGTTGGTTAAAGAGAGAGACTTAGTTTTATGTGGTTATAGAGAATCTTAGTTTTATGTTGGTTAGAAAGTCTTTCTTTATGTTGGTTAGAGACTCTTAATTTTGTGTTATTTAGAGAGTCTTTGTTTTGTATTGACTAAAGAGCCTTGGTTTTGGGTTCGTTAAAGAGAGTCTTAGTTTTATGTTGGTCAGTGATAGTCTTAATTTTCTATTTGTTTAACAGATAGTCTTAGTTTTGGTTTTGTTAGAGAGCGTCTTAGGTTTATGTTGGTTAAAGAGAGGGTCTTATTTTTGTGTTTTTAAAGAGAGTCTTTGATTTATGTCGGTTAGAGATTCTTGGGTTTGTGTTGCTTAGAGAGAAACTTAATTTTGTGTTGGTTAGAGAATCCTAGTTTTGTGTTGGTTAGAGAGAGTTTTAGATTTGTGTTGGTTAGAGAGAGTCTTAGTTTTGTGTTGGGTAAAGAGAGTCTTAGTTTTATGTTGGTTAGAGAGAGTTTTAGTTTTGTCTTGGTAAGAGAGAGTCTTAGTTTTGTGTTGGTTAAAGAGAGTCTTAGTTTTACGTTGTTTAGAAAGTCTTCATTCTATGTTGGTTAGAGAGATGAACTTAGTTTTATGTAAGTTAGGGACGGTCCTAGTTTTGTTTTTGTTGGAGAGTGTGGGTTTTGTATTGGGTAAAGAGAGTCTTAATTCTGTGGTTGTTGAAAAGATTTTTAGTTTTGTGTTGGTTTGAGACAGTTCTAGTTCAATAAGACTATTGCTGATTAAAGAGAGAGTCTTACTTTTATTTTTGCTAAAGAGAGAGTCTTAGTTTTGAAATGGTTAGAGATTCTTAGTTTTATGTTGGTTAAAGAGACAGACGGAATTTTATGTTAGTTAATGAGAGAGTCTTAGTTTTATGTGGTTAGAGAGAGTCATATTTTTAAGTTGGTTTGAAAGTATTAGTTTTATTTTGGTTAGAGAGTCTTATATTTGTATTGGTTAGAAAGTCTTAGTTTTGTGTTGATTAAAGAGTCTTGGTTTTGTGTTGGTTAAAGAGAGTCGGAATTTTGTGTTCATTGCACATATTCTTAGTTATGTGTTGGTTAGAGAGACTTTTAATTTTGAGTTGGTTAGAGAATTTAAGGTTTGTGTTGGTTAAATAGAGTCTTAGTTTTGTGTTCATTATAGAGAGTCTTAGTTTTGTGTTGTTTGAGAGAGTTTTAGTTTTTGTTAGTTAGAGAGAATCTTATTTTTTGTTAGTTAAAGAGAGTCTCAGTTTTGTGTTCATTAGAGAGAGTCTTAGTTTTATGTTGGTTAGAGAGAGGAAGTCTTAGTTTTATACTGGTTCGAGAGAGTCTTAGTTTGTGTTGGTTAAGGAGAGTCTTAGTTTTGTGTTGGTTAGATAGAGAGAGTCTTAGATTTATATTGGTTAAAGAGAGAGTTATAGTTTTATGTTGGTTAGAGAGAGTTTTAGTTTTATATTGTTTAGAGAGTCATAATTTTATGTTGGTTAGAGAGAGTTTTTGCTTTCTATTGGTTAGAGAGTCTTGGTTTTGTGTTGTTTAAAGAGATTATTAATTTTGCGCTTCTTAGAGAGATTCTTATTTTTGTGTTGGTTATAGAGATTCTCTGTTTTGTGTTCGTTATAGAGCATCTTAGTTTTATTTTGGTTAGATAGTCTCTATTTTATGTTGGTTAGAGAGAGGATCTTAGTTTTATGTTGGTTAGTGATAGTCTTAATTTTGTCTTTGTTAAAGAGAGTTTTAGTTTTATGTTTGTTAGTCTTCATTTTATGTTGTTTAGAGAGAGGATCTCTTAACCTCCTCTTCAGAGATTCACACGGTCTGCTTCTTTTTCTTCGGCCTGTTCTATTCCACTTGATAGCTTGTTTTGAGATTCTCTGATCATTTCTTCTCATCAAGTGACCAACATATGTCCATCTCCTTTTCCTGATCATCCATTAGACTGGTTGTTGTTCAGTCATCTGTCTTATCTCTGCATTGTTCTTGAATTCATTCCACTTCATGCAGAGTATTTTCCTTAGGCATTTGTTTTCAAAAGAATCTAATTTCTTTTCTATTTCTTTAGTTGTTTTCCAGCCCTCGCATGCATAAATGAGGGTGGATATTACATTTGAATTGAATAGTCTTAACTTGGTTTTTGTGCTTATAACTTTTGAATTCCATATCAAGATTCCTGAAGATTGATGCTGCATTTGCAATTCTGATCCTAACTTCCTTTCTAGTGTCACCATCCTGATATATGTAGCTGCCAAGGTATGCAAATTGATTGACTTCTTCAATATCTGTCCCTTCTATGTGTATTTTTCCATTTTGACTGAGAGGAATTTTCATTATTTTTGTTTTATCCTTGTTAATTTCAAGTCCTATTTTGCCAGCCAGTGAAGACAGGCTATCTGTTTTTTCTTGCATGGAATTCACATTATTATTGATAAGAGTTATGTCATTAGCAAAATCAAGATCTTCTAGTTGGGTCCCATGTACCCAGTCAATACCTGTGTTACCTGTGCAGCATTTTTTCATTATGAAGTGTATTGTAATCCCAAAAAGTAAAGGCATATTGGTTAGTGAGTCTTAATTTTGTGTTAGTTAGAGAGAGTCTTAGTTTAGTCTTGTTGAGAAAAAGTCTTAGTTTTATGATGGTTAAGTAGACATCTTAATTCTATGTTTGTTAAAAAGAGTCTTAATTTTGTGTTGGTTAGAGACTCTTTGTTTAATGCTGGTTAAATATAGATTCTTAGTTTTGGGATGCTTAAAGAGTCTTAGTTTTATGTTGTTAAATAGAGAGTTGTTATGTTGGTGTAATAGAGAGTCTTAGTTTTATGTTGGTTTATGAGAGTCTTTATTTTATGCTGGTTACAGATAGTTTTAGTTTTGTGTTGGTTAGAGAGTCCTTGTTTTTTGTTGATTTTAAAGAGAATCATAGTTTTATGTACATCACAAAGAGAGTCTAAGTTTTGGTTTGGTTAGAGTGAGTCTTATTTTTTTTGTTTGTTCAGGAGAAGTCTTGGTTTTATGTTTGTTAAGAAGAGAGTCTTAGTTTTGTGTTGATTAGAGAGTCTTAGTTTTACCTTGATTAGAAAGAGAGTCTTAGTTTTATGTAAATTACAGTGATATTCTTAATTTTGGTTTGGTTAGAGTGAGTCTTAGTTTTTTGTTGGTTATAGAGACAGTTTTAGTTTTATGTTGGTTAAGGAGAGATTCTTAGTGTTTTGTTGGTTAGGTAGTCTTATTTTTGTGTTCATTACAGACAGTCTTATTTTTGTGTCTGTTATAGTATCTTAGTTTTATGTTGGTTAAATAGAGTCTTAGTTTTATTTAAGTTGAAAACCGAGTCTTAATTTTGTGTTAATTAGACAGTCCTTTTTGTGTTCATTATAAAGAGATTCTTAGTTTTATGTTGATTAGAGAGAAAGTTTTAATTTTAAGCTGGTTAAAGGGAGTATCTTAGTTTTATGTTCCTTAGAGAGTCTTAGTTTTATTTTGGTTAAAGAGAGAGTCTTATTTTTATGTTGGTTAGAGAGAGAGAGAGAGTCTTATTTTTGTATTGGTTAGAGAAAGTCTTAATTTTATATTGCTTAGAGTTGTATTTTTATTTAGGAGAGAAACAGGCTTAGTTTTGTATTGCTTAGAGGGAGTCTTATTTTGTGTTGATTAAGGAGAGTCCTAGTTTTATGTTGGTTAGAGAGAGTCTTTTTGGGTTGGTTAGAGAGAGTCTTAGTTTTATGTTGGTTAGAGAGAGAGAGTATTAGTTTAATCTTGGTTGGAGATAGTCTCAGTTTTAAGATGGTTAGAGATTCTTAGTTTTATGTTGGTAAGATAGTTTAATTTTGTGTTGATCAGAGAAAGTCTTGGTTTTGTATTTGTTAGAGAGTCTTTCTTGGTTTTGTGTTCGTTAAAGAGAGCCTTAATTTTGAGTTGGTTAATGAGATTCTTAGCTTTCTGTTGGTTAAAGAGAATTTTCGTTTTATGCTGGTAGAGTAAGAATTGTAGTTTTATTTTGGTTAATGAGAGTCTTAATTTTATGTTGATAAAAAAGATAGTCTTAGTTTTATGTTGGTTAAAGAGAGATTCTTAGTTAGATGTTGGTTAGAGAGAAAGAGTCTTAGTTCTTTGTTGATTAAATAGAGAGTCATAATTTTATTTTGTTCAAAAAAATGAGTCTCAATTTTGTTTTGTTTAATAGTCCTTGTTTTATGGTGGTTAGAGAGAGTCTTAGTTTTATGTTGGTTAGAGCGAGAGTCTTAGTTACGTGTTGCTAGAGAGTCTTAGTTTTATGCTGGTTAAATAGAGAGTGTTGGTTTTATGTTGGTCATAGAAATAGTCCTAGCTTTTTGTTTATTAGATAGAGTCTTTATTTTGGGTTGGACAGAGAGTGTGGCCATTTACTTGGACAAATCAACATCACAAGCATTAGTAGGCTAGAATCCAGTAAGTTATATAATCCTCACAGTCAGACTAAAGGGCATTCCTAGAAATGTAACAATCATCCAGATACATGCACCTACATCAGCAGCAGAAGAAGAGGAAGTAGAAGACTTTTATAACACACTGCAAACGACAATAGACCAGGAACGGAAAAGTGATATTCTATTAATAATGGGGAATTTTAATGCAAAGAAGGAGTAGAAGATGAAGGCCATGTTGTAGGGAAATTTAGTATAGGACATAGAAATGAGGCAGGTGACAATCTAATGGTGTTTTGCATGGAAAATGAGCTAATAATCGCTAACAAACTTTTTAAACAACATCCAAGAAGTCTTTACACCTGATGGGAAAACCAAGAATCAGATTACATTTTAGTGCAAAGAAGGTGGAGGTCAAGTATAACATCAGCAAAAACTTTACCAGGTGCTGATTGTGACACGGGCCATGAATTATTAATAGCAGACATGAAGACAAAGATCATAAAAAAACTGTTACGGGATCAAGACCACTCTGCATTGATCTTTCAAAAATACCAGGACAATAAGGGTATAGAAGTGAAGAACCATTTCGAAATCATGATGGCTGTTCAGGAGGAGATGACACCAGATGAATTGGCTACGAAGGCCAAAGATATCTTAATAACAACAGCTAAAGACATGATTCTAGTAAAGAAAACACAAAAGAATGGATTCATTACAGCAGGTACATTAGAACTGATAAAACAATGTAGAGAAATGAAGACGCAATGGAAAGTGACAAACAACAACAATGATGAATATAAAAATTTAACAAAAGAAGTACGAAGAAACATAAGAAAAGACAAAAAACAACACATACAAGATTGTTGTGAAAAAATAGAAGGACATCAGGAGTGTGGAAGAGACAGTGAAATATTTAAAGAAATGAAGACATTGACGAGAAATGTCACACCTAAGCTAAATGTAATTTGTGATGAGATGTGGAATACCTTGACAGAGACAGAGGAAATTCTAGAAAGATGGAAGGAATATTGCAGAGGAATGTATGAAACAACCAATTGTAGAAGCAGAAATCAACAGTGTGAAATATTATTGGAGGAGAAAGAACCCGAACCGACAATAGAAGAAGTTTTATAGGCAATAAAGAATCTGAAAAAATGGGATGTGATGAGATAACAGCTGAATTTATAAAAGCAGGAGGAAATGAATGTGCAACAATCTATCATGCACTATGTAAAAAGATATGACATTCGGGTATATGGCCAAAAGAATGGAAAAGAACTATATTCTTACCACTGCCAAAAAAGGGTAACCTGAAATTATGCACAAACTACAGAACTGTTGCCTGATTAGTCATGACAGTAAATTTCTGTTAAAATCATAATATGTAGACTTCGAAAGAAAATAGAAGAAGTCAATATGGTTCAAACTGGTTTCAGGCAAGGAGGAGGATCAAGAGATCATATATTCAATTTGAGATTAATAATAGAGAAATGCTGAGAGTTTAATGTAAATCTACATTTAGCCTTTATAGACTACTCAAAGAATTTTGATTGTGTACAACATCAGAAACTTAAGAAATAATGGAAAAAATGGGATTTCCAACACATTTGATACAATTAACATCACTACTGTATCCAGACGAACATGCAGCAGTAAGAATAAATGGTGAAACAACTTGGTTTGACATAAAACAAAGGGTCCATCGGGGGTGCATATTGTCTCCTTACTTATTTAACTTGTATACTGAAAATATAATGAGGAATGTTAGAGAATATGTAGACAAAGAATATTATGATGCCATAACAATTGGAGGTTATGAAATACCGGAGATTAGATATGCTGATGACAGAGTATTACTGTCTACAACACAAAAAGGAATGGAAAAACTAATAATATCAGTCCGAAAGAACAAAGAAAAGCGAAACCTCTATCTTAATGCAAAGAAAACTAAATTGATGACAACTGACAAAATAAACAAGGCAGCTGAAATATGTATCAATTTTAAAAAACTGGAAGAAGTTTTGAATATCTTGGATCACTACTAACTAATAATGGAGATACAATGAGGGAAATTAAAAGGAGGACATCTATCGCTCTTCAGAAAGTAAAACAACTAAAGAATCTGTGGAGAGGAGCAGACAGAACCACAAAGATAAGATTTTTAAGGGCATGCATCTTTCCCATAGCAACATGTGCATGTGAGACCTGGACACTTAACAAAACAACTGAGAAACATATAAATGCCTTTGAATGTAAATGCTATAGAAGTGTTCTTCAAATATCGTGGACACATAAAAGGACAAATATATCTATACTAGAAGAGCTTAATACTGAAGAAGGCTGGATAGTAAAGAGGATTAAACAGAGAAAACTTAAATATTTTATACATCAAACGTCATGATACTCTAGAGAAAACCGTCTTGGAATGGTACATAATGGGAAAAAGAAAGAGAGGAAGACAAAGGCGAAGATGGCTGCAAGATATCGTTGAGGATCTGCAAATGGATGCATCGGCGGCAGGCCATCTTGCTCACAACCGAGAGGCCTACAGGAGTACTGTTTGGGAGGCAATGTTCCGCAAGGGACATGCAAATGAATGAATAGAGAGAGTCTTAGTTTTGTGTTCGTTAGAGAGTCTTAATTTGGCGTTCGTTAGAGATATTTTTTTGTTGTTGGTTAGAGAGACTCTTAATTTTGTGTTGGTTAGAGAGTCCTGGTATTGACTTCCTTAGAGAGAGATAATTAGTTTTGGTTTGGTTAAAGAGAGTATACGTTTTATGTTGATTAGAGAGAGGGTGTTAGTTTTATGTTGGTTAGAGAGAGTCTTAGTTTTGTGTTGGTTAGGAAGAGTCTTAATTTTGTGTTGGTTAGAGAGTCCTAGTTTTGTTTTCGTTAAAGAAAGATTATTAGTTCTGGTTTGGTTAGAGAGAGTATTATTTTTATGTTGATTAGAGAGAATCTTCCTTTTATGTTGGTTAGAGAGAGTCTTTGTTTTGTGTTGGTTAGGGAGAGTCTTAGTTTTGTGTTGGTTAAGGAGAGTCTAATTTTGTGTTAGTTAAAATGAGATTCTTAGATTTGTGTTGGTTAAAGAGAGAGTATTAGTTTTATGTCGGCTAAATAGAGAGTCTGAGTTTTTTGTTGGTTAGAAAGAGTCTTATTTATATATTGGTTAAATTATAATTGATGTGCTAGAACTTCAAGAGCTCTAGTATTCATAGTTCATGTTTGTTTCATAACAGGAAAACAGTATCTACGAAGACGTGTACAAAAGCCATTTCTTACACAAGCATCTGCCATGGAAGAACCATTCGAACAAAGTCCCATTGCACATAGTCCCTGGTCCCATAATCTTGCAATAGACTCAACAAATCCCAGATGAACAACAGCATATAACATATGTAGTCAGATCTGACGAACTCAACAACTTCCCGCACGCAACATGTGTATCTCATGTAAACAAAGCTATTGAACTATATATATATATATATATATATATATATAATGGTACCCTCTGTAATCAATATCAGTATACTACATTATTTCGTATTGATTTGCTTAGTATATAATACAGTGTTCGTACAACATCCAAATCATCTTTTTCTTTAAACTCCTTCACACATGTAAGTGTTGGTATTTTTTCTGGTGACTGGCTTAGGAGGAATAGGAACAAAGTAGGCGACGTTTCTAGTCTTCTTCTTCTTCTTCTTCAGCTTTAAGAGCCATTGCCGCTCACTTATGCAGATAATGTTCTCCTCTATTCCTCTCTATTCCTAATCTTCTCTCCCCGGTTGTTAACACCAGTTCCTTTTATATCCTCCTTTTAACATCTAATTAAGACAAAGTTTTTGTTAGTGTAATTAGAAAAGTAGTCTGTGTATGTGACACTGAACAGGGATGTACTATACATTATACAAAGAAAAAAAAATACTGTAAAACATTCAAAAATTATTTGTTAATGTTAAAACATCTCATTCATGTTCAGATTTATAACACATTAACAGAAATCACGTTCAAGGAAAAAGAGCAACAGAATGACAACAAAATCGACGAGTAGAAAGCATAAACGAATGGACACAATTGATGAGTGAGACAACATACATGAATGGACAAAATTGATGAGTGAGACAACATACATGAATGGACAAAATTTTTTAGTGAAACAACATACATGAATGGACAAAATTAATGAGTGGAACGGCCTAATGAATGGACAAAATTGATACTTGGGACAACATAAACCAATGGACAAAATCGATGAGTGGGACAGCATAAACGAATGGTCAAAACTGATGAGTGGGACAACATAAACGGATGGAGTAATTCATCTTGACCGAGTATTCTAAGAAAACAAAGAACTGAGCATATTGGAAGATCATTGCTTTCACCCTATGTCGAGGTGACGTCACAAGATGGTGGGGATGTTTGTTCAGAGTTTTTGAAGACTTTGGACGTGTTAAATTTTCACTTTCAAGAAGAACAATTTGTTTATTGCAAATCGATGTATATAGTACAAAAATAACAACAGTACAATGACAGCTACATATAGCAATTATAGGGCATGACCAATGTTGCATCACGGCTTTGCTATAGGGATATTCCATCTTGTTTGTTGTGTATGAAGAAAATATTTTTGCAGAAAAAATACTGGGTGTATTTATTACTCTATAATGCAGATGTTATCTGAGCTTTGCTATTTCATGTCACCATCTTTGATGGGGTAAGATCATATACTTCATTGCCATTCAGTAAGTCAGTCATTTGCATGTCTCTTGCGGAACTTTACCTTCCTAGCAGATCTCATGTAGGCTTCTATGTTGTAAGCAAGATGCCCTGCTCCTGATGCGTGAATTTGCAGATCATTAACCATGTCTTGCAGCCATCTTTGCATGCATGCACTTAAACATCTTATTTTTGTAGTTGTGTCTGTTCCGCTCCACAGCTTTTTTTGTTTTGTTATTTTTTGAAGAGATAGTTGTCCTCCTTTTAATGTTCATCTTTTTATCTCCATAATTAGTAATAATTCAAGATATTCTAAACTCTCCACTTCTTCAAGTTTTTCTTCATTGACACATATTTTAGCTGTCATATTTGTTTTGTCAGTTGTCATCAATTTAGGTTTCATCGCATTAAGATAGAGGTTTTGCTCTTCACTATTCGTACGGACTGACATAATTATTTTTTTTTTTCCTTTGCTTTGTGTGCTGTGGAAAGTAATACTGAGTCACTAACATATCTAATCTCTCTTATTTCATTACCTCCAGTTGTTTCGCGTTCAGTTACTCATGCATTTAATACATATAACCTACACTATTTTATACTGATTTAGTAAGTATGTAATATTGTGTTTGAGCAACATCGAAATCACATAACATCCTATTTCGCAGAACATAACGCGCAGTTACGCGTCGAATGATTTTTTTAATGGTTACGTCCCTTGATGTTATGTTACTTGTTTTAACACACTCTCGTACACGTACATATTATATTGGTAATTATGTTGCTTGCTGGGCTGCGAGAAAAAGGAAACAGAGTAGACGATGTTCAGGCATTTGTTATGTTTTTATGATGGACCTTCAAGCAGAGAATTGGTTCAGTCAGTCAGTCACTTTTGCATGTGTCTTCCGAAACATTGCTTCCTATCAGCTCTCCTGTAGGCCTATTGGTTTATAAGAAGCATGTCCTGTTGCTTATGCGCACATTTGAAAATATTCAACGATGTCTTGCAGCCATCTTCGACTTGGTCTTGCTCTCTTTGTTTTTCCCATTATGTACCCTTCCAAGTGTGTCTTCTCCAAGTTCTCATGACTTTTAATATGTCAAAAATATTTAGGTTTTCTTATTTCATCTTCTTTACTAACCAAACCTCTTCAATATTATGTTCTTGTAGTATGGATATATTTGTTCTTTTTCTGTCCATGATATTTGAAGAACTCTTCTATAGCTTTTACATGAAACATAAATGGTTATGGACTCAATTCGCATGTCAAAGGCCGGTGGTTTCAATCCTGCCAGAGGAGCACGATCTCCAGCTATAGATAAGACTATGTGAAAGGAGAATAACGAAGGACATCAGCAGAGAAATAGAATAGATCTTTGTGCAGTCAATGTGTTATTTTCACCGTCATCCAACACACACTACGAACTAAGTTTAAAAGTCAAGCACATATGTGAGTGGGTTGCGTACAAGTGGGTCCATCTCCCGATCAGTAGCAGAACATGACAGTTCTCCAAGTTAAAATTTTCAAACAGTAGTATGACCATTGTTCAAGTTAAACATTTTCAAACAATGGAGACAAAAGTTTAACCTTTTCTCTTTTATTTATAATGATATCTGTAATACAAGGAGCAATCAATCGTTATGTTACCATGTTGCCATTCAGCGGACAAAAAATAACAAATACAATAACATTCTGGTTGATGGCGAGTAGAAGCAAGGCTCTGTTATTTATTACGTATTTATTGTTTTATTCAGTAACAGCAGTTTCGGAGATAGGGTACTGAGGCGGAACTGTCAGTGATTCTTGGGCAATGGCTCTTATGGTAGAATGAAATGGAAGATAGTTGGGGTATGGTAGAGAGCAAGAGGGAGGGTTGATGAGGTTTAGAGTTGGAGTGGGTGTAGAAGGGTGTAGCAACATCAACTCGTATTTGTTTTTGATCATTTGAAAGTAATTTTTATGTATTTCATTCTGTTGAACTACTTTGCGAGCCCTATGTGACGTTTAACGGCACGGGAAGGATATAAGATATAAGATAAGATTCTGTTGTACTCTTGTAGAGTAAATCACTACATGAGTACTGTTTATTTGTTAAAACGGTTAGTAAGTAAGAACTGCAGGGAGACTGTCTTTAAAAAAAAATGCTGTTGTAGAGTAAGACGTTACAGGAGGATTGTCTTTTTAAAAATTGTTCTAGAGGAAGACTCTACAGGAGCACTGTCTTTCTTTTTAAATAATTGTAGAGGGAGACTCTACAGGAGCACTGCCTTTCTTTTTAAATAATTGTAGAGTAAGACTCTACAGGAGCACTGTCTTTCTTTTAAATTGTTATAGAGTAGGACACTTCAGGATGACTGTTTTTTTTTGTTAATTGCTGTAGAGTAAGACGCTGTAAGGGCACTTTCTTTTTAAATTGTTGTAGAGTAAGACGCTACAGGAGCACTGTCTTTCTTTTAAATTGTTGTAGAATACGACACTACAGGAGGACTGTCTTTTTTAAATTGCTGTAGAGTAAGGCACTACAGGAGCAATGTCTTTCTTTTTAAATTGTTATAGAGTACGACACTACAGGAGGACTGACTTTCTTTTTAAATTGTTGTAGAGTAAGACGCCTCAGGAGCACTGTCTTTTTGAAACTATTGTAGAGTAAGACACTACAGTAGCAGTGTCTTTTAAACAATGTTGTAGAGTAAGACACACCATGAGAATTGTCTTTTTTTAATGTTGTAGAGTAAGACAATACAGAAGCATTGCCTTTTATTTTTTAACTTTTTTAAAAAATTGTTGTAGAATAAGACACTACAGAAGCATTGTAGTTATAATACCCTAGTGTAATCTAGCATGTGCTGTTGATGATAACTATGCCAGTGTCCAGGAAGATACTAGGGTCAATGAACATGACATTCCAGAACATCGAATCAAAATCTGCTTTCGCTAATTTTCTGTAGTGGGTGGAATGTTTTGGACCTTAAATTAGAGTCACACAGCCGTCTAAGATCAACTATCTTATAGACACAGCAGTCTAGGATCAAATATATTATGGGTCCAACAGTCTAAGATCACATATCTTATACCCTCAACAGTTTTAGGTCAAATATCTTATAGCTACAACACTCTAATATCAAATATCTTTTACACCCAATAGACACATTGTCGGTCACTGTCATCTTCAACCGGTCTGCTAAAATAGATCCACCCAGAGATAAATAATACACGGATAAAGAAACAATGGCACGCAAACATCCACTTGACGGCAAAAGAGTAAAGATTACAGTGCAAGTGTTAAAGACATTTCTTTTTGTGACAGATCTAGGAGCAGCGCCACACGGAAAGGTCAGACTTCGTATCCTATATAACGTTATTACGTTTCTTTTTATAATTGTTCAACCAAACTTGAAAAAGTAAGCAGACATCGCTAGTGTAGTATAGATATATAGGTTCTTTTTTGTGTCCACGTTATTTGAAGAACTCTTCTATAGCATGTATGTGTTTCTCAGCTGTTTTGTTAAGTGTTCAGGTATCACAGGCATATATTGCGATGGGAAAGATGCATGCCCTTAAAAATCTTATTTTTGTGGTTCTGCCTGCTCCTCTTCGAATCCTATATAACGTTATTACGTTTCTTTTTATAATTGTTGAACCAAACTTGAAAAGGTAACCAGACATCGCTAATGTTATTAATGACTTTGTTAACCGATGAAAGTACATGTAAACCTAAGTTTAATGATGATTGTGATTATGAGATAAACTAAAAAACACTAATCACTATCACGAGGCGCAGATAAAATAACATATTTGTTTCAATACTTGCCAGCTAAAGAACGAAGTCGAGCAAAGAACTTGGCCAGACATGTTAAACTCGATACAGGAGAAAATATAGGCGGACAGAAGAGCTCCGAACTGTACTGACTTAAATATCAGTGGAAACATTCTGGTGTATTATCTTCTTATATCTTATATCTTTCCCGTGTCGTTAAATGTCACATAGGGCTCGAAAAGTTATTCGCCAATTTTCCTATTTTCGGCGAGCCTTTCAACTTGATCAAGGGATTTTATGCCTATAATTTAGCTTCTCTTAACACTGTCCTCTTTAGAGTTTCATGTGGTCTGCCTCTTTTTCTTTCTCCTATTGTGTTCCATTTGATAGCTTGTTTTTGGATTATCTGACTGTTTTTCTCATCACGTGACCAACATATGTCCATCTCCTTGTTCTGATCACACATGCGACTGGTTGTTGTTCAGTCATCTCTCCTATCTCTAAATTGTTCTTGAATTCGTTCCACTTGATGTCGAGTATTCTCCTTAGGCATGTGTTTTCAACGAGTCTAATGTCTTGTCTATTTCTTTAGTTGATTTCCAGCTTTCGCATACATAAATGAGGGTGGATATTACATTTTAATTGAATAGTCGTAACTTGGTTCTTGTGCTTATAAATTTTAATTGCAATATGTTCTCATGAATATTGGAGATCGAAAATTATTATTATATTAGTTTATTATACTTGAGTATAAAGAGAGACACAAACATTGCTTGTCAGACATGCGCGTCAAGTCTAAAGGCGTAGTGCTGGGTTTTTCTTGGGCAACAGCCGGCGTGATGAAACTGAATATGTCGCAAAATAAAATTAACCCATGTACCTCGTATTTCTGTAACACAAGACAGCGATTCTAAATAATCCAACCAACATTTTTAGCTTAACATCAGTTTAATGAAACAAATTTCTTGACGACTTTAAAAAACACATTTAAAATAAGAAATATCGTCGTCTTCTTCTTCTTCTTCTTCTTCTTCGTTCGCTTCTACCACCAAGACCGCCCTGTGATCCTACTGACTTAACGCCTACGGTCTTCGTTAAGTCTCGTGGTTCCCCCATGTGGTCCCCGAAAGGACCACACGAGATCCCCGAGAGGACCACAAGAGGTTCAGAGTATCGCAGGGCCTGAGCCTGTATTCTTGGTGGGTCTCGGAAGCGGGATTGCGTGACATCGTGGTTTTCGTTGCACCAGTTTAGTCTAGAGTTGGACTTTCTCACCGGAAAACCTCGACGTGTTTTGAGATACATGTGTATCACCGCCGGGTGAGAGGTGGTTGCCCATCCAGTCCAGTGTTGGACTTTCTCACCGGAAAACCTCAGAGTGATTAGGATACGCATATATCCTCGCCGGGTGAGAGGTGGTTGCATATCTAGACTGCCCTGGTCCAGTGTCTACGACTTCAGCATTTTGTGGTTGTGGTCGCTACCCCTTTTTTCCTCGAAATTCCATACCGCCCCCACCCCCAATAAAATAACAAAGAAGTACAATTTGACTTCTGATGATTTTTGGTTCTCATTCTATCTTATCTTAACAGTTTATCTTGTCGTGCGAGTTGATCACAGTGAGAAAACAAGTAGTATTTAAGAGCATGGTGATCAGTCTCAATACAGGAGCTACAGTATACAAAAGTCGACGTTCACATTAAGTTAGAGCTAAGCCAGTGTGATGGTCTGAGTTGCAGAAGCCCACGACAATGTTGCTGCCTTGCTCCAAAGTAAAGATGCTATGTTAAGGAAATCATAAGCCGTGCTAGGAAAGAACCAGAGCTACCATCTCTTCCTACCTGACGTGAAACATCTTCAGATACTCGATACGTTCGTAAATATTGGAACTGATTGATCAGCAATTTCTTTTCTTTTATTATTCCTAGCAGAAACGTTTACCTGGTCGTGTGCTTATATTATTCAGACCTGATAACTTGGATTTTATTACTTAAATTGATTGATTGAATGATTTATTTTTACTTCAAAAAAGTTAAGAATTGGGCACGCAGGCCTGTCTGACATTATGTCCTTCATCATATATCTTTCAGACACAAGAATCCTGTTCATGTAACAAACATAATTAACATTGACGCTTAGAGACATAAAATAAAATATAACGTTTACGTTTCTCTCGTAGTCATTCACTAAGTACATAAGTAACAACATACATATATAAAACACAAGTCTCGGGACTATTCAGAATAAACAGTTACAGTAACTGTGTTTGTGAGAACAGTCTAAAATAACTTTTCAGTTTTATCATTCATGGAGGCATGTTGTCGACATCAAACAGACGTTGGGAAAGTGTGTAGTTGTAGGATTGAGTACAATTTATAGTTTGTATACAGGATGGGAGGGTATTCCAAAGATGAACAGCAGAATAACTGAAGCGTATCTTGGAAAGATCAAGTCTAGTTTTTGGAAGACATATGTTGTTCAACGTTGGCTCCCCTTTGGGCTAAATTTAAACATAATCCACGAATAAGGCGGGACATGAAGGTGAAAGAATTTGATATACCAACTTGGTTTTTTTTTTAAAGAGGAGCCTGTTTTTAAGAGGCAGCATTTTGATACATTTGTGCTGGTTAGTTGTTTGTGCTTGATCTTAGTCACTAATAAGCTTTACTGCTCACTTTTGGAGTTAGCAAAGCCTCTTTGTATTTGACACTGAGCAACCAACCCAGATTGTTGAGCAATAATCTAAATGTGTTTTTAATTGTGATATGTAGTATGTGTTCCTTGTGTCTTGATCGATGAAATGCTTACTTTTGGCTAAATGGTATACTTTTTGTGCGATACGTTTTGTTAGACCCTACACATGACAGTTCCAGGTCAGATGTTGGTCAAAAAGTAAACCTAGAGTTTTCTACTCGTTAATTTATTCTATCTGTGATGTTTCTGTACAGAGCCGAAGTGTTGTTTTTGTTGCGTTTTGCAGTTTCTGTCTTGCTGTTATGAGCACTGATTTTGTGTTATCGATATTTATAATTATACTATTGTTTTTGTTCCATCTAATTAAATTGTATAACTCTACCTGTAGAGTTGATTCTAGATTAATACAGTTGTAGTCACTGGTGTAGACTGTGCAATCAAAAAGGTCACAAGAAGAATGTTTAAGATGAAGTGGAAGATCATTGATATAGATAGCAAAGAGCAACGGGCCTAGAATAGAACCTTGCGGAACACCAGTGTCAACTTTAGAAGAATTTGATAGATAATTGTTGAAAAACACTACCTGTTGTCTGTCTGAAAGAAACGATGCAATTAATTTTATTAAGTCAGTGTACAATTTACAAGAATATCGTGGTCAATCATATCAACTGTCTTTTTTGAGAGGAGGAGGGGTAGGAGAAAACTGATAGATCCAGCCATAAGCATTTTAAAATAAGAGATAACTTTAAAAGCCCAGAGTGATTAGAACTTTGTGGCAGGAGAAGATATGAAGCAGGTTGTCTGGTGGCGATTAGGAGGAGCGATGCGTTCTGGAGCGAAATGTGAGACGGAAACATTCGTGGACCAAGTATAGTACAATAATTAGTTTGACAAACATAAAACAACAAATGTTGCACTAATGGTGTTGTCTTTCTTATGTTTTATCTTATTGTTTCGTATCGTGTTTTTGTTTTCCTCAGGTCTCTCGTTTCTGTCGTTGTAGCAATCACCGTCAATGTTTGACATTGATAATAAAAAGTGTTTGGACGGTGCTGTGTTCATGATCTATAATATGTGAAGTATTTAAAAGAACACATTTCATGTTAATAATGGAAAGAAACAATATGAGAGCCTCTAAAAGTATATGTAGGAGGTAACACAAAACTTAACTATCCCCCCACCCTATTTAAGAAAACCCTCTAAGACCTATCAGGAAGCCTGTTTCCCCTTAACACTGAAAGCTATCTGAGGAGAAGAGAATAAAAAACGAACACACGCACGACCAAACTTCATAAATGATAGTAGAAATATAGATCCTGGTATCACATTAAAAACTTCTGGTGATATAACACTTTTTAAAACATATTTTGCTCTTATGTGACTTTTCTGAACTTTTGCCAAAAGTTGACCTTACAATTTGTGTAACTGGGAGTGTTAGGTCTCTGTGGACATGAATATGGTAATATCAAGCTGTGAATTAAATGATATTTGACAGCTCAATATATGAATATGAAACAACAATATTTTGATATCTGCTAATGTGATTATAATATTACTGATTTGTCTATGTCTATCTGACATGTAGTAGTTGTATATGCCACAAACCAGCTTGAGCCAGAATAATATAAAACTTAATTACAGAGTGTAGCAGAATAGAAGGAGGCTGAGTGTGAACGTGTTATACACCAACAAATACCAGACTTCTTAGTTATATGGCACTTTAGAGCATTAAATGTTTAATGTGCTGAACCGACTGTCTGAGAGAGGAAACATGAAGTGACGACCAAATGAGTTGTGTTGTCAATCTGCAGCACGACATTAAGCTGTAAAGGTGGAGGGACCTGCATTCTAGACGTATATATGGACCATATGGATATGATAGTAGATGTAGTTGATATGGCTTTAGAAAACAAATAATTGCTTGGTACTAAACATGTATAAATAGGAGTACAGAATTTATGACAATTGCGATGGAAAAAAAGATAGGAATATGATGTTAACAATTTTATATATTGTTTATATATTAAGGCCCTTCATTATTATTTCATATATCTATTTCACATCTATTGTCCTCATGGAGTTCTCTAATGTATTCCCACCATCATGCCATTAATTTCATCTCTGTCCATTATTGTATGCCCCTCCTTTGACTTCAGGCAACCAATCTTGTGATATGCAGTTTTTTATTAACTCCTTTATTTCTTTGTACATCTCTCCTGTGTTTCCATGATGGTGTGTCTCTATTTCTTATTTAGCCAATAAATAATTTATCTTTATTGCATTTGTGTCTTATTTCTTTATTTATTTTATCATATTCATCTTTATTTTCCTTAAGACTTCTTTTCCGATCGATTAGTTGAAATATTTCTTCTGTCATCCACCTCTGTTTAGCATGTCGTTTATTTGGAGGTGACATTTCAATAGATGTTTGCTTTAAGCATATTCAATTGTTCATCAGTCGTTAACTATCTAGTCTCTATAGTATTTTACCTATTATGCACTATGGTCTTATATTCTTCTTGTATTACCTTATCTTTCCCTAATAGCAATCAGTTTTCATTGTCATTACAAAGAAACAAGGTGCAGTTGAATATGAAGACTATCGAATCATTAGTCTTATGAGGCACGTTACCAAAATCCTGCTTCGTATTGTCAAGAGAAGAGTCAGAACCAAAATAAAACAGAAATTGCTGAAGAACAGTGTGGCTTCGTCGAAATAAAAGGTACAAGTAATGCCATATATACATACATACATATATATATATATATATATATATATAAAGATATATATAACATCGATGGAATGATCAATATATGTAATGACGATACTATACTTATACTTCATAAGACTACTGTAAAGCATTCGATAAAGTGAGACACACAGAAATTATAAGAATGCTGGAAGACATAGACATAGATGGAAAAGATATGAAACTCATCAAAAGCATATACTGGCAAAAATCACCAGCATTGAAGGTTGAGAATCAAATAGGAGCATTCCAAGACACAAAATTGTGAGACATGGATGTGTTCTATCTCCTGACCTCTTATCCTTCTACAGCGAAAATATAATGAGAAATATAGAGAACATGCCAGGAATATCATGTGGCAGGTACAACCTTAACAACTTAAGATATGCAGACGACACACTTCTGACTGCTTAATGTGAAGGGGAGCTACAGGCTCTTCTGGAAATCGTTCGTGAAAGTAAGAGTAAAGGTCTCAATCTGAACAAAAAGAAGACTGAAGTGATGGTCATCTCAAAGAAAAGAATACCAATAAAATTTAGCATTACCATCGATGGCACAGAACTGAAACAAGTTGATAGATTCAAGTACTCAGGAACAATTATAATAGCTGATGGGAATGTCACAACGAAACAAAAACCCGACGTGCTCAGGCTGTGCTGACGACACAGTACTGATAGCTGAGAATCAGCAAGACCTGCAAAATGTTTTAGATAAAGTCGCTAAAGAAAGTGAACATAAAAGGCTTACTTTGAACATCAAAAAGACAGAGACTATGGTTATATCTAAGAAACAGAATCCACCAACATGCAGTATAAAATGCAGGTGCAGAAATTCAAATACCTTGGAGCAGTAATAACTTCAGATGGGGGAGCAGTAATAACTTCAGATGGGAAATGCAGAACAGAAATTAGGAACAGAATAGGCCAAGCAACGACTGCATTTCAGAGAATGAGAAACATATTAACCAACACATCCTTATAAATGAATGTTAGAAAACGAGACTTAAAATGCTATATTGAACCTATTTTGTTATAAGTCTGCACAAAAATCATTGGAAGCAGCAGAAATGTGGTTTATTAGAAGAATGTTGCGAATCCCCTGGACAGCAAAAATAACTAATGAAGAATTTATGAGAAGAGCTGGAGAGACAAAAACTTGTCAAAAAGATAAGAGAGAGACAATGCACTTTCATAGGACATGCAATGAGAAGAGGGGGCATTTACAATATTATAACAGCAGGAAAAATAGAAGGAGGAAGATCAAGAGGAATACCAAGAGAAATGATACTGGACAGTCTGACGGGATGGTGTGAGAGGAGATGACCAACTGAGTTGATGGCCTGCATGAACGATCGTGTACTCTGGAGAACCATAATAGCCAACGCCAGTCGGCACGGCATCTGATGATGATGATGATGCTCGGGCCAAGTCACCATTCCAGAAAATGCGACACAACTTGCGCAGCTGATCTATATCAATGGAAACAAGATTCCGAGTACTTAAATGTTACATCGAGTCAGATTTGTTTTATGGATGTGAAGCCTAGTCCATGAATAAGAGAGTGCATAATAAGAATAAGAGAGGACATAATAAGAATAAGAGATGACATAATAAGTACATAATAAGAATAAGAGAAAACATAATAAGAATAAGAGAAATCATAATAAGAATATGAAAATACATGAAAAGAGTAAGAGAGGACATAGTAAGAATAAGAGAGAACATAATAAGAATAAGAGAGTACATAATAAAAATAAGAGAGTAAATAATAAAAATAAAAGAGGACATAATAAGAATAAAAGAGGACAGCGAGAAATGGAGGCATGGAGATGTGGTTCATAAGAAGGATATTGAAGCTACCAGGGACAGCCAAGAAAACCAAAGAAGAAGTCTTAAGAGAGGCTGGAGCTAAAAGGCAAACTACAGCAAAGATCAGAGGCATACAAGCAACATTTGTAGGACATTTTCTTAGAAGATGTAAAGTGGAACACATTGTGGCAACTGGAAAAATTGAGGAGAAAATGAAACAGAGGAAGACAGAGAGAGAAGTTACTGGATGGACTGTCAATGTGGCTAAGAAGAAAATAACCGGCGAATCTCATAATCAAGTCTAAAGACAGAGAATTGTGGAGAGAAAATATCGCCTACGCCACGCGGCACGGCAGTTGATTGATTTATTGAATTGCACAAACACTTCAACATGTGATTGAGCAAAAGTTTATGTGTGAGCGGGCAAAATGTGAGTTATAATAACTAAATTCCTTTTCCCATTTGTCATTGACCAACTTCAAGAAAACTTGAAGAAATCAAAATTTGCGACAATAATGACAGAAGCCTCAAATCACAAGGCTGTTACCACGTGCGTCATTGGGTGTCGAAGTTAAGTTATTAGATCTGCTGTCAATCTTTAACGAAACATCAGACATTAATTTGTGAGATTCTACTTAACGTGTTGAAACAGAATGATCTCACTACAGAATATGTCTGATTCTGATCTGACAATGCTAACACAAATTTATGTGGTGTTCAAAGAGAAGGACACAACAATGTATTTGTGAAATTATAATATTCCGTTGGAGATTAGTTGCTCATCTCACATTGCCCACAGCGCAATGCAAACGACAACCGATTTCCTTCTTATTGATGTTGAAACTGTTCTTGGTAAAATATATTCCTACTTTTATTTACATTGTTCGTATGGAAGAACTGAAGGAATTCTGTGACTCTGCATTGGTTGAGTACCAACGGATTCTACGATACGGAAAAACCAGATGGCTTTAACTAACGCCAGCAGGGGAGAGAATCTCTTTCCTCCCTTGAAATTCTAATTTTTTTTGCCTCAACATATGTGCCCTACTGTAATGCGAACTTTCTTAGAAATTCCATGTGCTGAGTTGTGGCTCTTCTTTGTTCACAACATATCTGCCATTTTTCATGCTGCTGTCCTAAAAATTCAGGAACAAACAGTTTCAGCTCTGAAAGTGTTGTCTCCAGTTGACGACCTCCATCAAAAATGCGGGAAAGGAGCAGAACCAAACGAGGTGAAAATACAGATTCACCTTTTAGAAAAATATGGTCTCGTAAGAAAAACAGAAATGATGAATATTATCATCAATTTTCATGTCAGTTATGTTGAATATCTACAGGAAAGAGCGACACAATTTCAATATTTGGGTGCTTTGGGACAAATGTTCAAACATGCCTCAACGTCTTTATTTCAGAAATTTCAAATCTTGAAATCATTGACAACGAAAGGATTGCTACAATCAACAATGCTTGTAGATTTTGCTTCAGCAAATAAAATTTAAGACTGGAAATCCAAACAAGTGTAGTATTTGGTTTTTGGCTATCTGAAAAAGGATTGTTCAATCTTTTACTCTATCTTTCCGCCGCCGTACTGAGTGGTGGAAGGGTGACTACACCATACGTTCACACCTTACATATAAATAACAGGAACACGAAACAACAATCCTTTTTTTATAAAATCACGATCCTTGTATTTACAAAAATTCTGATCCACAAGGCAACACGAATCAAACGAATCCAATGCACATGATGTCCATGTATTTCCAACATGCATTATCGAATCATAAAAAAAAACATTTCCTTGAATAATATGAGTTCAATCCTGATTACAAAATGCACACAACTAAACTACACATGTCAGCCTCCATCTATCGAATGACCACCTTCGTCCACGTCTGAACAATGACACCGTCGCTGGACTCCAACGTGCTCAGCTTATGGAATCCTTAAACTTCTCTCTTCTCGTCTTATATACCTGATCAGCGACGGACTCGGAGAACTGGGCATTTCCGTTAAAAAAAAACCGTATCTGGCCAGTGGGATTTCCAATCAAAACCGGGTCACTGCTTGCTTTTTTTCCCCACTCCCTACACAAGCAAAAACTGACATCCAGTGCACGGAAGTGTTTTCCCATTTTCAAGTTAACTCTGTTGCTGGTGTTGAATTACAAAACAATGTCGAATTTATTTTCTGTCTGTCTGAGACTAAGGTGTCCACTGAAAGAATCTTCTCATACATGAATACGATATGGACAAGCCAGAAAACGCAACTTAGCCTTCAAATATTGAAAGCGATGCTTATGGTTAAATGCAGCTTTGAGGGCGCAGGAAACCCAGGCCAGAAACTCCACGACACGCTCACGCAGCGCCCAGATCTACTAAGAAAAATACATTCCTCACAGAAATATTGCGCCGTAACTTCAGAGAAGCTAGTACCAAGTATATCATCTGCTGCAGAGCAGCTGTAATGTCTACTAATTACTGTTAGTGTCACAACAAAGTAGCATGGAATTGTTGAAGACTTTCTACAGTTTGAGTTTGGTATAGACAGTAAAGGTTAAATAGCAAAATTTGAGGAGTGTCCCGCTTTGGTTTGCGAAAAAGATGGTCACCTTATCATTAGATAAACACCAGCATTTTAGAATATTCAAATAAATATAAAAAATGGTAATGACTGTTCAGTAAAAAGAACAAGATTAACTCCAGTAATAAAAAGTGGTATCTCGGCTTGGCTTATAAATTCATTCCAAACACAAGGAAAAAATCGATCTGACAAAATTCACGATTTACAGCTGTTCCTGTTGACACATGTTTCTATGACAATATTTTATATCTTTAAACTAATCAGTTAATTATATTTCATTTTAAACTATGAGAATAATCAAAGATGTTGTTGGAGGTTATTTGGTTTATACAAATAATGTTGTTTTCTTTCTGTATATGTAATTATAACAGTAAAATAATTACATATACGAATGTGTGTAAGGACTACTATTACTAAATATTTCTGAAGTTACTAAATAGTAAAGTTAAGTTACCTTTACAATCTTGCTATGCCTGAATATGTTATGCAATGTTCAGGCTAAATATATCCCTAACACTTGTATATAAATTTAACACAACAGCAGAATAAAACAAATTCCATCTATATACATTGGTTTATTACGTAAAAAATGATGATGTACGATATATAGAAAACATCAAGAGATGTACTATCAGCTTTTTACCCAATGTCTACGATGAAATTAACATTAAACAAGGGATTTGATGCAGGTAATTTTCATGGAAAGAGGGTATAAACTTACTCAGTTTAACACATATAAAATCACAGCCCAGCTGAACAGAGCTTAAATGAAACAATGAAAGTGTAAACGCATAAATCACATTCAAACAAAATTTTTTTTTCAAATCAAAGACATATATTTGGAACGAATTACTAAATACAGTACAAAATAATACGACATTAGACTAGTGGGAAAAATTACTTGTAAACAAGCAAACGATTATTTATTAAGCTAACATCAATGACGAGAATAGGTCAAGTGCATAGAAAGTACATTCCTTCTTAAGACAATGTGACACCAAGGTGATTCAGCTAAGTCGTTGTCAGACATGTAATTATAAGTTTAATGTTCCCTGTCTTTCATTGATTCCTTCTGTTCTAGATACTCGTGTCTTCTGACTCGTTTAGGAGATACTCATCTGTTTTTTTTTTTCTTTTGCCACGATAAACTCATATCACTTCACCTTGGTTCTCCTGTCTGTGCTCAAAATGAATTTTGCAACAAATATTAAAGTAGAAATACCACATTGTTCCTCAGGGAATATCTGTCCTACCATTTATCTGCAAAGCTGCTTTACTTTCTCTGTGCTTCTACATTACTGCCCTTAATTTTACCTCTCAAATAATTCTCAGTCCTGACGTATCTTACTTTTAGCAGTGACCTGTCCTACCAGGACAAAGAATAGTAGATTCTTCAGAAACCACATATTTCCAAACATCACAAGCCAAGGTGTAGAACTTGTTATGCTTGTTTTTGTTAATGTGTTAAAACACAAAGTTGTATAATACAGATAAATGGAACCTTGTATCTATAAAATTATTACTAGTGATTTTAAAGGCGATAAGGTTAATGTATTTGCCAAATGCATACTAAATGTAATATTGTGTTTCATCCACATTTTCTCATTTGTGACGCCTGCTTTCAAAGCCATGTAAATGACCACGTTTTGTGTGATAATTTCTGCTCATAAAGTCCCATTTTATGCATTAAACACACATTCATTCACAGCGAACAGGTGCGCCGACCTACGCTAAAGTAGTATTTCTGCACGAACTGCCCAACTAAACAGATGTTAATGGTATTATTATTACAATGTATTGAATTTGCTATACACTGGGTGTGTGTGACGATGTGTTACTCTCCCACTGAACAAATAAATGACTCGTGAATACATTAATTCATATTTACAGGCATCACTAATTACAGATCAGATTTACTTTAATGCTACACAAGTGACACAACAGACTTTACATTGATGCAGCTACGGAAACCCAGAACATAGAAACACTAAATCCGTACACGAAACATGACCATTTTATTTAAACACAACTCATCTCAACGCCACATATGGGACAGTCAATATAGTTTCATATAGTACACGTTTCCAGCAGTTACAAAAGAGATATTCATAGTTTAATGATGAACCTCTATTTGTATGTGAGTGTTATAAATGAATGTGGACTGAAAACAAACTGATGAACAAATAAGAAAAACCTCTATGGGCGATTAGCATCGCCATAGGAGAGACACACTCAGACAACATGGAACACAATTTTAACTTCATGCATTTAGACCAAAAACTGCAACCTAAGCTTTCAATCTAGAATCACAAACATTGTCCAAAAGGGACAATCAAATCACAAGTTCTACATGATAATCTTTGTCCTGAAAAGGACAAAACAACTGCAAGCTGATCTAAAAAAGGACAAATTGACCACAACTTATACATTCTAGATTCTACTGGATTCTACAACAAGATTGTTGTGAAAGAATATAATGCCATCATTAGTGAGGAGGAGACAGAAATACATTAAGAAATGAAGACACTGAAGAGAAATGTCACAATTAAGATAAATGTAATTTGTGACGAGACGGGAAAGAAATTACTGACATAGAGGAAACTCTAGAAAGATGGAGGAATATTGCAGAGAAATGTATGATACAACTGTCTGTGATGACATAAATCAACAGTGTGAATTACTATTGGAGGAGAAAAGACCCGAACAAATATCTGAAGAAGTTTTCTGGGCAATAGAAAAATAGTAAATGACCAGGATATAATGAGATAACAGCTGAACTTATTAAGGCGGAAGGAAAGTAATGTGTTACAATCTATCATGCACTATGTAAAAAGGTATTTGGTCACACCAACTGAAAGGATCAATATTCATACCACACCCGAAAAAGTGCAAAACCGTTATCCTAATGCAAAGAAAACTAAGTTGACAACAGATGACAAAACTATAAGGCAGTTAAAGTAAGTATCAATGAGGAAATATTGGAAAAGGTGTGCTTTTAATATTTATTATCTTTACTAAGTAATAATGGAGATACAATGAGAGAAATTAAAATAATGACGAACATCCATGTCTCTCAAAAAGTAAAATTAAAGAAACTCTGAAGAGGAATAGAAAAAACTACACAAATAAGAGTTTTAAGGGGATACATCCTTCCTATCGCAACATATGTCTGTCTCACCTGGACACTTAACAAAACAGCTGAGAAATGCATACATGCTTTTGAATGTAAATGTTACAGAAGAAGTTTTCAAATATCATTAACACAAAAAGGAACAGATATTTCCATACTACAAGAACTTAATATTAATGAAGGTTGGCTAGTAAAGAAGATTAAACAGAGAAAACTTAAATATTTTTGACACATTAAACTAAATGATAAATTAGAGAAGACAGTCTTCGAGGGGTACATAATTGATAAAATAAAAAAGAGGAAGACCAAGGCGAAGATGCTACAAATAATCTTTGATGTTCTGCGATTAGACGCATCAGCAGCAGGCCATCTTATTTACGACCGAGGGGCCTACACGGGAACTGTTATATAAATTCCAGATGGAAAGAGGAACCGACACAAAAAGACAACTATCTGTGGAAGCACCCTACCAAAGAAAGAATTAATATCTGAACGCATAAAAGAGAAATATTATCCTCCCCCCAAAACAACACATAACACAAAATGTACACTTACATGAGTCGGGTCAGGCGCGGAGATCATCGGCTAAATTGAGGCCACATTCACAGCAGAAACAACACTTAAGTTAACTACTTTCTTACAATCATCAGACACTTTCCAGGCACAGAAAATATCAGAAAACATTTCCTGAAGGTGGTGTATGTTGCTGGATTTAAGATATAGATTATACAGAAGGTGGCGTATATTGCTGGAGATAAGAGACATATTTACTAAAGGTGGTGTATATTGTTGGAGATAAGAGACATATTTACTAAAGGTGGTGTATATTGTTGGAGATAAGAGACATATTTACTAAAGGTGGTTATGTTGCTGGAGATAAGACATATATTGTACTGAAAGTAGTGTATGTTGCTGGAGATAAGAGATAGATGATACTGAATGTGGTGTATGTTTCCGGAGATAAGAGATATATTTACTGAAGATGGTGTATTTTGCTGGAGATAAGAGATAGATTTACTGAAGGTGGTGTATGTTGCTGGAGACAAGACATATATTGTACTGAAGGTGATGAACATTGCTGGAGATAAGAGACATATTTACTGAAGGTGGTGTATGTTGCTGGAGATAAGAGATAGATTTACCGAAGGTGGTGTATGTTGCTGGTGATAAGAGATAGATTTACTAAAGGTGGTGTATGTTGTAAATGAATGTGGACTGTAAAAACTGATGAACAGTTACAGTGAATAAGAACAAAACTGTCCAGGCGATCAACATCACTATGGGACAGACACACTCTGACAACATAGAAAAATTCTAACTTCATGTATAATAAAGACTACAACCTAAGCTTTCAATCTAGAATCACAAACATTGTCCAAAAGGAGACAAAACACTCACAAGTACTACATGACATTCTTTGTCCTGAAAACAGCAAAACAACTACAACAACATGTTGCCCTAAAAAGGACAATTTGACCAAAACTTCTACATTCTAGATTCTACAACACGTATTTCCTCAAAAGGACAACCAGTAACAAAAACTTACGTTGTGAAATAATGAATCCATACAGACCTTCCAGAAACACACTGAGATATCTTCTCACTTCAAAATCTAGAACAGAACAGAACAGAACAGTCACGTGACTGAGCTATGCAACAGCAACAAGGAGATAACTTTTCCCCGTGCTCGTTTAAAAAAGTGAGTGCTGTCACAGCTGTTTGACCACAACAACAGGGTTTCTAACCCACCATCTATAACAGAATAAACATTCTCTTACAGCAAAGCGAGATGATATCAAGTGAATGAATTCTTTGATCGTATGTGCACATTGGGTCTTATCTTATATCTTATATCCTTCCTGTGCCGTTAAACGGCACATAGGGCTCGCAAAGTAGTTCGCAAGTTTTTCCTGTCTTCGGCGAGTCTTTCAACCTCATCAAAGGATTTTATGCCTGTTAATTTGGCCTCTCTTAACAATGTCCTCTTCAGAGTTTCACGCGGTTTGCCTCTTTTTCTTCGGCCTGTTCGGCATATTAGGTCTCCGTCAGTGAAATATTATTTATGAAATGTAAAAACTATATGTTTTCAATTTATTTCTTTTTATAACATAGTGGAAAAAAAATAAAGCGTCCAAAATGAAAGCGAATTTGAAATGCTTGTTGTTCAGCATGGGAGCCATTTACCCGATAATTTGGTTCGCTTTGTTACATCTTTTTCGATATATATGTCTATTGTTCCTTTTGTTGAGAAAATGCTTCCGAGGTATTTGAAATGCGTTACTTGCTCCATAGTATGGTTTTCCAGTGTAATGTTTATTGGTGTGTCTTCTCCTGCTATGGTCATGATTTCTGTTTTGCCTATGGTAATTTTCATATTGTGTTCTTTGTATGCATCATTCAATCTATTAATGTGATCTTGCAAGCCTTCTTCTGAGTTTGCAACTAGAGCTTGGTCATCTGCAAATAATAGTTCGTTTATGATTTATGTCGTCTTCTGTTTATTCTATTTCATTTTGTTGATTTGTTGCAGTCCTTATCAGTCCAGCGTCTCTACAGATGTTATCGATATATGTTATAAATATCAACGGTGATAAGGTCCAACCTTGCCGAATGCCAGATTTAATAATAAAGGGTTCAGAATGTCCCCCTATTGCTCTGATGATTGCACTTCCGTTGTTGTATAGACTCTTACACAGATATATTAGATGACTGGTAACCTCATATTGTTTTAGGACTTCCCACAGTTTGTTCCTGTCCATTCTGTCGAATACTTTTTTTCACTGGTCAACAAAAACCAAGTAAAGGGTGTTATTAAATTCGATTGCTTTCTCTGAGAACTGTCTGAGGGCAAATATTGCGTCTGTGCATCCTCTGTTTTTCCTAAAGCCTTGTTGAAGTTCACTCAGCTGGGGCTCTGTCATTGGTCTTAATCTCTTCTCTAAAGTTTTACAAAATATATTTCCTATATGGTTTAATAAGGAAATGCTTCTGTATTGTGTGCAGTCTAACTTGGTGTATCCTTAAAAAAGTGGCACTTTAAAAATACAGCTGCGCTTGATTGATGACACAGTAGTTTATATCTGCAAACAAAGCTATTTAGAAATGTTTACTGTGTTGTATTGCTTAATTATCTTTATATCTCTTGTTAAACTGAGAGTTGACGTTTATTTCTCTAAACCAAAGCCCCACTGAAAACTGAACTGTTTAAAGTCTGGAATCTCGTAACGCCCTGGCAATAGCAGTGTCAAGACAATGTCATTTCCTTGAGAATCCCTAAACGTGGTCTAGGAAACATAAACAGTCAACAACAAGCTTCGTTTTAGGAAAAAGAAAACGTCAGAAACTGATAGATAGTTTTAAAGACTTTCTTTACACATTGTCACTAATTTAGACAGACAGCAGCTTTTTACAATATTTTAAAAAGCGCGAAAATGAAAACAAATGTTAAGTAAATAGAGTAACATGAGCAGCAGTAATGTATGTGTGAGTGATACCTTCACTTGACTCATACATTCCTTTTCGTTGCAACAGAGATCAAGTGCTAATTCCAATCACAAGCGCACTTTCATCAAGCTCGACCTGGAAAAATCCAGGATTTACTGCAGGTTCTGAAGACTATCTTTTTACGACAACATTTATACAAGTATTTAAACTGGATTAAAGATTACGTCATGTGAATACCTGTGACAATAAAACCCACAATAAGTATCATGACTGTACTTCTTAGTTTACAACAACCAACAAAGTGAAATGTAGTGACCGAAGACTGTGTTGGATGGTTCGTTTCCTGATTTTATTGTTGTAGCTTTCACCATTGTTATGCTGATGATGATGTCACAACCCTTCCCTAAGTATAACATTGGGTCTGTCACAGTCATTTCTAAGTATTCAGGTCTCTCTGTGTGTCTGTGTCTTTTTCTCTCTCGTGTTGTTGACCGTTGTCAAGTCCCCTTTTTTAACATCGCTTTTTTATCCCTTAATACCACTACGAACAATACGAACAATTGGTATTACGATTCTGAGAATCCCCGCACCAACTACATGTGCAATAATTAGTGTATAAGTATACAACTATACACGAAGCACTGCAGTAAAGCTGTGATAACAGAATGTATAAAATAATAAAAAAGTAGGAACAGCCTTATTACTTAACGATTACAACGATTTTGTAATCGTTAAGTAATAAAGCTGCTCCTACTTTTTTCCTATTTTATACAACTACATGTGCAGTGTCTTTCTGTTGTGGAAGAGGGGTGGGAGGCTGGGTTTGGTTTGGTTTCACGAAAGCGGGCGATTCGGGGGATCAAGGTCAAGTGGCTTTTAGGGTATCCGGTCGGGTGTCATCGATGTTTTGGTCTGGTAGAATGTAATGTGTTAACTAGTTCAGTCCGTTTGTGGCTATTGGCGGGGTAGACACGGGAGAGCCATGGTTGTTGGTATATCTGGGTGTGTCTACTGCAGGTTTCATATATATGGTGATGTTGGATAAATGGATTGTTAAGCTATGAAAACAAAATGTCCAGGCCGCTTCAATGTTATGTAAGTTTCCATATATACGTTGTTGTATGTCGGATGTCGAGTTTTGTAAGTATGCATAGTGATAAGTGTTCAGTGTTAAATGATGTGCTCATCATGATAAAGATTTGAAAGGCATACGTTCAAGCACTGTTATATTCCTCATTACTACGCCTCCACATTATCCATATGTTTCACCTTGTGATCATAGACAATAAAATGTTTTTTCTATGAGTTTGTGTGCGCGCACATGTTTATTCTGTCTAGTGTCGATTTCATTCTATGATTCACAATGCTAAGCTGTGTTTCATCCTTCAGTACCATATTGAATCATAGTGGTTATGAAGGGTTAACTGATCATTTCATTTGTTGCACTTTATGTGTTGATGTTGTCGCAGACGGAGTACTGCGTATATTTTTATATGTTTGATTTGGCAATGAACTCGTGTATGTGTAAGGGTGAGTGGATAACGTTTGATTAGTAGTGAATATACATGTATGTGTTTGAAATGAAGAAAATATATCGGTAAGAGATGTCAAATAAGTAGTGGTGTCACTTGGAGTGATGCCATTTGTTTGTTCATGCTGGTATTCATAGCATGCTCATATTGTCCATGTTGTTGTAACTGTTGTTGAGACACATGTTGTGTGGGTGTTTATATGTTATCTGGTGTAAACATGTGTGGCATCAGGTGTTGTTTTTAAAACTAACCTTATTTGCCTTGATCAATGTATGTCATTATTGGTGTCTACATAGGCTCCCCTAAACTTTGGGAATTGACTTTAGGATTTAATTGAAAAACAATTGAGGTTTCCAACAGATGTGATACTTTTAATATAACTGATGTATCTGGACGAGCAGGGGGCAATAAGGATAAATGGTGATACAACAACTTGGTTTGACATAACCCAAGGGATACATCAGAGGTGCACATTGTCGCCTTACTTATTTAATTTGTATACTGAAAAGATCATTAGGGATGTTGGAGAAGATGTAAACAAAGAATATTACGATGCCATAACAATTGGAGGCATTGAAATACCAGAGATTATATGTGCTGATGACACAGTATTACGGTGCACAACACAAAAATGGATGGAAAACCTAATTATGTCATTATGTAAGAATATTGAAGAGCAAAACCTCTATCTTATATGTATACATATCTTATTTGTATCCTAATGCGAAGAAAACAAATTAATGACAACTAACAAAAAAGAAGCTGAAATATATATATCAATGAGGAAAAACAAAAGAGGTATATAACTAATAATAGATGTGTAATGATGGAAATTACAAAAGAAGGAAATTTGTCGCTCTTCAAGAAGTAAAACAAACGAAGCTGAGGAAAGGAACAATAAGATTTTTAAGGGCATTCATTTTTCTCATCCTAACATATCCTTTGAGACCAGGGCATTTAGCAAAGTAGCTGAGAAACACATAAATGCTTTTGAATGTAAATGCTACAGAAGAGTTCTTCAAATATCATGGACACAAAAAAGAACAAATACATCCATACTACATAAACTTAATATTGAAGATAGTTAGCTAGTAAAGAGGATTAAAGTGAGAAAACTTAAATATTTTGAAAATATTAAACGTCATGATAATCTAGAGAAGATCGTCTTGGAATGGTACATAAAAAGAAAGAGGGGAAAATCAAGGCGAAGATGGATGCAAGATATCGTTGATAATCTGCAAATGAATGCATCATTCGAATAGTATCTTGCTTACATTCTAATGGCCTACAGGATAGATGTTATAGAGGCAAAGTTACGCAGGGGAAAAGCAAATGACTGACGGACATAAATACCAGATGAGATAGCAAGAAACTGGGGCAAGGGATCATCAGGTGCGATCTTGTAACTGAGAGTGTTCCAGGCACAGCAGTCGTCATTGGGCACTAAGCTCATTACATAAAGGCTAAAGATTTAAGACATGAGTATCACGAAAATCCTTTCAATGAGAAAGATAAGAGATAAAGAAGCAAGATGGAGAGAAGAAGTGAGACGTTAGATAAAATAAGCACCAAGTAATAAACGTATATTTTACATTGTATTACTTTTCTGTCCTCCCATTACCAATACTGTCACATAATCAAACTGTTGTTTAAAAGTTTTTTTCTTGATTTCTACAAAGAATATTGCTTTTTGTTTGTATGTCCCTGAAACTGTTTAGATGTCAGCCGTGGTATCATTTCATCATCATAAGGTGATCGCTGTAAGATGTGCAGGATGGAGCACTCAGACTGGTACAAACAAAGAGGTTTTGTCACGTGACAGGAACACTGATATTATTAATATCAAATCATTATCTAGCGATAACAAACACTATACACCATCACCTACAAAATGAGTAGGTTAGACAGAAGATTATCACAACCACTGACCTAGACAAAATCTTATTTTTTTCCTTCACATCTATTACGAAACAAAGTATTTTCATTTGAAAAATGGCACCAACATGAGCAAACGCGTCAGTATTAGCATTTGAACCGACAAAATCATCAATAACATAAATAACTTGAAACATAACATCAGCACCAACTGCAACACTATCATCAGTAAAATAAATAACAATAACAATAATATCAGCACAAAACGCAAACACCATCATCAATAACATACATAACAACAAAAATAATATCAGCATCAACTGCAACACCATTTGTTGAAGAAATAGGAAAATATTACTATATCTACTCGGAACCCGGTTTTGTTGTGGGTCTGAGAGTTCACCTGTCGGTTCTTTCATCTACAAGCAGGTGGCCGGGCGATAAGGAATTCCCTGTTCGTAAGAGTGACAATTTCTTAAGTCAGAGTCTCAGTCGTAACAATACGGGTCACGGCCAGACTGTATTGTTATACACATTTATAGAGATTACTTTATACATACACATTCTCGAATGTTCTGTGTCTTATGCGAATGATCTTTGTTTTAATCGCTGGGAGTGAAGTGCGACTTTCTGGACTATAAAAGCCGTCGAAGACACTAACATAGAGAACTGTGGAGAGATTACAACAAAGAACCCTTCCTAGCCACTGGAAACCAGCTGATGAATTCACGTAGAATTCTTTATATATGCAAATGTGTGATTCAGGTTTATATGATGTTTCTGGTTATGATTTTTATTTCATTGTATTATGCTTATCAGCTGTTAATCTAATTTTGCATAAATGGATTGCAGTTCGTTGAGAAGTAATTTAGTATCATATGTATTTGTATTATGTTAGCGGGGTAGGGGTATCCCTTATCAAAGGAGAAATAAGACGCCTCCTTACCTCCGTCAGTCTACGGGACAACCTTGGGCAAGGTAGAGTACCCGTATAGCCCCCCTATCAAGTTGACGTGAAGCCATGGGAGCAGGTGGTGGATGGAATGGGAGAGCAGCTGACAGATAATGTTGGTTATGGTCACCATTCTATGATGGTAGGCAGATGATCTCAATGTAGGGACAATGGCTACGATTACTGACTAGTACAGTCACTGCCCGGAAGGAAAGCAATGGTAAACTATCTTCTGAAAATATACCAAGAAACCCAAACAGCAAAATGGAAAGTCAAATAGGAAAAAAGATGTGGTGGTGAGGCCTCCAGGCCAGATAGATCTAATTTTAACACTGGGGAAGAATGTGAGACAGAGGTCAGTACTAGTAATTGTGATGACGGACAAAATCCTGACGGTGTTACTAAGGAAAACCCCTGCATCAAACTAAAAAGAAAACTAAGAGTAGGAACATGGAATGTAAGAACTATGTATGAGGGAAAGTATCAAATAATAAGTGACGAGATGAAAAGAACGGGGATACACATTTTGGGAATCTGCGAACATCGATGGAAAGGATCAGGACACTTCAAGAGCGAGAATGATAATATCTTTATATACTCTTGTGGAGAATTAGGAGGAAAGAATGTAGTGGCTTTTTACTTGGACAAATCACCATCAAAAGCAATACTAGGTTCATTCATTCATTCATTTGCATACCCCTTGCGGAACTTTGCCTTCCAAACAGCACTCCTGTAGGCCTCTCGGTTGTGAGCAAGATGGACTGCTGCTGCAGCATCCATTTGCAGATCGTCAACGATGTTTTGCAGCCATCTTCGTCTTGGTCTTCCTCTTTTTCTTTTTCCCATTATGTAGCCTTCCAATACGGTCTTCTCTAAATTATCATGACGTTTAATGTGTCCAAAATATTTAAGTTTTCTCTCTTTAATCCTCTTTACTAGCCAGCCTTCTTCAATATTAAGCTCTTGTAGTATAGATATATTTGTTCTTTTTTGTGTCTATGATATTTGGAGAACTCTTCTGTAGCATTTACATTCAAAGGCAGTTATGTGTTTCTCAGCTGTTTTGTTAAGTGTCCAGGTCTCACAGGCATATGTTGCGATGCGAAAGATGCATGCCCTTAAAAATATATTACTAGGTTACAATCCACTAAGTGATAGAATTCTCACAATCAGACTTAAGGGCACTCCTAGAAATGTAAAAATCATCCAGATATATGCACCTACATCAGCAGCAGAAGAAGAGGAAGTATAAGACGTTTATAACACACAGGCAAACGGCCATAGACCAGGTACGGAAACATGATATTGTATTGATGATGGTGGATTTTAATGCAAAGATTGGTACAGAAAGATCAGAAGACAAAGGACATGCTGTAGGGAAATTCAGCATAGGACATAGAAATGAGGCAGGTGACAATCTAATGTCTTTTTGCATGGAAAATGAGCTAATGATCGCTAACACACTTTTTAAACAACATCCAAGAAGAAGACTATACACATGGACATCACCTTATGAGAAAATCAAGAATCAAATAGATTACATTTTAGTGCAAAGAAGGTGGAGATCAAGTATAACATCAGCAAAAACTTTACCAAGTGCTGATTGTAACACGGATCATGAGTAATTAATAGCAGACATGAAGATAAAGATAAAAAAGACAATTACGTTATCAAGAACACTCCGCTTTGATCTTACAATACTACCAGAACAATACGGTATAGAACTGAAGAACCTTTCGAAATCCTGATGGCTGTAATGGAGGAGATGACACCAGATGATTTGGCTACACAGGCCAGAGATATTTTAATAACAACAGCTAAAGACATGGTTCCAGTAAAGAAAACACACAAGAATGGATAGATTACAGCAGGCACACTAGAATTGATAAAACAGCATAGAGAAATGAAGACGCAATGGAAAGTGACAAACAACAACAAAGTGAAATATAAATCTTTAACAAAAGAAGTAAGAAGAAACATAAGAAAAGACAGAAAAAATATATACAAGAATAGAAGGACATCAGAAGTATGGAACAGATAGTGAAATGTCTAAAGAAATGAAGACATTGACGAGAAATGTCACACCTAAGCTAAATGTAATTTATGACCAGATGGGGAATACCTTGACAGAGACAGAATAAATTCTTGAAAGATGGATGGAATATTGCAAAGGAATGTATGAAACAACTGACTGTGCAAGCAGAAATCAACAGTGTGAATTATTATTGGAGGAAAAAAAACCCAAACCGATAATAGAAGAAGTTTTATGGGCAATAAAGAAACTGAAAAATGGTAAATCACTAGGATGTGATGAGATAACAGCTGAATTTATTAAAGCAGAAGGAAAGGAATGTGTAACAATCTATCATGCAATATGTAAAAAGATATGACATTCCGGTATTTGGCCAAAAGAATGGAAAAGAGCTATATTCATACCACTGCCAAAAAAAGGTAACCTGAAATTATGCACAAACTACACAACTGTTGCCCTGATTAGTCATGCCAGTATTTTTCTGTTAAAAATCATATTTTCGTACGAAAATAGAAGAAGTCGACATGGTCCAAGTTGGTTTCATGCAAGGAAGAGGATCAGGAGATCATTCATTCATTCATTTGCATGTCCCTTGCGGAACTTTGCCTCCCAAACGGCACTCCCGTAGGCCTCTCGGTTGTAAGCAAGATGGCCTGCCGCTGATGCAGACATTTGCAGATCGTCAACGACGTCCTGCAGCCATCCTCGTTTTGGTCTTCCTCTCTTTCTTTTTCCCATTATGCATCCTTCCAGTATGATCTTCTCTAAATTATCATGACATTTAATGTGTCCAAAATATGTAAATTTTCTCTCTTTAATCCTCTTTACTAGCCAACCTTCTTCAATATTAAGCTCTTGTAGTATAGGTATATTTGTTCTTTTTCGTGCCACGATATGTTGCGATGGGAAAGATGCATGCCCTTAAAAATCTTATTTTTGTGGTTCTGTCTGCTCCTCTCCACAGATTCCTTAGTTGTTTTATTTCTGAAGAGCGATAGATGTCCTCTTTTTATTTTCCCTCATTGTATCTCCATTATTAGTTAGTAGTGATCCAAGATATTCAAAACTCTTTATCCTCTTCCTTGCCTGAAATAGATCATACAATCAATATAAGATTAATAATAGAGAAATGCAGATAGTTTAACGTTAATCTATATTTAACCTTTATAGACTACTCAAAGGCATTTGATTGTGTACAGCACCAGAAACCTTGGGAATTAATGGAAAAAAATAGATTCTCAACACATTTGATACAATTAACATCACTGCTGTATCTAGACCAACAAGCAGCAGTAAGAATAAATGGTGAAACAACAATTTGGTTTGACATAAAACAAGGGGTCCGTCAAGGGTGCATATTGTTACCTTACTTTTTTAACTTGTATACTGAAAATAAAATGAAGAATATTAGAGGAAATGTAGACAAAAAATATTGCGATGTCATAACATTTGGAGGTTATGAAATACTAGAGATTAGATATGCTGATGACAGAGTATTACTGTCCACAACACCAAAAGGAATGAAAAAATTAATTATGTCAGTCTGTAAAAAAAGTTAAGAGAAAAAACCTCTATCTTAATGCGAAGTAAACTAAATAGATGACAACTGACAAAACTAACAAAGCAGCTGATATATGTATCAATGAGGAAAAACTGGAAGAAGTTGAGAGATGTGAATATCTTGGATCACTGCTAAATAATAATGGAGATACAATGAGGGAAATTAAAAGGAGTACTTCTATCGCTCTTCAGAAAGTAAAACAAATAAAGATGCTGTGGAGAGGAACAGACAGAACTACAAAAAGATTTTTAAGGGCATGCATTTTTCTCATCGCAACATATGCCTGCGAGACCTGGACACTTAACAACACAGCTGAGAAACACATAAATGCCTTTCAATGTAAATTCTACAGAAGAGTTCTTCAAATATCGTGGACACGAATAAGAACAAATATATCCATATTATAAGAACTTAATATTGAAGAAGGCTAGCTAGTAAAGAGGATTAAACAAAGAAAACTTAAATATTTTGGACACATTAAACGTCATCATAATCTAGAGAAATCCATTTTGGAAGGGTACATAAAGGGAAAAAGAAAGAGAGGAAGACCAAGGCGAAGATGGCTGTAGGATATCTTTGATGATATGCAAATGGATGCATCAACAGTGCTTACAACCGAGAAGCCTACAGGAGTGCTGTTAGGGAGGAAAAGTTCCACAAGGGACATGCAAATGATTGAATGGGTGTATTTGTATATAATTATTCCAATTTAATTAATGTTCAGTGGACACGATATATCTTACATATTTGTACATAAACTACAACATGTAGCTTGAGTAAATAACTGGTATGTAGTTTAGGGCGAAACCTGTGGTAAATGGTCCAAAGGTCAGAAAAGAATGTTGATTTACTCGATACCACGAGTGCTGGTACGTACTTAATAGGTGATACCAAACGAGTTTTGAGACAGGATAGAGTGAACGAGAGAGAGAGAGAGATAGAGAGAGAAAACGGAGATAGAAAATGGAGAGAGAGAGAAAAAAAGAGAGAGAAAATGGAGAGAGGAGAGAGAGGAAGAATGCGAGAGGTCAAGAGATGGGACTGAAGATGAGTTTTGGCGTGGATGAGTCAAGCTGAAGCCATGTAATAGAGTGTAATAAACGTGCTAAAGCTATCAAGTGGAACACAACAGGCCGAAGAAAAAGGGGCAGACCGCGTGAAACTCTGAAGAGAACATTATTAAGAGAGGCCAAGTTAACAGGCATAAAATCCTTTGTTGAGGTTGAAAGACTCGCCGAAGACAGGAAATATTGGCGAACTACTTTGCGAGCCCTATGTGACGTCTAACGGCACGGGAAGGATATAAGATATAAGATATAAGAAACGTGCTATCCTGGGACACTGAACTAAATGTTGTTATTTGTTATTCTTTTCTCTGAATGGTGAAGAGCGGAGGAGCGTGTCTTATGCATGAGCAATACTGCAACCTCATGGTAAAACACTGGCAGACACATATCATCATCATCATCATCATCATCGGATCATCATCAAGCAACTTAAACTCACTGCATTAATACATGAAATTTATAAAATACAATTACACATGAATGTTGACCCAGTGTTTAGCACCTGCAAAGAACAGTCATTAAAGATGAAAATGTTTGTTGTGTTGTGATGTAGTGTTTATATGCATTATTACACTGAGAATTTGGGCTCACTTCTACAAAGCAAACCCACTGAAAAGTGAAATGTTTACAATCGGAACCTCGTAATGCCCATAGAGTACAGTAAAAGCCACAATACAGTATTAGTTCCTTCAGGAACTGTAAACTTTTTCAAAAATAGAAAACAATCACAACGAAACATTCTTTTAGGAAATGACAATATCAGAAACTGATTAATATTTTAATAACTGTCTTTAAAATATTTCAACTCATTCATTTTTCATTAGACACACAGCAGCATTTTAGAATGTTCACATTACGCGAAAATGGCAATAACTGTTCAGTAAAGAGAATAAGATGTGTATCAGATAAAAGGGATGACAGCTTCAGTAAAACTTATTTAAATAATAAAGGCAGAATGTAAATGCTACAGAAGAGTTCTCCAAATATCGTGGACACAAAAAAGAACAAATATATATATACTACAAGAGCTTAATATTGAAGAAGGCTGGCTAGTAAAGTGGATTAAAGAGAGAAAACTTACATATTTTTGACACATTAAGCGTCATGATAATTTAGAGAAGACGATACATAATGGGAAAAAGAAAGAGAGGAAGACCAAAACGAAGATGACTGCAAGACATCGTTGACGATCTGCAAATGGATGCAGCAGCGGCAGGCCATCTTCCTCACAATCGAGAGGCCTACAGGAGAGCTTGTTGGGAGGCAATGTTCCGCAAGGGACATGCAAATAAATGAATGAATGAATGAATGAAGATAGAGGTGTATGGTGTAGTTTTACAAAGTGGCAGAGGGAGTAAGTAAAGTGAGAAAAAACGAATAGAAAGTATGAGAATGTATAAATGAAAAACATACAACATCCGATATTTCAGCGTGAGACATTTTCGATGATTACATGCACGAACGAGACAAAAACAAATAACTAAACGAAGAACTTATCTTAATATGGCCTCCTCCAGAAGTAGGAAACAGAGAAATGCGTGTCCGCTAAAAGATGTACAGTGACCACGCAGACTACACAAAGGATAAGCCGATAGAGCCAATCTTAAAGAAGAGGTGGAAAGAGGGGAAAATCATGTGGTAGAAGGGGGGAGTGCAATAGAAACATGATAGCCGCTAGAGGAGAAGGTGTCTGGGGGGAGGGAGGGGGAAAGAGGAAGCGGAGAGATAACGAATAAAGAATATAAACACCTGCAGGGAGAAAAAGAGAAACTGGTGTTGCCAGAGAAGAAAAGGGTGGCTGTAGGGAGGAGTAACTAGGAGAAAGAAAGTAGAGTAAAAAAGGACAGGGGGTGGAAAACTAGAGAAGCTACAGAAAGCTGAAGACATTGTTAATTCCAGCTGGGTGGAGACAGACAGCCTGGAAAATAAGGCGCTGTTCTAGGACCCTCCGAGATCGTGCATCAGGAGAACAAGTGCGGAACGCACTAACAGAAATGTCCTGTTTTCTCCTGTGGTCGCTAAAGCAAAATTGTTTTGCTACATGTGTCCAGGCCCTCTTAGAAATATCGTTAAGATGTTGGCGAAAACGATCTCCTAAGCGTAAAGCGGAAGGAGATTTGGCTAGCCTCGACAACAAACGAACAAGTCCTGCATCTACGGCGTCCGCAACGTCTGGTACCATAAAAAGTGTCATCTGTCTTAAGGTGACGATGAATTAAAAGGTGCCTGAGGTTCTTGTCCCATCTGTACGCCACCAATGGGAGTTCCCCAAAAGGTTCACGTGTATCAGGCTCGGTCCGGAGGATCTGAACTTGGTAGATCTGAAGCTTGCTAGGCTAAGAGCAAAGATAATGCCTAGGTGATGATGTTGTTTCAGGTATACGATTTATCTCGATGAATTAAAGAGAAACGACTTGGTCAGAACCGCCGTCTCTCAAGACGAAGAGTGGCTATTCTAATATCTAGCTAGAGACGCACCAGTCACCTGGATGTACGTAAGTGGTCCATCCTTCTTCTAGAGTTTGGAAGGAGGGTTAGTCAGACGTAGATGAAACTATAGTACCCACTTCTGAGTTCCTAGGTACCAAAAAATATAGGCACTAAAATTATATACCTTAGGTGCCTCTGTGATATGACAGCATATACAAAATATACCATTCTGTTTTTATGTCAACACAATCATAGCTGTATTGAAAGGATTATAGATAAAATGTTATCTCTTTCTTTTATTGCGATATATGTAATACAGGGAGCAGTCAACCGTTATTGTTGGCTTTCAGTTGGTTCCAATATCAAATGCAGTGACACATTATGAATGTGAGGTTCATGATTATGAATTTGCTGTGAATTAACTAACTGATTGTCCTGACAAGAGTCACAAAGATAATTAATAAGCGTCAGAAACTGGATCACACAAGAGACTGGTGCCATAAGTCTGAGTATGAGAAAAAGTAAAAGACCGCGAGTCATTATCAAGAGACACAGACAACACAGACTTTAAATATGGCAGCTACACAAACTACTCAGGCCAAAGAGTTTTCAGACACCACTTCCGTGCAGGAAATCCAGACAGACCAACATTTGTGGTGGATATTTGCATTCGTGTCTGAGAGTGCGGGAAATAAAATTATCGTTTATCTCTTCTTCTTCTTCTTCTTCGTTCACTTCTACCACCAAAAACCGCACTGTGAACCTACTGAATTCACGCATGTGGTCCTCGTTAGGTCCTGTGGTCCCATGTGCGGTCCAAAATAGACCACACGAGTTCCACGAAAGGACCACAAGGTGTTTAGAGTATCACAGTGCTTTAGCCTGTATTCTTGGTGGGTCTCGGAAGCGGGATTGCGTGACACCGTGGTTTTCATTGCACCAGTTTGGTCTAGGGTTGGACTTTCTCACCGGAAGACCTCGACGTATTTGGAATATCAGTGCATCCCCGCTGGGTGAGAGGCGTTAGCCCACCCAGGCCAGAGTTGGACTTTCTCACCGGAAAAACCTCGACGTGTTTTGAGATACCCGTGTATCACCGCCGGGTGAGAGGTGGTTGCCCATCCAGTCCAGGGTTGGACTTTCTCACCGGAAAACCTCAGCGTGATTAGGATACGCAGACATCCCCGCCGGGTGAGAGGTGGTTGCCTATCTAGACTTCCCTGGTCCAGTGTCTCCGACTTCAGCATTTTGCGGTCGTGGCCGCTACCCTTCCTAGTTGTGACCAGGATGGAGCTTTTGTCCAGGAGGACGAATCCTCGCCACTAGTGACTTCTACCCCTGGGTTGAGCCGGTTTAGGCATTTCCCAGTATGGGCATGTTTGGGACGGGACTGACCTCTAGGGCAGAGGTACTGTGACATTCATAGCCTTCAAGATTCACCCCTGGTATGAGCCGGTTTAGGCAAAATTCACCAGTATGGGTGTTTATCAGGCGTTACCGACCTCTAGAGCGGAGGTGGCATGACATGTCTAGCCATCGAGTTCCACCCCTGGTGTGTGCCGGTTTAGGCATATTTCACCAGTGTAGGTGTATTTCGGACGTAGGCGGCCTCTAGAGCAGAGGTGCCGTGGTATAGCTCTCGTAGCGATACTACTGGACATACCAGGTTAAACTTCACTTTCCACCACCTTTTCCCATCGGCGCCGCACAGCAACCTTTATTTCCGCATTTACTTCCTTAACCGGGAGGAGCTTCACTCCACGCGCGGCATTTGAAAAGTCAAGCCAGCAGTGACTTAACCTCTGGGACAAGCCGGTTCATGCATTTCACCCGATATGATTGCACTCAGGACGTGGCCGACCTCCAGACCAGAGGTGCCGTGATTTGACTGTTTGCTTCGCTTTATTCTTTCAACCACCTTTTCCGCAGTGATGCTGCGCGGCAACCTCATTTGCAAATTTCTTCATTGGCCGGGAAGAGCACCGCTCCACGCACGGCAGCTGAAGATCTCGCCAACAGCGGCAGATGAGCTACCAAACGTGACACTCATCTACCCTAAGTAACTGGTTTTCAGGCGCCAGATATTCGCCCTCGCCCCTTCTCCTGTCAGTTTAAACAGTTCTGCCACGGGAAGGCCAGGAGCTGGACTTGACTGCCAGAGGCTGTTTGTGGCGCGTTTGCAGTCCTTAGAATTATCGTTTATAAAACTGTTAGTCGATATTTGAATTAAGAGCCGGACAATATTAGCATATTACACCTGGGTCCAAACACTGTCGCTATATTATAGTGATATATTATATCTCGGTCTAAAATGTCGCTATATTATAGTGATATGTTATGTCTCGGACAAAGATGCGGCTATATTTTAGTGATATATTATTCATCGGTCTAAAATGTCCATATATTATATGATATATTATAAATCGATCTAAAACGTTGCTATATTATAGTGATACATAATATCTCGGTGTAAAATGCCCCTATATTATAGTGATATATTATGTCGCGGTTCATAATGTCCCAATATTACCGTGATATATTATACACCAGTCTAACTGTCCCTATATTACAGTGATATATAATATATCAGTCTAAAATGTCACTAAATTATAGTGATATGTTATATCTCGGTCTAAAATGTCGCTATATTATAGTGATATGTTATATCTCGGTCTAAAATGGCGCTATATTATAGTGATATGTTATATCTCGGTCTAAAATGTCGCTATATTGTAGAGGAAGGTAAAAATTAAATAAACACATTTACTTCTTATCTGTGATCACCATTTCGTAAGAGACAATGCTGGATGTTTCTGGGACGTTAAGAATGTATTGTCATCAAATCATAACACAGCCCAAACAAAAAAACACTTCCTCCCTTGGTTTCTATGCCTGTTCCTGCGGTTATCTGGGGCGATTAAACTGAACTGGATAGAACGCATCAGTTCTAGTTTCTTAGATATGGTTGGCATCAGTTCTAGTTTCTTAGATATGGTTGGCATCAGTTCTAGTTTCTTAGATATGGTTGGGATCAGTTCTAGTTTCTTAGATATGGTTGGCATCAGTTCTAGTTTCTTAGATATGGTTGGGATCAGTTCTAGTTTCTTAGATATGGTTGGCACCAGCTCTAGTTTCTTAGATATGTTGGCATCAGTTCTAGTTTCTTAGATATGGTTGACATCAGTTCTAGTTTCTTAGATATGGTTGGCACCAGCTCTAGTTTCTTAGATATGTTGGCATCAGTTCTAGTTTCTTAGATATGCTGGTGTCAGCTCTAGTTTCTTAGATATGGTTGACATCAGTTCTAGTTTCTTAGATATGTTGGCATCAGCTCTAGTTTCTTTGATATGTTGGCATCAGTTCTAGTTTCTTAGATATGTTGGCATCAGCTCTAGTTTCTTTGATATGTTGGCATCAGTTCTAGTTTCTTAGATATGTTGGCATCAGCTCTAGTTTCTTAGATATGGTTGAAATCAGCTCTAGTTTCTTAGATATGGTTGACATCAGTTCTAATTTCTTAGATATGGTTGACGTCAGTTGTAGTTTCTTAGATATGGTTGAAATTTCTCTAGTTTCTTAGATATGGTTGAAATCAGCTCTAGTTTCTTAGATATGGTTGACATCAGTTCTAATTTCTTAGATATGGTTGAAATCAGTTCTAGTTTCTTAGATATTATTGACATCAGCTCTAGTTTCTTAGATATGGTTGACATCAGCTCTAGTTTCTTAGATATGTTTGAATTTATAACATTTTAGTCAGCTATTTAAAAAATCTCTTCTGTAGAAATAGGATGTCATAACAAGCTGTCTTATTTAAATGGGCAATTTATGTATTTCATTTACCCACACTTTTGTGTATAATGACCTTTGTTTCACAATTATTCGTCTACTTCCTTTCTTGTAATACACACTGCAATAAAAACATATAGTTCCAATGATTAAATCCTTTTATTCTGATTTAATCCATAATTATATACACAATTTTTCGTAAAAACAATTCTCAACTTGATTGTTTAAAACATTTATGATCGTATAGAAAATGTGTGTATATTCCCACTAATATCATTTCATTTTTGCAAATCGAACACCGTAGAGGTTCAAGACGGAGCAGTAGTATAGCAGGGCGTGTATCCCCCGTATTGGAGTGCCACCCCAAAACAAGATGGCGGCTATAGCGTATAGAGGAAAATATAATCAATACGACGCCACCGCCGTTGCTAGGGGCATGACGTCACATGACCAGTAGATCAATAATTGGTATTTAAAAATACGACATAAAACGTAAGGCGTAATAATAGGTTTTAATTTTATATCACAACACATATTTACAACTGTATCACAGGGGGCCATCAAAACTATGTTTAGTGACGTTGTCCACGTCACTAAATGTCTAGTGGAGAGGTGCTTACGTTGTCTGCGTGTACTATTCTCTTAATGTAAAAGTATGAAAGCGAGTCTCTGTGCTGCGTGTAAGTATATACCGTCCCTTTTAATGATCTAAACCCTACGTTTGTCCCACCCCTAGCCCGTTTTGCGGTGAGTACCTCTATGAGAGTGTCCCTGTCGAGTTCGTTTTGTCGTTTGTTTAGTCCCTTTGTCGATGTTTTGGAGTAATTTCCAAAACAGTGGTAAGTCTTACTGCATAAGCTAACCATACCGTGGCCCTCGTATTCTAACTTGAACAGTCCGGGAGTTCGCTTCTCGAATAATTGTCTGTTCTTACATGTCGCGCAGTCTGGTCGGGAAAAGCTAGAAATAATGGCGGACCGATGTTCATCACAGACTTCGGAGGGGAACCACTGGTCATATGCTTCGTAAAACTCTTGTCGGAGGTTGGGTCTAACTACGTCTCTAAGGTCAGGGGCACTGAGAGCAAAGTATAAGCTGTCCGTGTCCATCTCGCACAATTCAAAATCAAACCTGTCAACGAACCTATCTAAGAAATCGTAGTAAAACTCCAACATCCTAAGTTTTGCGTACTGAAATACGAAAAAGCCTATCTGCAAGGGTAAATCCCACCTGCATTCGTTTTTCACCTTCTCTACCTCCCAAAGATCGTCCGTTACGTTTTTTTAAAGTTGGGGCTGTTTATAAATTTACCCGTCTCATCACCTTTACAATAAGTCACGGCTACCTGTTTGGCTTTATTTGTTAGAGTTTTTCCGTAGGCCGCGTTCCCCAATAGCTTCATCGTCTCTGCTCTTATCGAACAAGATTCGTCCTTGTCGCCGTCTCGTCGCGCGTTAGAGACCGTATCCCCAAACGCTTTAAAACAAGTCTTGGGTTTGTACTCGACTATCTGATATACTTTCGTAACTACCAGGCCATGTGCCAAGTACCATCTCAATAAAGGTGTCGCCAACAAGATTTTCTCTCCCTTGTAACTGGCTATTAACGTTCGTCGGGGCCCTGTCAGTAATTTATGGTCTTGCGCGTAATTGCGCATGACATCACCTATATCGTCTCTACTAACTTCTACATTTTTGAATATGGGAGTCATCTCCGAGAAATACGTCTTTAGGGCGCACTCTACCAGACCGAAGCAAGTTTCGTCCCGAACTGCGTCGAGTATCTGTTGTTCTGTGGGGGGTTTACGGAAGGAACTTGTCTGAGGTAATTTCGCACTAACAAACTGTCTGATGGTCGGATCAGTTTTCTTTAGAAGCTGCCACTGACATTCCCACATTTCGACTACGTGAATGCTACAGTCGTTAACTAAATAGTCGCGTATTTCCTGGGTCTTTTTGTAAAGGTCTTCTAAGGGTTTTCCGCTCACGGGGTTGGTCATCATGTCTTTTGTAATGGGACAGTTGGGGTATCCGTGAAATAAGCAACCGTGGAACTGGTAGGCTGTTCTCGTCGTCTTGTCCCATCCGTCGACACTAACTTTCCCCAACTTCATCTCTTTTCCGTTATACTGCGTTTTGAAATGTATGTTTTTTTGTTTGCGCTACCCAGGCTAAGTATTCCCTACTCTGCCTCGTGTACATGCTAACTCTGTGAATCTTAAACTCGTCGTCATGTTCTCTGATTGTGGGAAAGTCCGTTGGCATTTGCTGCATCAGTGCCCAGAGGTATAAAGCGTTAGAATCGTATCCTTTGATCCCTTGCACGACTTTACCCCCTCTAATATACGTTTGACCTTTCTCGTGATGCCTGTGAAAAATTATGGACGGACCACCCACAATATTGTTCCTAATGGTTGTATGCAGCGCCTGTTCCCGTTTTGAACATAAGCTAAAGGACACGTCTGGGGGAAGTGATTTAAATAAATATTTCAAAGTCACCCCGGGGATTGAAATCGCCTTTTTAAACATGTCTACTCCTAACTTTTTTATAAAACTCAACTTGTTGATCTAATGCTAACAAGAAGGGACCTACGTCTTTGTTGTTGTACCACACTAAGAAATCTCTAAGAGTGGACATACCTGTAGCAACCCATACTTTCTGACACTCAGCATACTCTTCCTCCGTCACGTTACAATTTTTCAATTTCGAAAAAAAAAGGTCGAATGAGGGGGGAGTTCCGTCTCTTTCAATTTTTCTAAGCCTGTGATGTATTCATAACAGAAAACCCCCTTCGTCTCTTTAATTTTATAAGCCGCGAGATATTTGCTATAGCTAAAACCTAGTGCCAAGTAGTTACATATGTCTAGAAATTTAAATTTTTCTGTCGCGAGACACATGTAATCATTATTCCTTTTGACTATGAATTTAAAGGGACCTGGCCCTTCCCCGGTGTTAACTTCGTCATCAACATCGTCAGTGTCATCGGTAGACTTTTTATGGTTCTTAATGAAATAAGACACCAAGTAAGGCTTTATGACGTTAACGTCATACTTGCCTGAGTTGAACCCGATAACAAGGAGTTCATGTAAATAGTCGCACAATCTTTTCATTAGTTCTTCCTTATCCCCCAGTTGGTCAAACACCGGTTTAAATTTACGATATAAAATATCGTAGGCTTCGTCCGAGATACGCCCGAGATAAGCGAGCATATCGTCAACCAGCTTCTGAGGGTCCCCTTCTGTAACGAAACAGACAGGCTTCTCGTACCCGGGAACATTCGAAGCCACCGAACACGAAAGAGGTACGTGTCGGACCGTAAACGTGGTCATGTTAGTGCCCGGTGTATCTGCTCCCTCAAAATAAGATTCGTAGTCAACAGTGGCCCTGTACGGATAAACAAAGGTAGTATCTACTTCTATGCCCAGATCCGCGATCACTTCCCACACAGTTGCCGGAGGATTGTACATCCCGCCCGTATACACATCTTTAGTAACCCCACCCTTACAAATTTTAGAATGTCTTCCATCTTCTCAAATAAGTGCCAAAGTTTCCCCCATTTGTCACAAGCTATCGCGTTGGTCGCCTTATCTATATTTTTAATAAACATGAAATGGTTTTCAAAAATTAACAGGCGCAAAGTGTCTTTACAACAATTACTACCACGCAAAATCGGGACTAGGACCTCGCTAGCAAACTCGAAAATGTCAATATTAATTTTGAAACATTTCTCCAAGTCCGCCGTTTCGAATAACTGTACTCCAGAGAAATTATCTAGTGAAGGTAACCTTTTATATTTCTGCCACTGACGCGCGAGTTGTCGTGTCTGCACCCTATCGTCCTCTAGGTTAGGGTTTCTAAAGACGGCTAAACAGCGGAAAAAGCAAAAGTTGTCTGTGTATGGTTTTCCATTTGAATCGTGTTGGAGTGTGTTTATGAATTTAGTGTTCGTAATATGTAGTGGGAGATCTATAGTGCATCCTATCGGGTATTCGTTAAATGGTAGACGTAGAAACTAGTGGCTGAAACTATCTCGCAGAAATATTTTGTATTGGGCCTAGATTTAAGAGCTGTCTTTAGTATGTCGTGTTCGGTCAAGTCTCTTACAAAACTGTCAAAGTACCGTCTTTTATTTATTAACTGCGGCGTGTCTAGTACAGTGGCATTGTTATTTGAAGCGTGGTAGAACCGTAACTCGTTTGTTTCTTTGTGTCTAAGGATGGTGTGGTGTGAATAATTTATTTTGAAACATTTTGTCTGACTGTTAAAAAGATCATGTAGTTTGGAGGCCCAGTTAATAGGGTGTGTTGTAGTGGAAGGGTGGAAAAATGTATATGTAGATAAATGGTTGTTTATGTTTTGGTGCGTCCTAAGGGCCCCCCAGTTATCACAATATATAGCTTTAACATCGTCCATCAGCTCATGTAAACTGTCTTTTTCGTCACTGAAGTCTCTATGCTGTGGCGTTGGTATTTTCATCGACGGTGGGATGGACATCGTCCGTGAGCCAGACTCCAGTTCTTCGTCGTCTAAAAACTCGGCTGCTACAACAGGTGGGGACTCCTCGTGTTCGGGGACATCTGAAAGAACCGGCCGCTTGGTGGACGAGGCGCCCTGCCTACGCACGGCTGGTGCCGCATCATCATCATATGACGCCTTTCGCTTGCGAGAGGGGTCACTGGAGTGGACAATTTTCATATGCCTCTTCAGGTGGTCTCTCCGGGATTGGACATGTGATACTATTTTGTTCGTGCACTGTAGTTTCGTGACGAACGAGGCCCCGATGTTCGGTAAAACCTCGGCCGCATTGTGAACATATACAAGTGTGCTTGAAGGCAGCAGGATCCACTCGACAGGGCATTTTGTTAGACATCTGAAACGAAAAGAAAAACCCACTACAATGGACGAATCACCTTTTTGTAATACTCTAAGAAGGTTGGTTATTGACTTTTCGAACAAGCACGCTGAGCTTTTCACCACCCTGTGTAATTTCATAAATCCACATTATAGCTATCAATCGTTCGTGAGCATTGCCGACCAAGTTTTTGAAGATGGTACTATAAACTGGGGGCGAATCGTAGCCGTTTTTTCGCTCGGATACATTCTTGGCAAAAACATTGAAGAAAAGTTATGTAACATAGACTACGATGTACACTTACTTCAAGAAAAATTTGCTCGGAAGTTAGGGCAGTACATTGGACACAAACTACGACCTTGGATGGAAACGCAAGGCTGATGGGGTTTTCTAGACCCCAGTCTGTTAAGAACGCATTAAAAAGATAATAAAAATGAGTCGACTTAATGTTAGTTTGTATCCTAATGTCGATAGACCCACAAAGTCACCTAATTTCGATAACGATGTACATCCGAGAATATGAGAACCCCAGTAATCATGAATCGAGAGTTATATACCTGGTTTGCGTGCTGTGTGTTTAAAAATTGCGCCAATCAGACCTCGTGACATACGTAATTAGCGTATCCGCTAAATTGCACCAACCGCAGCGCATCACGTGATATGCTTAATTACTAGTAATGTAGCTAATTTTAACCAATAGGAGCGCGTGGAAGTACAAATAGTAACTTAAGTAAGTTTCAAAAATTCCGCCAACGTACGCAGAGCATCACGGGACATATTGTACAATTAAACATAGATGAAACAAAACATACTAAGATAATGGCTTTTTCATAACTTTATTAACACTTATACGAACAACATCTACAATATCTAGTCTGCTGTTTTCGTCTCTTTTCCACTAGCAGTCTGTGGAGGTAGAAAGAGATAGCGCGGTCGTTTTCTAGGGTCTCTCTTGACGGGTTTTCTAGGTAAGGCGATAGCTGGTATAGGTTGTAAGGTAGGACCTGTAGTCTCTCGTGAGACTAACCGTTCAGATCTTTTTGACGCTGGGTTTTTGGTGCTACGCTGCCTTTTGGTGGCTACAGGTATGTGGGCTGAAAAAAAAATTTTTATCGGCTTGTGAATTAGTCAAACTTTCCAGGTGGCTAAATTCAGCTAGGATTTGGGGCTTCAGCTCCATCAACTGTTCACACTCGACTCTACTCAGTGACAGGCCGCCTTGTGTTGGAAATTTCAAATCTGACTCTCTGAAGAAACGACGCAGATGCAGCATTGGAGTACCTTTATACAATGAGACAGACGCGACTTTTAATCCGCCACCAAGAGGTTTATTCATCTCTCCTGATGAGGATACGTATATCCAGTTTGTGGGAACTGTAGTCATCTCGATACGAGCCGCTCGGAATACGAATGTGTGACCGTGAGCATATTTATATACCTAGGTAGCTCTTATGACGTAATGTCTATTTTTAGACGACATGTCTAGATTTGTTTATCCAAGGTCTCAGTAATCGCCATACGAGGCGATCGTTAACGTGTTGTCTCGTAGTAAACGGAGCTAAAACTCGACGCATTCTCCCACCGCGACATTTTATTAAAATAAAATATATAACGAACAGACCACAAGTACTACTAAGAATGTCTTGTAGAGCACGCGGGTTGTAGATACACGGTCTGTCAGAGTTACGTTCTATGAACTTTACGATGTTTGCGTGGAAAGGAGGAAGACCGAAGGAGTCAAAATATTCAAAGCTGCCTACGCCGTTGTAGTATAGACCGATCCAATGCGATCCCGGTCTCCAGCTTGGATCAACGTTCACGACAAACGCCGCTACCTTGTAACGATTGATACGAGGGGATAGTTGATCGCACGCCAAAACTTTGACTCCCGATCGCTGAACAAAAATGTCAGTTAAAAGTATCTCGAGTATTTCTTGAGTATTCATTACGAAGCGTAGTCTGTTATGACTTGACGGGTCTTCGATATTTCCAAAATTGAGTCGTTTTCAGCGTAGATGATTACTTGAAGGGGTTCGGGTGTAGCTGCGGAGAATTTAAGTTTAACTGACATTGGTCCAGATCTAGCCATCTCGAACTGGTCACCGTCCAGCAGACTTGGGCTCAAATCATAGGCGTACAGGTTGTACCCGTTTTTAAACTGTCTGTAGTCGATGCCGTTGCCCGCGTCTTTACCGATTAAACTCATAGCTAGATTAGTCCCGAAAAAAGCTCTCACGTATTGATTGTGTTCGTAGTCCATGGTGAGCGGTTTACCGGTGACTGGTCTTCCGTCTACAGTCACGTTCAAATATGTTAGAGCGCTGTTTTGGAAATTAAAAGGGTTGGTCCTGTACGAACCGTTAAAGGCAGTAGCGTTAATTAGTCCGACCACTACGCGAGTAGGCGTTTGGCTTAGGAACAAATTGTCTTGTATGTGCGAGAGCATACCTTTGGGGATCGAAAATGTCTTTATGGTAATGCGTTTTATCAGGTATATGGCGTTTCCTTTCATTAAGGCTTTCTCGTGGGCTAGAGATATCGCCGGATTTAATTTGGCTTTACGAATCACAAGGACGGCGTGCGTTATTACGGATTTATAACTGCCGACCGGATCGTTAGCTATGATGTTGAACACGTCTTTCGAGGGTGTAAGTTTGACTTTTACATCCACGCCGTTCAGCATGTAACGATCCTGGACAAAAATATCCGAGTGCAGTCGACCCATCATGTCGAGTTCTTTACTAGCGCTGGCTAACTTGCGCCGAATTGTTAGTCCGCCGTTCGAGTCGCCTTGAGTCTCGTGGATATGGTTTGATGTATCGCTGTAAAAAAGAGCAGCTGTTAGGTGACCTTTTTTCTCTTCTTCCCCGTAATTTAACGTGGCTTCTAGGTACGCTCTATACGGATACGTATTTTGGCTGGGCGTGATCAGTGTGTCGTTGAGGGACACGTCCACCTGGGAGAATAAAGAGTGCAAAAAATAATTGACGGGGGTCACCTCCACATCGGCGGGTAGGTTGCTGCCGTCCGCTAACGTAACCTTGGCTCGCACGTGCAGAAAGGTATTAAACAGGTCTAAGTACTTCTCACTGTTTCCGGAAATCGCAAATTCTATAGGAGTCCCCTGTGATATGGACGCTAAGGGGTGAATTTCGACAAACTGACCCTCTTCCACTGCTGTTTGCGTCGGCGGCACGCTAAACAGATCTAGTCCAGAATGCAGACATTCGCACGAGTTGAGGTGAACGAGAGCCATCCTTAGGCAAAGATATCCGAGTAAGTCTTGGCCTTCTTGTGAACCCGACGACGTCCGACTGACCGTTTTATCCTTTTAGTTAACGGTTCGCTGGGAGGGGCGGCTATCGCCTTTCTCCTAATGCCGCTACCTGATTGGTTGCCCGCGATGTGGTGGACCGCACCCTGGAGTAGACGCTGTCCCGCCTCTTTAGCGTGTTCTTTAAATAATTCACCGACATTTTTTCCAGCTAGCGCGTCTTGGGCGACTTGTAACCCGGTACCATTACCTTCTCTTAGAAGAGCTTTACCACCCGTCTTCAACCACGGGAGAATCGTTCTCCCTAGACCACTAAAAAAACTGCCGAGTCCACGACCGCGTTGACTTCTACCGCCGACAAAAACCGGAAGTCCGTGCCCAGCCTGATTGCAGTAAAAGTCTTCGTATATTTTGGCATTTCTGCGTAACGGAACGTGTCTAACCATTTTCTATTCGAAATCTAAATGTCTCCTGGTTCGAAAATGTAACGTCAGCACCGAAGTCCCGCGCTTGAATGGGATCGTTTTTCCCCTGTCGATGGTTAAAAGCACTTCCACCGTGTCAAAAGAGAATCTACTCAACGGGACGTAGTGCGCTTTATCGTAGACGCGAAACACCGACGTCGAGCCCCTGTCCATTATAGGTATAGCACGTAACAAGGGAACCATTACATCGCCGACTGGTCTGGAGGCTACGAGATCGCAGTAAACGAAAACGTTTCTTAAGTCGCTGTCCATTTTTATCCCAGGTTCCCCCTCTACTACAGAGGTTTCCACTTCACTTGCGTGCGACGCGGGGAGTCTAAGGAGGTCTGTTAACATATCACTTATTATAACTTCACAACCCTCTTCGTTTAGGTTGAACGAGATCTTATTCGCTGCCCGTTCCCACAAGAACAGAACAAGCATCGAACCTCCTTTCGTCATTATTAATACCTGATTATTCAGCTGATTGAGAACTAAGTCGGGTGAAGCGTACAGACCCGGCGGAACCTTCCATAATGCGGGTGGTTTACCTTTACCGGGAAGGTATTGTATCCAGGCTTCGTCCTCTAGAACGTTAAAATAAGTATTGGGTATTTGAACTTCGACCAGGCCAACTTCGTATTGCTGACTCAGGTCGAATGTCTGCGGTAGTTTTACGAAAAAGTGACCAGCTTGGTTATCGGGATATACGTTCTCGGATGCGTTGCTAGGTAGCGTCACGTAAAAACTCATTTTAGCTTGGGATTGGGCAACATGTAACTTAGACAGCTAGACAATAGGACGATCCAGAGCTTTCCCTCGTGTTCGTCACCACCTCCGCGCGTTAGATTGAATAACGACACTCCGATGACGACGTATATAATCAACATCTGACAGATGAAGACGACCCCGGGAGGCGGAAGTAGTTTACCGAACCAGCGCGAGACGCCCTTTCCTTCAAACGTTTCCACGTTTTCCGCTTCATCCATCGTATCTGGATATGTGACCGGCGGGTATCCAGCTGTTGAATGTTTCGGGATAACCGAACCACTTGACTAAATACTCTTTAGCCCCGCCTACATTTTGTTCTTGCTTTATACATTCAATTCGATACACTTGTTTGTCACCAACTTTTTGGACCTCTTCGGAATAAAACTACCCTTTGAGTTCTTCGCCTGTGTAGTCTTTAAGTTTGTACGTTATCGGAGTTGTCTTGTTTACCCGACTGATTGTAAACAATTCTTCGGTCCAAGACTGGGTATACCCCTTTTTAAATGGTTGTTTGGCTTGAGCTATTCTAACTATATCCCCTTCTATAAACTGCGGTTTCCTAGGTAAAACTTCGGACGAATATAGCGTATTCCATACTTCCTCCTGATTACTCATGTTAACCTCTACCGGAGCCATATGAATGCTCCTGTGATACGAGTAATTGTAGTTTTTGACCAAGCGTTTTAACACGTGTATATAGCGAAAGCGGTTTGTTTTGGTAAAGTATCGCCACATCTTTTCTTTTAGGGTACGGTTGAAACGCTCCACTATGGAAGCTTTCACGTCCTCGTTCTCAGTGGTAAAGAAATGCACGTTTTCAGTTTTAAGAAACTTCAGGAAGGTCTTGTTGACAAATTCCGAACCTTTGTCCGTTTGAAAATTTATCGGTTTGCGCTGGGAGAACATTTGACGGAGCGCTTTAGCTAGGTTTTTCACAGTCTTTGCTTTGATACCGATAGCCCAAGCGTATTTACTAAACACGTCTATACACGTCACCAAATAGGTGAATCCGTCGTTGTGGTTTCCTAACTGTTTCAGATCTATCGGATCGGCTTGAAATTGTTGATTTAGACCGCCTGTTACGGTCGCACGCCTCTTAAATTGGCGTCGGACTGGTTTATGGAGAGTGTAGGTGTCTTGATGACGTAGCCATTCTTTAATTTCTTTAGCGTTAATTCTCGTACTACGGTGAAGGGCGGTTGCACCAGCATACGCTCCAGGCCGACTCGGCTCGTAATAATGTTTTTTTAGGGCCATTTATCCCACTTTTTTGGGGTCGGGATTTCCGACTTTTTTTTTCCGGAGACAATACGACGCTGGTTCGACATGTGGCTTCAACTGATGACCCAAGGGTTTTTCTTCGTCTTTAAGTATCGGCGCCAAAGGTTGGGGGTCGCTAGGTTGGAGTGGTTGCTTGACATCCACGAAACCTAGTGGCTTTTGTCTATACTGCTCGAGACGCCCCAAATACCGCTGCAACGTTTGTTGGTATACTCTGGCTTTATCGCGCGGCTCCAAATCTTCCATTCCCATAATCTGCTGCATTCGACTGTCCAAATCTCTTAAGCTATCGCTGACCGGCTCTGGTGGTAGATATTGTCTAGTAGACTCTAACAGACGAGGGTCTACCAAAATCATTTTCTTCGCCATGGTTAAACGCTTAGAATTCCTGTCAGAACTTTTACGATAGGCCCCAAGAGCGCGCCTATGAAACCACCTCGTTGTAAGATCTCTTTACGCCCTTTGTTGGACGTCTTCTTTAGGATAAGCTCTCTCAGGTTGTGTTTGTACCGTCGTAACTGTCTCTTCTGAGCCAGCGTCACCGGGACATTGCCTTTTAATATATTATGTCAGCATTCGCAAAGCGTGGTTACTAGTTCTGGCGACGCCGTTTTCATTATAGCTTTGATTGCCGCCGGGTTAGCCCTGCTTAGGAATTGTAACATTTCGCCGTCACGTTTCACCTTGGTTGCCATGTTATTTGGGAACGTAGACCACTTGTTTCCCTTCGCTAAAAATGTTCGTGCGTATTCCCAAGTGGTCTGGTATTTCCTGATGGAGGTCGAGTAGCAAATAACCGTGTGAGGCGGCAGTAGCATCTTTAAAAGCTTCCTGTACGTACGACACATTCCCTGGATACATCTGCTTGGCCAAACTGGTAATCTGCGAATCGTCTCGCGGGTTTTTGAAAAGTACTATGTAATGCGAATTGAGACTTATGGTCCTGAGTTCCTTATTTCTGTCGAAAATATTTTGTACTATATATAGTACGCTGACGTTGCGGTGGTGGCTGCCTTTAGTAAATAGTTTTGTGACTCTGGCGTCCGTCTCGGACATTAGGTCATCGAGGACAAGCAAACGCCGTTTCTCACCTCGCCATTGCTCCATGTCGAGAAGGCCTTCGTTAAAAATCACCCCTCTCATTTCTTCGTAGATTGGCTGCCATTCGCCGTATGACCATATAATTTCTTCTGGGATGGGATCTACCATGTTATGCATAATGTCCAAAAACTTTCGCACGAACACGGTCTTACCACTTCCTGTGGGACCAGCGACAAGAGCCGTAAAGGGATGGTGCCACCGTGGATCCATTGTTGATAATGACGTAATCCACGCCAGAGCTCTTCTTATATATTTTTCAGTTAAATAATTTTAGTCAACATAAACTATAAAATACCAACCCTGATTTCATCTAACAATACTTTGTTATACGGATACTAACCCCTACGAAGTATACAGACCTATAAAATGCTACCTGATGTTGACGGTACCCTCAATTACTTTAGAACCCCTGATTTCGTCCAACAGTACCCCTACCGAGTATATAACGCCACCTGACGGTACACAGCTTGCCTAAAATCTTAAAACTTATGATCATATATAAAACGGCACATGATAATTACTACTGTAAATTGACCATAGGTCAAAAGTAGGTTGAAAACCTTTTCACAGCGATATTGAACATTTTCTCCTGAGCGTCGCGCGCCGAGGGAAATAATTGGAAAATTACCCAACCGTTATGCCGGATCTTATTGATCTACTGGTTATGTGACGTCATGCCCCTAGCAACGGCGGTGGCGTCGTATTGATTATATTTTCCTCTATACGCTATAGCCGCCATCTTGTTTTGGGGTGGCACCCCAGTACGGGGGATACACGCCCTGCTATACTACTCGGAGCTGCTCGAACAATCTCGACATATTTTGCTATATTTGTGGGGAGTACACACTGAAAGTAAGTAGGAAACCTATTTCTGGGTTTGTAAAAAGAGTATATGTAGGTTATTTTGGTGTCAGACTTGAAGATCAAGATACGTCAAAGGCTCCTCATAATGTATGCAAACATCAGTCGAAATATTTATAACAAGTGATCTGACCCTGACCTACCTTGAGCCATGAGACCTGTTCTGTGCTCAGTTCTTGTATCCGTTCCGTCTTTCCTTGAACAGCGACAGTTGTCAGAATATGAGTCTTGCATGTCTGATAACGCACAAGGTAAAGAAAGTGGGAGCAGTAACAGTGAACTCCAAACAACTTCACATAGTGATCGTTTTGATCACATAGTGAATAGAGTGATCTGATCGGGTCTTAAATCTGTCCAAGGTGTCTTCTGAATTACTCGCCTCCAAACTGAAGGAGAAGAATACACAATAATTAGTGTATAAGTATATAACTATACACGAAGCACTGCAGTAAAGCTGTGATACCAGAATGTATAAACTAGGAAAAATGTAGGAGCAGCTTTATTACTTAACATCTACAAAGTTGAGACATTTCAGCGTGAGCCTAAATCATACAAAACATACAGAACGAAGAAATAGGGGAGATAAGGTATATATTAACACGAGTACTATTAAAAAGAAACAAATGAAAGAGTACTTAGCTGTAAAATGTAAGGTGTGACTTGTCCAGCGGTGTGTGTCAGAAATGGATTTAGTAGAACGTGGAGACCTGTGATATGTGGTCGGTGGGTTGTAACTGGGGGTGGTGGATAGGGAGATGAGGAGAGTGATACAATGTTGATCTAGCTAGGAGAAGTTGAAATAGATGATTAGGGAAGAGGGATTGCAAAGTGATGCAAAGGTGGAGCTTAGTGGAGAGGTACTATAATGACTGAAGAGAATGTTAAGTGTAGTTAAACAGCGAGTTTAACCCAGGGTTAAACTCGCTCTTTAGCTACGCTTAACATTCTTTGTATGTTTTGGTACTATTAAGGCTCACGCTGAAACGTCACAACTTTGTAGTTGTTAAGTAATAAAGCTGTTCCTACATTTTTCCTAGTTTATGCAAAGGAAAATAATATACTTCATTTTATTAAAGAATAGAAAAGGATTTGCTGCCATTCTTTACCGAAGACCACAACTTTGTACTCTGTAATGACATCGGAAACCTTGTGAAGAAAATTGATCTTTCAGACTATAACCCAAGTGAGTGGCCTCTTTTCATCGGCAGTTCAAAACCTAGTTTGAAATGTGTTCTTTTAAATAAGGGCAACATATATGGTTTTATTCCAATCGATCATTCTACCAGGATGAAAAAAGAGTACAAGGCCATCTTTCTGCTTACACCAGATCTCCGCCGAAACCACTACCTGCACAAGCCAACCTCTGTACTTCTCGTACGGAAAACCTGCTGATGAATAGCACACACGACATGAATCTTGCTTTGATTGTCTTATTCCTACTATCTATATTTGCTTTTGCAGGAACTGTTGTTGGGAAAAACGCCACAGTCCCTACTTTTAATAGGGTGCAATAAACATGCTATAACATGAAAAACAAGGAGCGTGTCTTATGTATGAACCACATATAAACCTCATGGTCAAACACTGGCAGACATGTATCATCATCATCATCATCATCGTCATCCTTTCAACATAAACTCTAACCACTGCATTAATAAACACTATTTTAAAAATACATTTGCACTTGAATGCTGACTCAGTGTTTAGCAGATGCAAAGAGCAGCCATTAAAGATGAACATGTTTGGCTTGTTGTGTTGTAGTGCTTATATCTACATCTCTTGTTACACTGAGAGTGAAAGATGAAGCGTTTAACAATCGGGATCTCGTGAGTAACACACACAGAAAGCACCATTATCATCATCATCATCATCATCATCATCATAAGCAGCAGCAGCAGCAGGTGCTCTGCCGACTAGCGTTAGCTATTATGCTTATCCAGAGTACACGATCCTTCATGCAGGCCATCAGCTAAGTTGGTGATCTCCTCTCACACCATCCCGTCAGACTGTTCAGTATCATTTCTCTTGGTCTTCCTCTTGATCTTCTTCCTTCTATTTTTCCTGTTGTTATAATATTTTCAATGCCCCCTCTTCTCATTCCATGTCCTATGAAAGTACATTGTCTCTCACATATCTTTTTGACAAGGTTTTTTGTCTCTCCAGCTCTTCTCATACATTCTTCATTAGTTATTTTTGCTGTTCAGGGGATTCGCAACATTCTAGAGACGCACCAGTCACCTGGATGTAGGTAAGTGGTCCATCCTTCTTCTAGAGTTTGGAAGGAGGGTTAGTCAGACGTAGATGAAACTATAGTACCCACTTCTGAGTTCCTAGGTACCAAAAAATATAGGCACTAAAATTATATACCTTAGGTGCCTCTGCGATATGACAGCATATACAACATATACCATTCTGTTTTTATGTCAACACAATCATATATGTATTGAAAGGATTATAGATAAAATGTTATCTCTTTCTTTTATTGCGATATATGTAATACAGGGAGCAGTCAACCGATATTGTTGGCTTTCAGTTGGTTCCAATATCAAATGCAGTGACACATTATGAATGTGAGGTTCATGATTATGAATTTGCTGTGAATTAACTAACTGATTGTCCTGACAAGAGTCACAAAGATAATTAATAAGCGTCAGAAACTGGATCACACAAGAGACTGGTGCCATAAGTCTGAGTATGAGATAAAGTAAAAGACCGCGAGTCATTATCAAGAGATATAGACAACACAGACTTTAAATATGGCAGCTACACAAACTACTCAGGCCAAAGAGTTTTCAGACACCACTTCCATGCAGGAAATCCAGACAGACCAACATTTGTGGTGGATATTTGCATTCTTGTCTGAGAGTGCGAGAAATAAAATTATCGTTTATAAAACTGTTAGTCGATATTTGAATTAAGAGCCGGACAATATTAGCATATTACACCTGGGTCCAAACACTGTCGCTATATTATAGTGATATATTATATCTCGGTCTAAAATGTCGCTATATTATAGCGATATGTTATATCTTGGTCTAAAATGTCCCTATATTATAGTGATATGTTATGTCTCGGACAAAGATGCCGCTATATTTTAGTGATATATTATATCTCGGTCAAAAATGCCCTTATATTATAGTGATATATTATTCATCGGTCTAAAATGTCCATATATTATATGATATATTATAAATCGATCTAAAACGTTGCTATATTATAGTGATACATAATATCTCGGTGTAAAATGCCCCTATATTATAGTGATATATTATGTCGCGGTTCATAATGTCCCAATATTACCGTGATATATTATACACCAGTCTAACTGTCCCTATATTACAGTGATATATAATATATCAGTCTAAAATGTCACTAAATTATAGTGATATGTTATATCTCGGTCTAAAATGTCGCTATATTATAGTGATATGTTATATCTCGGTCTAAAATGCCGCTATATTATAGTGATATGTTATATCTCGGTCTAAAATGTCGCTATATTGTAGAGGAAGGTAAAAATTAAATAAACACATTTACTTCTTATCTGTGAGCACCATTTCGTAAGAGACAATGCTGGATGTTTCTGGGACGTTAAGAATGTATTTGTCATCAAATCATAACACAGCCCAAACAATAAAACACTTCCTCCCTTGGTTTCTTGGCCTGTTCCTGGGGTTATCTGGGGCGATTAAACTGAACTGGATAGAACGCATCAGTTCTAGTTTCTTAGATATGGTTGGCATCAGTTCTAGTTTCTTAGATATGGTTGGGATCAGTTCTAGTTTCTTAGATATGGTTGGCACCAGCTCTAGTTTCTTAGATATGTTGGCATCAGTTCTAGTTTCTTAGATATGTTGGCACCAGCTCTAGTTTCTTAGATATGTTGGCATCAGTTCTAGTTTCTTAGATATGTTGGCATCAGCTCTAGTTTCTTAGATATGGTTGACATCAGTTCTAGTTTCTTAGACATGATTGACATCAGCTCTAGTTTCTTAGATATGTTGGCATCAGTTCTAGTTTCTTAGATATGCTGGTGTCAGCTCTAGTTTCTTAGATATGGTTGACATCAGTTCTAGTTTCTTAGATATGTTGTCATCAGTTCTAGTTTCTTAGATATGTTGGCATCAGTTCTAGTTTCTTAGATATGTTGGCATCAGCTCTAGTTTCTTTGATATGTTGGCATCAGTTCTAGTTTCTTTGATATGTTGGCATCAGCTCTAGTTTCTTAGATATGGTTGACATCAGTTCTAGTTTTTTAGATATGTTGGCACCAGCTGTAGTTTCTTAGATATGGTTGAAATCAGCTCTAGTTTCTTAGATATGGTTGACATCAGTTCTAATTTCTTAGATATGGTTGACATCAGTTGTAGTTTCTTAGATATGGTTGAAATTTCTCTAGTTTCTTAGATATGGTTGAAAACAGCTCTAGTTTCTTAGATATGGTTGACATCAGTTCTAATTTCTTAGATATGGTTGAAATCAGTTCTAATTTCTTAGATATGGTTGAAATCAGTTCTAGTTTCTTAGATATTATTGACATCAGCTCTAGTTTCTTAGATATGGTTGACATCAGCTCTAGTTTCTTAGATATGTTTAATTTATAACATTTTAGTCAGCTATTTAAAAAATCTCTTCTGTAGAAATAGGATGTAATAACAAGCTGTCTTATTTAAATGGGCAATTTATGTATTTCATTTAATCACACTTTTGTGTATAATGACCTTTGTTTCACAATTATTCGTCTACTTCCTTTCTTGTAATACACACTGCAATAAAATATATAGTTTCAATGATTAAATCGTTTTATTCTGATTTAATCCATAATTATATGCACAATTTTTCGTAAAAAAATTCTCAACTTGATTGTTTAAAATATTTATGATCGTATAGAAAATGTGTGTATATTCCCACTAATATCATTTCATTTTTGCAAATCGAACACCGTAGAGGTTCAAGACGGAGCAGTAGTATAGCAGGGCGTGTATCCCCCGTATTGGGGTGCCACCCCAAAACAAGATGGCGGCTATAGCGTATAGAGGAAAATATAATCAATACGATGCCACCGCCGTTGCTAGGGGCATGACGTCACATGACCAGTAGATCAATAATTGGTATTTAAAAAAACGACATAAAACGTAAGGCGTAATAATAGGTTTTAATGTTATATCACAACACATATTTACAACTGTATCACAGGGGGCCATCAAAACTATGTTTAGTGACGTTGTCCACGTCACTAAATGTCTAGTAGAGAGGTGCGTACGTTGTCTGCGTGTACTATTCTCTTAATGTAAAAGTATGAAAGCGAGTCTCTGTGCTGCGTGTAAGTATATACCGTCCCTTTTAATGATCTAAACCCTACGTTTGTCCCACCCCTAGCCCGTTTTACGGTGAGTACCTCTATGAAAGTGTCCCTGTCGAGTTCGTTTTGTCGTTTGTTTAGTCCCTTTGTCGATGTTTTGGAGTAATTTCCAAAACAGTGGTAAGTCTTACTGCATAAGCTAACCATACCGTGGCCCTCGTATTCTAACTTGAACAGTCCGGGAGTTCGCTTCTCGAATAATTGTCTGTCCTTACATGTCGCGCAGTCTGGTCGGGAAAAGCTAGAAATAAAGGCGGACCGATGTTCAGCACAGACTTCGGAGGGGAACCACTGGTCATATGCTTCGTAAAACTCTTTTCGGAGGTTGGGTCTAACTATGTCTCTAAGGTCAGGGGCACTGAGAGCTAAGTATAAGCTGTCCGTGTCCATCTCTCACAATTCAAAATCAGACCTGTCAACGAACCTATCTAAGAAATCGTAGTAAAACTCCAACATCCTAAGTTTTGCGTACTGAAATACGAAAAAGCCTATCTGCAAGGGTAAATCCCACCTGCATTCGTTTTTCACCTTCTCTACCTCCCATAGATCGTCCGTTACGTAATCTAATTTTTTAAAGTTGGGGCTGTTTATAAATTTACCCGTCTCATCACCTTTACAATAAGTCATGGCTACCTGTTTTTTCTTTATTTGTTAGAGTTTTTCCGTAGGCCGCATTCCCCAATAGCTTCATCGTCTCTGCTCTTATCGAACAAGATTCGTCCTTGTCGCCGTCTCGTCGTGCGTTAGAGACCGTATCCCCAAACGCTTTAAAACAAGTCTTGGGTTTGTACTCGACTATCTGATATACTTTCGTAACTACCAGGCCATGTGCCAAGTACCATCTCAATAAAGGTGTCGCCAACAAGATTTTCTCTCCCTTGTAACTGGCTATTAACGTTCGTCGGGGCCCTGTCAGTAAGTTATAGTCTTGCGCGTAATTGCGCATGACATCACCTATATCGTCTCTACTAACTTCTACATTTTTGAATATGGGAGTCACCTCCGAGAAATACGTCTTTAGGGACTTGGGGACCTCTATGTCGCACTCTACCAGACCGAAGCAAGTTTCGTCCCGAACTGCGTCGAGTATCTGTTCTTCCGTGGGGGGTTTACGGAAGGGACTTGTCTGAGGGAATTTCGCACTGACAAACTGTCTGATGGTCGGATCAGTTTTCTTTAGAAGCTGCCACTGACATTCCCACATTTCGACTACGTGAATGCTACAGTCGTTAACTAAATAGTCGCGTATTTCCTGGGTCTTTTTGTAAAGGTCTTCTAAGGGTTTTCCGTTCACGGGGTTGATCATCATGTCTTTTGTAATGGGACAGTTGGGGTGTCCGTGAAATAAGCAACCGTGGAACTGGTAGGCTGTTCTCGTCGTCTTGTCCCATCCGTCGACACTAACTTTCCCCAACTTCATCTCTTTTCCGTTATACTGCGTTTTTAAATGTATGTTTTTTGTTTGCGCTACCCAGGCTAAGTATTCTTTACTCTGCCTCGTGTACATGCTAACTCTGTGAATCTTAAACTCGTCGTCATGTCCTCTAATTGTGGGAAAGTCCGTTGGCATTTGCTGCATCAGTGCCCAGAGGTATAAAGCGTTAGAATCGTATCCCTTGATCCCTTGCACGACTTTACCCCCTCTAATATACGTTTGACCTTTCTCGTGATGCCTGTGAAAAATTATGGACGGACCACCCACAATATTGTTCCTAATGGTTGTATGCAGCGCCTGTTCCCGTTTTGAACATAAGCTAAAGGACACGTCTGGGGGAAGTGATTTAAATAAATATTTCAAAGTCACCCCGGGGACCGAAATCGCGTCTTTAAACATGTCTACTCCTAACTTTTTTTATAAAACTCAACTTGTTGATCTAATGCTAACAAGAAGGGACCTACGTCTTTGTTGTTGTACCACACTAAGAAATCTCTAAGAGTGGACATACCTGTAGCAACCCATACTTTCTGACACTCAGCATACTCTTCCTCCGTCACGTTACAATTTTTCAGTTTCGAAAAAAAAGGTCGAATGAGGGGGGAGTTCCGTCTCTTTCAATTTTTCTAAGCCTGTGATGTATTCATAACAGAAAACCCCCTTCGTCTCTTTAATTTTATAAGCCGCGAGATACTTGCTATAGCTAAAACCTGGTGCCAAGTAGTTACATATGTCTAAAAATTTAAATTTTTCGGTCGCGAGACACATGTAATCATTATTCCTTTTGACTATGAATTTAAAGGTCCTGGCCCTTCCCCGGTGTTAACTTCGTCATCAACATCGTCAGTGTCATCGACAGACTTTTTATGGTTCTTAATGAAATAAGACACCAAGTAAGGCTTTATGACGTTAACGTCATACATGCCTGAGTTGAACCCGATAACAGGGAGTTCATGTAAATAGTCGCACAATCTTTTCATTAGTTCTTCCTTATCCCCCAATTGGTCAAACACCGGTTTAAATTTACGATATAAAATATCGTAGGCTTCGTCCGAGATACACCCGAGATATGCGAGCATATCGTCAACCAGCTTCTGAGGGCCCCCTTCTGTAACGAAACAGACAGGCTTCTCGTACCCGGGAACGCTCGAAGCCACCGAACACGAAAGAGGTACGTGTCGGGCCGTAAACGTGGTCATGTTAGTGCCCGGTGTATCTGCTCCTTCAAAATAAGATTCGTAGTCAAAAGTGGCCCTGTACGGATAAACAAAGGTAGTATCTACTTCTATGCCCAGATCCGCGATCACTTCCCACACATTTGCCGGAGGATTGTACATCCCGCCCGTATACACATCTTTAGTAACCCCACCCTTACAATGTTTAGAATGTCTTTCCATCCTCTCAAATAAGTGCCAAAGTTTCCCACATTTGTCACAAGCTATCGCGTTGGTCGCCTTATCTATATTTCTAATAAACATGAAATGGTTTTCAAAAATTAACAGGCGCAAAGTGTCTTTACAACAATTACTACCACGCAAAACCGGGACTAGGACCTCACTAGCAAACTCGAAAATGTCAATATTAATTTTGAAACATTTCTCCAAGTCCGCCATTTCGAATAACTGTACTCCAGAGAAATTATCTAGTGAAGGTAACCTTTTATATTTCTGCCACTGACGCGCGAGTTGTCGTGTCTGCACCCTATTGTCCTCTAGGTTAGGGTTTCTAAAGACGGCTAAACAGCGGAAAAAGCAAAAGTTGTCTGTGTATGGTTTTCCATTCGAATCGTGTTGGAGTGTGTTTATGAATTTATTGTTCGTAATATGTAGTGGGAGATCTATAATGCATCCTGTCGGGTATTCGTTCAAATGGTAGACGTAGAAACTAGTGGCTGGAACTATCTCGCAGAAATATTTTGTATTGGGCCTAGATTTAAGAGCTGTCTTTAGTATGTCGTGTTCGGTCAAGTCTCTTACAAAACTGTCAAAGTCCCGTCTTTTATTTATTAACTGCGGCGTGTCTAGTACAGTGGCATTGTTATTTGAAGCGTGGTAGAACCGTAACTCGTTTGTTTCTTTGTGTCTAAGGATGGTGTGGTGTGAATAATTTATTTTGAAACGTTTTGTCTGACTGTTAAAAAGATCATGTAGTTTGGAGGCCCAGTTAATAGGGTGTGTTGTAGTGGAAGGGTGGAAAAATGTATATGTAGATAAATGGTTGTTTATGTTTTGGTGCGTCCTAAGGGCCCCCCAATTATCACAATATATAGCTTTAACATCGTCCATCAGCTCATGTAAACTGTCTTTTTCGTCACTGAAGTCTCTATGCTGTGGCGTTGGTATTTTCATCGACGGTGGGATGGACATCGTCCGTGAGCCAGACTCCAGTTCTTCGTCGTCTAAAAACTCGGCTGCTACAACAGGTGGGGACTCCTCGTGTTCGGGGACATCTGAAAGAGCCGGCCGCTTGGTGGACGAGGCACGGCTGGTGCCGCATCATCATCATATGACGCCTTTCGCTTGCAATAGGGGTCACTGGAGTGGACAATTTTCATATGCCTCTTCAGGTGATCTCTCCGGGACGAGAGTTTCCCGCAGATTGGACATGTGATATTATTTTGTTCGTGCACTGTAGTTTCGTGACGAACGAGGCTCCGATGTTCGGTAAAACCTCGGCCGCATTGTGAACATATATAAGTGTGCTTGAAGGCAGCAGGATCCACTCGACAGGGCATTTTGTTAGACATCTGAAACGAAAAGAAAAACCCACTACAATGGACGAATCACCTTTTTGTAATACTCTAAGAAGGTTGGTTATTGACTTTTCGAACAAGCACGCTGAGCTTTTCACCACCCTGTGTAATTTCATAAATCCACATTATAGCTATCAATCGTTCGTGAGCACTGCCGACCAAGTTTTTGAAGATGGTACTATAAACTGGGGGCGAATCGTAGCCGTTTTTTCGCTCGGATACATTCTTGGCAAAAACATTGAAGAAAAGTTATGTAACGTAGACTACGATGTACACTTACTTCAAGAAAAATTTGCTCGGAAGTTAGGGCAGTACATTGGACACAAACTACGACCTTGGATGGAAACGCAAGGCTGATGGGGTTTTCTAGACCCCAGTCTGTTAAGAACGCATTAAAAAGATAATAAAACTGAGTCGACTTACTGTTAGTTTGTATCCTAATGTCGATAGACCCACAAAGTCACCTAATTTCGATAACGATGTACATCCGAGAATATGAGAACCCCAGTAATCATGAATCGAGAGTTATATACCTGGTTTGCGTGCTGTGTGTTTAAAAATTGCGCCAATCAGACCTCGTGACATACGTAATTAGCGTATCCGCTAAATTGCACCAACCGCAGCGCATCACGTGATATGCTTAATTACTAGTAATGTAGCTAATTTTAACCAATAGCTGGTATAGGTTTTGAGGTAGGACCTGTAGTCTCTCGTGAGACTAACCGTTCAGGTCTTTTTCTAGGGTCTCTCTTGACGGGTTTTCTAGGTAAGGCGATAGCTGGTATAGGTTGTGAGGTAGGACCTGTAGTCTCTAGTGAGACTAACCGTTCAGATCTTTTTGACGCTGGGTTTTTTGGTGCTACGCTGCATTTTGGTGGCTACAGGTATGTGGGCTGAAAAAAAATTTTTTATCGGCTTGTGAATTAGTCAAACTTTCCAGGCGGCTAAATTCAGCTAGGATTTGGGGCTTCAGCTCCATCAACTGTTCACACTCGACTCTACTCAGTGACAGGCCGCCTTGTGTTGGAAATTTCAAATCTGACTCTCCGAAGAAACGACGCAGATGCAGCATTGGAGTACCTTTATACAATGAGACAGACGCGACTTTTAATCCGCCACCAAGAGGTTTATTCTTCTCTCCTGATGAGGATACGTATATCCAGTTTGTGGGAACTGTAGTCATCTCGATACGAGCCGCGCGGAATACGAATGTGTGACCGTGAGCATATTTATATACCTAGGTAGCTCTTATGACGTAATGTCTATTTTTAGACGACATGTCTAGACTTGTTGATCTAATGCTAACGTCTTTGTTGTTGTAGCAGGGGATTCGCAACATTCTTCTAATAAACCACATTTCTGCTGCTTCCAAAGATTTTCTTTTGCAGACCTCCCTCTTTTCCATGATTCACTTCCATATAACAAGATATTTTCAATATTGCATTTTAGGACTCGCTTTCTAACATTCACTAAAAACATCACTATAATATTAATTACTTCAGAACAGCTAACCTTTGTCAAAAAGTAGTAAACAGTCAAAAAGAAAATTCCTTTTAGGAAAAGACAAACTGATTGATAGTTTCAAGAACTCTCTTTAAAATATTTCCAGTCATTCGTTCTTCATTAGACAAACAGCAACATTAACATTACGCGAAAATGACAATAAGTGCTCATTAAAGATAATACTGAATGCATCAGTAATATATTTAAGAGTGATATTTTCACTTTGACTGTTGCAAGGACCGACAATTAAGTAATGAGAATTATTTTATTATGGCACTCTATGAATCAAAGCACGGAATTCAAAGAGGTAATCTTCGTCTATGATTTGGCAACTTTTCATCGTCGCACGATAACCAGACGACAAATAAGCCGCAATGCAGTTTGCCCTAGTTAGATGTGTATTGCTTATCTCGTGCACAGATATTCAGGTGGTTTTCATGATTCAAAAGTGGTGTGGAAATGATTACAAATCCCACTAGACATGGATGCACAATTTCTGTTCGTAGTGAAGAACTCGCTGCAAAAGTTAGAGATCAGATACACGAAGATCGTTGTTTGACTGTGAGGATGATGGCAGATGAATGTTTGTGTGTTAACCGAGAGACCATTCGTAACTTTTTAGTAGAAGATTTGGGCAAGAAAAAAGTTGTTTGTCGGTTTTTAACCACATGCATGTTGAGTAAGCAAAAGACATCATCAAAACGTATCACGGAAATAAATATTTCTTAACCGTGATTGTTGGAGAGGATGAAACATGGATTTTACACTATGATCCCACAACTAAATGCCAAAGTCATCAGTAGAAGTCATCATCATCAACAAAAGACAAACAATGTCGACTTCAAAAGTCGAAAGTGAAGTCAATGGTGGTGTGCTTCTACGACAGCAGAGGAGTTATTCACAAAGAATGCATTCAAGAGGGACAGACTGTCTCTGCCAAAGTTTATTTAAATATTTTGAAACGCCCATTGAAAAGGATCCTCCGTCTCGGACCCGAATATTCAACACCTGGTAGTTGTTTTTTTTTCTACTTCATGATAATGCACCGGATGACTGGGAGGTAGTTGTACAGGAAGAAAACAGGTTATAACTTCAACTGTTGTTATTCTATTTTTTATGAAATTCGTCTCACTGTTTAATTTGGCGGACCTTGTACCTTCATTTCATTTGAAACAGTGTCCATGTTTTTCAGTGCAGTCACATGTGCACTTTCATCAAGCTCGACCTGACAAAACCCACTGTTTACACAAGTTTCTCTTCATTGATGTTTCCATGACAATGTGTTATATATTGAAACTAAATTACTAGGCCATGTATTAACTCATGAGAATAGTCAAAGCTGTTGGTAAATGTTATTTGGGTTCTACAAAGAATGCTGCTTTCTTGTTGCATATGTCTAAAACAGATTTCGGCCATATTACTTTTTATTACCATCAGACGAATGCTGTAAAATATACGGGACATGGCACTCTGACTGGACAACAGTGAACTCTTCTCGTATGTCAGTGAGTCAGTCATTTGCATGTTCCTTTGGAAACTTTGCCTCCTGTAGACCTCTCGGTTGTAAGCAAGATGCCCTGCTGCTACTGCATCCATTTGCAGATTATCAACGAAATCTTGAGGTCATCTTAGCCTTGGTCTCTTCTTTGTCTTGTATATCAGGAACATAAATATCAAGTCATCATCAAGCGATCGCAGATACTAGTATCATTTTTACGATGAGTTAGTTTACAGAGGACATGAAGTTCTCAAGATCATTAACCTTGGCAAGAACTTTTTACTCCTCATCTGTGTTATGATATAAAGTATGTCTCATCTCTAGAACATCACCAACAGCAACATAAACATCAATATAAGTATCTGAACCAACAACACTAGCAATAACATAAACAAGATGGTCATCAGTACTAACTATATCACTATCGTCAACACGAAGAACCAGAGAAATAAACAAAAAGACCGCTATAACGAAGACTAATAAACAGCAATACAAATAAATAGACAGACAAATGAGGAAATAACAATTAACAGTTGAACTAGAGTTTACTATCTGTTTAATGAAATATAAGCCTATTGAGAACAAAGCAAATATAAGCTGAAACCAAACATGTGCGTGATCTGAGAAAGATTTTATATACACCCATGGGCAAATAAAATAAAATGTGCATCATTAGACAAGCTAATGTAAGCGTACTCTTCTTCATTTTTATTTTCCAATATCATTGTTGTTATTTATTTCACCTTATTAGTTGACCTCCGCGTTCTGTTTGTCACAGAAACTTGTGAAGTTCTCTGGAGCATTTATAAGTGGTACTTGTTTATAGTTAACAAGAAACATGTTTAAAATTGGTTATAAGACTTTAGGAGCCTGGATACGTATAGTTCATGTTTGTGTTATAACAACAAAACAGTATATACGAGGGAGAGAAAAAAATGCTACTTCTTATACAGTTATCCGTCACTCAAAGACCACTTGAACAAAGTTCAACAACATATAACTCGCGATCCCGTAATGTTATAACAGTGTTTTAAAATCCAGAAAAGGACTTAACAGAAATAATAATCTCAAACCCTTCCCACACTCAGCCCGTGTATCTCATGTTTTCTGTAAAGAAAACAGTTTCACCGCCAATCGTATCTTGGAAGTGTACATAACGGGAAAAAGAATTTCCCATTATATACATTGTATAATCAATACAGATAGCCTATACTATTTCATACTGATTTAATAAATATATAATATTATTTTCGGGCAACATCGAAATCGCATAACATTCTATTTCACAGAACATAGTGCGCACAGTTACGTGGCGAATGACTTGTTTTTTTTTAATGGTTGCATCCCTTGATTTCATGTTACTTGTTTTGACACACTCTCGTACACGTAAATGTTATGTTGGTAATTATGTTGCTTGCTGGGCTGAGAGAAAGAAAACAGGGTAGACGATGTTCGGGCTTTTGGCATGAAATTTATTACGATGGACCTTCGAACAGAGAATTGGTTCAGTCAGTCATTTTGCATGTTCCTTCCGGAACTTTGCCTCATGTAGGCCTCTCGGTTGTAAGCAAGATGCCCTGTTGCTGATGCTTCCATTCGCAGATTATCAACGATGTCTTTGCACTCATCTTCGTCTTGGTCTTAGTCTCGTTCTTTTAACCATTATGTACTCTTCCAAGACGGTCCTCTTTAAATTCTCATGACGTTTAATATGTTCAAAATATTCAAGTCCTTTTTACTAGCCAGTCAAACTTCTTCAATATTAAGTTATTGAAGTATGGATATATTTGTTCTTTATTATATCCGTGATATTTGAAGGACTCTTACATAGCATTTACATTAAACAGAAATGGTTGAGGACTCAATTCTAATGTAAAAAACTGGTGGTTTGAATCATGACAGAGGAGCTCCAATCACCCAGCTATAGATATGACTATGTCAAAGGAGGATAATGAAGTTCATCATCAGAGAGGCAAAATCGATCTGTGTACAATCAGTGTGTTTAATGGCACCGTCAGTCAACACACACTACGAACTAAGGTTAAAGGTCGAGCACGTGTGGGAGTGGGCTGTGTGCAAGGAGGCCCATCTCTGGGTCAGTATCAGAGCATGGCCGTTCTTCAAGTTAAAACGTTTCAAACAATGAAGAAAAACGTTTAACGTTTTTTAATTTTATGTATAATGACAGCTGTAATACACGGTCTTGTCAGTCGTTATGTTACAATGTTGCCATTCAACAGACAAAAATAACGAATACAATAACATTCTGGTTGATGGCGGGTAGGAGCAAGGCTCTGTTATTTTAAAGTTTATTCAGTAACAGCAGTTACGGAGGTCGGGTACTGAGGTGAAACTGTCAGTGATTCTTGGACAATGGCTCTTATGGGGAGAATGAAAGGGAAGAAAGTTGAGCTATGGCAGAGACAAAGAGGGAGGGTTGATGAGGTTTAGAGTTGGAGTGGGTGTGAAAGAGTGTATCAGCATCAACACTTATATGATTTCATCATTTGAAAGTAATTTTAAATATATCTTTTCTGTTGTACTGTTGTAGAGTAAGACACTACAGGAATACTGTCATTTTGTTAAAACTGTTATAGAGTAAGACAATACAGGGGCACTGTCTTTTCTAAACTGTTATAGAGTAAGACACTGTTGTAGAGTAATTGGCAAACTACTTTGCGAGCCCCATGTGACGTTTAACGGCATGGGAAGGATATAAGATATAAGATAAGAGTAAGACACTACAGAATCACTTTCTTTTTTTTAACTGCTGTAGAGTAATGCACTGCAGGAGCACTATCTTTTTGTTAAAACTGTTGTAGAGTAAGACACTACATGACCATTGTCTATTGAATACCCTTATTCACTACAAACTAGCATTTCCTGTTAATGATAACTATGCCACGGTCCATGATATTAGGATCAATAAAACTGACATTCCTGGAAATGGAACCAAAGTCTAAGATAAAATATCTTAGAGACCCAGCAGTCTAAGATCAAATATATTATAGTCTCAACGTTCTAACATGAAATATCTTATAGCCCCAACAATCTAAGATCAAATATCGTATAGACCCAACAATCTAAAATCAAATATGTTACTATCCCAACAATCTAAGATCAAATATCTTACTATCCGAACAGTCTAAGATCAAATATCTTACTATCCCAACAATCTAAGATCAGATATCTTACTATTCCAACAATATAAGATCAGATATCTTACTATTCCAACAATATAAGATCAGATATCTTTCTATCAAAACAATCTAAGATCAAATATCTTGTAGACCCAGTAGATACAATATCGGTCACTGTCATCACCATCCTGTCTGCTAAAATATGGCCACTCAATGATAAATAACACATGAATAAAGAAACAATGGCGGCATGCAAACATCCGCTTGAAGGCAAAAGAGTAAAGATTTCAGTGCAGGTGTGAAATTACATTTCTTTTTGTGATAGATCTAGGAGCAGTGACACACGGGAAGGTCATATCAGAGGCACAGGAAAATTACAAGTAATGTAGAACATTTCTCGCCATGTGCTGCACAATGAAGGATTCAGCAATGAGAAGAGCGGAACATTTAGAAACTTGATCAGATTTGCTATCCTAAATAACTTTATTACGTTTCTTTCTATAATTGTTCAACAAACTTGATAAGGTAAGCAGACATCGCTAATGTTATTAATGACTTTGTTAACCGATGATAATAAACATAAGTTTAATGATGATTATGATTATGAGATAAACTAACAAAATACTAATCATTATCGCGAGCCGTAAATAAAATAAAATATTTTTCCAGTCACGCAAAGAACTTGACCAGAAATTTTCAACTCGATTCTGGAAAAAAATATAGGCGGGCAATAGAGCTCGGAACTTTGCTGACTTAAATATCCGTGGAAACATGCTGGTGTATTATACTGGAATCTAAAGAAAGTCAGACAAAACCACTTACTTGTCAGACACACGCACCCCGTCGTAAGGCGTAAGGCTGAACTTTTCCTGGGCAACAGCCGGCGTGATGGCACTGTATTTGTTGCAAAATAAAGTTACCCCATATATCGTGTATTTCTGTAACACAACACAGCGGTTCTAAATAATCCAACCAAAATTTTTAGCTTAACATCAGTTTAATGAAACAAATTCGTCACGAACTTAAAGAACAAATTTAAAGTAAGAAATATCTAAATAAACATAGCAAGATATGGATAATCCCCTCCCCCACACGTATATTATCTGAGTCCTCTTTTTCCTGCTTGAACGTTTTACACCCCCCACCGCCATTCTTTTTTTTTCTAATCCCCACCCCCTTCCCAACGCCAAAAAAAAAAAAGAAGTAAAGTTTCATTCATGATAGATTTGATTCTCTTCCCATCTTATCTTATCTTAACATTTTTCTTGCCTTGCGAGCTGACCACAGTGAGAAAACAAGTAGTATTTAAGAGCATGGTGATCAGTCTCAATAGAGGAGCTACAGTATACAAAAGTCGACGTTCACATTAAGTTAGAGCTAAGCCAGGGTGATGGTCTGAGTTGCAGAAGCCCACGACAATGTTGCTGCCTTGCTCCAAAGTAAAGATGTTAATGAAATCATAAGGTGTGCTAGGAAAGAACCAGAGCTACCATCCCTTCCTTCCTGACGCGGAATATCTTCAAATACTGGATACGTTCGTAAATACTGGAACTAATTGATCAGCAATGTCTTCTCTTTTATGATTCCTAGCAGAAGCGTTTACCTGGTCACGTGCTGATATTTTCCAGACCTGATAACATGCGTTTAATTACTTAGAGATGAGATGTGTTGTTTCCTTTTTCATTTCTTACATTCATCTATCAGATTTTTTTAGAGGGGCAAGTGAGGGGTAGGATAAAATTGATAGATCCAGCCAGAAGTATTTTAAAATAAGAGATAACTTTAAAAGCCCAGAGAGATTAGAACTTTGCGGCTGGAGAAGATATGAAGCAGGTTGTCTGGTGGCGATTAGGAGGTGCGATACGTTCTGTAGCGAAATATGAGATAGAAAAATTCGTGGGCCGAGTAAAGTACAAACATAAAACAACAAATTTTACATTAATGATGAATACTTTCTGAAGTTTTATCTTATTGTTACATTTCGTGTTTTCTCCTCAAATATCTCGTTTCTATAGTGACAATTTCCATTCTCTCTGTAGCAATATTTGTCCATGTTTGTCAGAGAGTCAGAAAAAACATGGAAGCATAAACATGAAAGACGATCGGTCAAATTAGACACGTTGAATGCAAAAACAGATCTTGGAAAAGATCTGATGAAAGCAACATACAAAGAACTAGACAAGAAAGTAAAAATTTCAGCTAGAAGGGATAAACGAGAATACATAGACAATACGGCGAAATAGGCAGAAAAAGCAGTAAAAACAGGAGACAGCAAAACTTTATATAACATACAAAAGAGGCTAACATCTAAAGAAAGACTAATCCTTAGCAAAACTGGAACCCTATTAACATCAAATAAAGACCAAAAGCAAAGATGGGCTGAACACTTCCAAGAAATTGTTAAACCATGAAACCGACTTACCAGCCCCACAATTAAATGTCAACCTAGATGAAATTAAATTGCGTGAAATTGAAACAGCAGTGAATTTAATGGCTAACAACAAAGCTGCAGGTGAAGATGAAATAACAGCCGAAATGTTAAAAGCTATCAGTAGTGACAACATGAGAGAACTACAGAGAATGTTTAACAAGATTTGGAAAGAAGAAAAGGTCCCTTCGAATTGGAAAAAAAAGCATCATTGTTAAAATACAATGGATATGTTTGTGGAGTCAAGACAGAAGAAGGGATGAGTGAATGGTTCCAGATTGAAACAGGTGTGAAACAAGGATGTATACTGTCTCCTTTACTTTTTGGGATTACAATAGACTTCATAATGAACAAATACTGCACAGGTAACACATGTATTGACTGGGTACATGGGACCCAACTAGAAGATCTTGATTTTGCTGATGACATAACTCTTATCAGTAACAATGTGAATTCCATGCAAGAAAAAACAGATACTCTGTCTTCACTGGTTAGCAAAATAGGACTTGAAATTAACAAGGACAAAACAAAAATAATGAAAATTCCCATTCATCAAAATGCAAAAATACACACATAAGGGACAGATATTGAAGAAGTCAATCAATTTGCATACCTATGCAGTTACATAGACCAGGATGGTGACACTAGAAAGGAAGTTAGAATCAGAATTGTAAAAGCAGCATCGATCTTCAAGAATCTTGAGAACATATGGAATTCAAAAGTTATAAGCACAAAAAGCAAGTTAAGATTATTCAATTCAAATGTCCAACCTCATTTATGCATGCGAAAGCTGGAAAACAGCCAAAGAAATAAACAAGAAATTAGATTCTTTTGAAAACAAATGCCTAACGAAAATACTCGGCATCAGGTGGAACGAATTCAAGAACAATGCAGAGATAAGACAGATGACTGAACAACAACCAGTCTCATGGGTGATCAGGAAAAGGTGATGGACATATGTTGGTCACTTGATGAGAAGAAATGATCAGATAATCCCAAAACAAGCTATCAAGTGGAACACAACATTCCAAAAAAAAAAAAGAGGCAGACGTCTTGAAACTCTGAATAGGACATTGTTAAGAGAGGCCAAATTAACAGGGATAAAATCTTTTGATATGGTTGAAAGACTCGGCGAAGACTGGAAAATTTCGCGAACTAGTTGCGAGACCTATGTGACGTTTAACGGCACGGGAAGGATATAAGATATAAGATTTTCAGAGTTTAGACGGTACTATTTTGGTATATATGACGCAATTAAATGTGCACGTGAATGTTTTATTTCATGCTAATAAAGGAGAGGCTTTCATAGTGTACGTAGAAGTTAACACAGAACTTAACTATCTGTCATATTTCTGGAAACCCTCCGAGACGTATCATGAAGTCTGTAATACCTTAACACTGAAAGGTATCGACGAATGAGAGAAAAATATGAAAAAAACAAAAAAGACAAGACAATAAAGTAAATGATGAAACAAATATATTTGACAGCTGCTCATGTGCATATAATATTAATGATTTGTCAACGTCTAACTGACATTAGAGATGTAGGAGAATATAATGTCAGAGAGTTGTATATGCCACGAACCAGTTTGACCCAGAACAATACAGAAGTTAGTTACAGAGTGTAACAGAATAGAAGAGCCCGGGTATTGCTTTCTATTTCGTGAAGGTTTTATACACCAACAAATACCAGACTTTTGGGTATATGACACTTCAAACTTTTTATCCTTTAGAGAATTAGACGTTTAGTGTGCTGAAGCGACTGTCTGAGAGAGGAACTATGACGGGACGAAAAAAGGAGTTGTGTTGTCGATTCACCATCTACAGTTTGACATTAGAGTGAAAGGGTGGAGGTAACTGCATTCTAGAAGTATATGGAGTATATGGATGTGATAGTTCATAGATGAATATGTTGATATGTGTTTAGAATAAACGCTTGATATTATATATATATATATATAGGAACACATCATTTGTGACAGTAGCGATGGGTAAAGATATGAACATCAAAATTATATATATATATATGATATATATGAAGTTACCCCGTGGCTAGTGTCCATGCAATCGTCCCATCCACCAACAAAGTAATTTGTATCGAACTCGAATTCTGCTCTACAGCCAACAAGATGCTCAGTTTCTTCAAGTCTCAGATTTTCTATTTCTGTTCTGTTGAAGTAGTATGGTGGATTTCTAACGAGATAGAGTAATAATAACGTTTATCTATCTATCTATCTATCTATCTATCTATCTATCTATCTATCTATCTATCTATCTATCTATCTATCTATCTATCTATCTATCTATCTATCTATCTATCTATCTGCCTGTGTGTCTGTCTATCTATCTATATGCCTGTCTGTCTGTCTATCTATCTATATGCCTGTCTGTCTGTCTATCTATCTATATGCCTGTCTGTCTGTCTATCTATCTATATGCCTATCTGTCTGTCTGTCTATCTATCTATATGCCTGTCTGTCTGTCTATCTATCTATATGCCTATCTGTCTGTCTGTCTATCTATCTATCTATCTATCTATATGCATGTCTGTCTGTCTATCTATATATCTATATATCTATAAATTAGTGTCACTCTGACTGTACGTTTATCTGTATACTTCCCTGACTGCATTTTTTAGATTCATCATCATCAGGTGCCGTGCCGACTTGCGTTGACTATTATCCTTTTTTAGCCTAGTTTATAGTTATTATCTCTCTTTCTTTTTTAGCCTACATTATAATTATCTCCTGTCTGTCTTTTTTAGTCTACCTTATAGTTATTCTTTGCTTGTGTTTAGTCTAGCTATAGTTATTCTCTGTTTGTCCTTTTATTATAGTTTATATTTATTCTATGCATATCTATTTAATCTAGCTAATTGTTATTCTCTGCCTGTCTTTTTTAGTCTACCTTATAGTTATCCTTTACTTTTGTGTTTAGTCTAGTTATAGTTATCTCTGCCTGTCTTTTAATCTACCTTACAGTTATTCTTTGATTGTGTGTTTACTCTAGCTATAGTTATTCTCTGCCTGACTTTTTAGTCTAATTTATTGTTATTCTGCATTTGTACTTGGCTAAATTTCTCCTGTCTGTCTCTATCTGTCTGTCTTTCTACCTACCAATCTACCTAGTTATCTACCTACCTAACTAACCTACCTACTCATCCGTCTGTCTGTCTGCTCCCTGTCTATCGGCCTGTCTGCTTGTCTGTCTGTCTGTCATTCTGTCTGTCTGTCTGTCTGTCATTCTGTATGTTTGTCTGTATGTCTGTGTGCATTCTGATGAATAGTTCGCTGGTTTTATAACTTCCACTACGAAGGAATCACAGACAATCAAAACACTCTCTTCTGACATGTCAAATCTATGAAACATAAAAGTGTTTTTTTCAGTCAGAACAGAATGGAACTTACAATGTTTTTTATCATATTATGAGACATGCATAGAAAATAGAAAAAAAGAATATAGAACATATCACAGTTTATATATCATTCTATATTACGTATATCGTCAATATGTTCATCATGACTAACATATATCATGAACTCAATCTGAAGTCTACATCGAGGTAGATCTGTTGCTTTCCTCGGGGTCATAAACAGAGATTAAGATATCCATATCAATCAATATAGTGAAGATGTTGATCATTTGTATGGTATAGTACAGGGAAGACTTGAACTAAACAAAAAAAAATTCTGATCACTATCCACCACCTTGTGAACAACCAGAAGTTCTGTCCATCAATGACGATCACCTTGTGAACAACCAGAAGTTCTGTCCATCAGTGACGATCACCTTGTGAACAACCAGAAGTTCTGTCCATCAATGACGATCACCTTGTGAACAACCAGAAGTTCTGTCCATTTATCCAAGAAAAACTGTTACTGGAAGCATTAATGGAGAAGTGGGATAGGGTGTTGGACAGTTAAGAATCTCTGACTCAAATAACTGTACTCTCACAGCAATACATTTTTTTCTTCACAGTCTGATCACTGATAAGCCAAACATCGTCATAACGTCTGTGCAGCCACATTAGATTGGCGTGAATTCATCTTGAATTTGGAGAATTAGACTTTAGAAAAGAAATTGATCATTACAGACAAATAAAAGGAAATAAATTTCCTTATAATTACAAAACAGCTTACTTGTCGTGAACAGTAGCAGGTAAAAAATATAATTAGAGTAATCTTTCAGAAAAGATGACAACAAATACTGTTTTGTACACGTAAATAAGAAAATGCCAGTGTAATATGTAATGAAAGTCAGTAACAAGTTTGTGAAAAAGATTGGTATGAAATTATTTTCTGATATTTCGAGGACAAAATAAATAATCAGATCATATTTTTAAAATCTCAAGCTTGATGTTGCTCTCCCGATGGAAGGTCGTTGGTTCTATTTCACACTAAGACGGAAAACATTTTATTCGGGTCTACATTCACCAGGGACTATCCAGTCTTAAGAAATGGGTACCTGGTGTTTCTGTGTCACTACAAAGACAGCGAGGACTGGTGTAGGCTCTTTAGCTCAAAATGATTTAGTGGGTTAGAAATGTGACAGCTCACATCTACGACGTGAAAATGTCACTTTTTTATCTCTAGCTTCGGTATAAATTTTGTTTCATTCCTTTTTTACTTTATAAAATATACGAAATTATCTCAGGTTTAACTACCATAATTAGATGCAACAAAACGGTAAAACTCTTCTTATCATAGAGCCATTAATGACGTGAATGTTTAACTTCTGTATACCAACCTCAAGCTCAGAATCTACAAATCCAGTGTTATGTGTTGCCGAAATACAGAGAACCAATCATAGAATCCAAAGCAGACTGAGAGGATTTGAAGGAAGAAAACTGTAAGAATTCACTGGGAACATAGCATTCAGAAAAGATGGCAACATATGGATTTGCATGGCAAACGAGGAAATAAGCAACTAACGGGCATTCAGAACATTGCTAAATAGTTCAAAGGACAAAGATGAAAATGACTGGGCCATTCCATAAGAATGTAGAAGAAACAAGACTCCTCTATACCGCCTTGAATTGGACAACTCAAGGGAAAAGAGGTAGGGGCAGGCCATTGAGGACATGGAGACGCACAATACAGGAAAATCTGAAGGAAGAAGGAAAGACATGGTTTGAGGTATCTCGACTTCCTCAGGATAGGATTGTCTGGTAAACCTTTGTTGATTCCTTATACTCCGTTTGGAGTAAAGAGGACTCATGACGATGATGATGATGATGATGATGACGATGATGATGATGTCATTTTAGTTCTGCAAAAGCACTGTGTGCAGCAATTTCCTCAAATATTCCATGGCGCTGTTTGACTGTGTCACTGTCTCTTATATATTGATAGTGACGTGCTGGAACATCATCAGAACTATAGAAAACAAGCTGGATTCTTTGCATACTAAATGTTTACGAAGAATTAGAAAAATGTCTTGGCCGAACACCGTAAGAAATAGCAGCTTGTTTGGCAGAAATGCAGATGAAGCCACTGACAACAAATACTGAGGGAAGGAGTTTTGGATGGTTTCACTACCAAAAATAGCACTAAGATGGGAACCACAGGGGAACAGAAGTAAGGGTAGACCAAAGGAGACATGGAGAAGAACAGAAAAGATATTGAGCAATAGAGGGCTCACCTGGGCAATAGATGGAAAAAAGGCAAAGAGAACCGATGTGCCGTTTGTATTTAAAGTTCAGAGAGAGAGAGAGAGAGAGAGAGAGAGAGAGAGAGAGAGAGAGATTTTGGATGAAGATAGAATAGGACGTGGACAATTTTTAAAAATAAGCAAATGTCTCGTAACCGTTACATTTGAGCTGAAGACTGACTTATTACTAATACCAACTATTGTTCTTCTCTCAAAACACTTCATGAATATAATATAAAGAGTGCGCCATTTAAGTATTCTTTAAAGAGTTGTTTAATTTTTTCTATCAAGTTAACTATAATGTTGCTATAATTGCTAGGGTAACTTCTGTAAAACGGGTACTAGTGGAGTTAAGTGGATGTTTTTGGTGCTGTGTTACGGTAACATTGAGGGAGAAGAATGAAAGAAAGAAAGAAGAAAATTAAGGAAGAAAAAGTAGCAATAATGAAATGCGTGTGAAAAACAACAATAGCAGCCTGGTTCCTTATCCATTCTCTTGTTCATTTCCCATGTCCTCTTCACCTTTTCTAGTACATTTCCTCATCTGTTCTGTGAGATAGCAAATATGAAAAAGAGAGAAAGAGAGATAGAGAGGGAGAAAGAGAGGGATAAAAATTGAATAGGTTATACGTTTCTCTGCGTGTTTTACCTGTGTGCTTGTTTTTTTAATATTAAAGCCAATTTTGCCGGACTTTTGATTGTTATATCTTACTTTAATAATTCTTTCATTGTGCCTACTCCATATTGTTAACGTTTCTTTCTTCCTTCATTCCTCTCCCCTCCTGTTTTCGTAAAACTGCACTATACACCTCCGTCTATCTCTGTGACATGGCTACGAATGTTTCTGTGCTGTAATTCAAGATTTGTATTTGCCTGTGTTTATTCATCAAATACGATATTAGTAGCTCTTTCAGCAGTATATTTACAACCGTAAACAATAAAATTCACTTGGACTGTCTATGGAGAGCTGCTGTTTAGCTCCCCTCTCACTTATCTCAAGCTTGACACAATCTCCATGTGGTACCCTTGACTCTTATTACTTCATGTTAACCGTGTTATTCATCTATTTCAGTGACTTTCCTCTCTCTCACACACAATACTTTTATATGATCAAACTCAAATACTCACTTGTAAAAACCAGGTGTTGTTATGTTGTATGTTTCCATGGTTATAATTCCTGGACCAGTTTCTTCTACACTTTTCAAGTGGACACGTTTAGTGACTCCATTGACCACGTCCAAAAAAGTATATGAGTGGTTTCTGAAAGACATATTACTCAGATTTCGCTGTACAAATCTAAGTCTTAAAAAGCTGCAGGTCAAGCAGAAGGATGTTGAGCACATAAATATAAGACACAACAAACACAAAAATGGAAGAAAATTAAGAGAAAAGTAATGAAAACACCTCAACACAAATAATTGAATTATTTTTGTCACTTTCAAAATAAAAAAGTCAAAATACAATTAAGTTTTTTCAGCTTCAGATTGGTCACTGTAGAGCTTGCTGACTCTGGATGGACTTTTAGAACTTGCTTCTTATCACTTCCTGCCTGCAGGTGTAAAACTCTTTAGGTTGAGAGAAATAGTCAATTCAGCGACGATCACTAAAACGTACAAGCATTATCTCATACGAAACTTCTTCAGTTGTCATGTCTGGTTCTCTCTTCTCCAGTAATAATTCACACTGTTGATTTCTGTTTTTACAGTCAGTTATATCATACATTCCTCTGGAATATTCCTTATGTTTTTCTAGAATTTCCTCTGTCTCTGTCAAAGTCTTCCCCATTTTAAAAGAAATTAATGTTAGACTATGTGTAACATTTCTTTAAACATTTCACTATCTCTTCCTCAGTTATATCATCATCATTATCATCATCATCATCATCATCATCAAATCATCATCATTATCATCATCATCATCATCTGTCATACCAAATGGAGTTGGGTATTAAGTTTCTTCAGAGTACACGATCCTTCATGCAGGTCATCAGCTCAGTTGGTGATCTTCTCTGCATCATCTTTTCAGACTGTCCAGTATCATTTCTGTCGGTCTTCCTCTGGATCCACTTCCCTCTATTTTTCCTGATGTTTTAATATTTTTAAAATGCCCCCTCTTCTAATTGCATGTTCTATAAAAGTACGCTGTCTCTCTCTTATTTTCTTGACAACATATTTTTCTATCTTCAACTCTTTTAAAACTTTCTCTATTAGTTATTTTTGCTCTCCAGGGTATTCGCAACATTCTTCAAATAAACCACACTTCTTCTGCTTCCAACAATTTTTGTGCAGACTTGATTATGATATATATATATATATATATATATAATATATATATATATATATAAGTAAAGGTAACCCTGTCATGCTTTAGAGGCACATAGGGATATGGTGTTAGTGCCCATATTTTCCTTGACCTGTCAGCACACTAGAGGGTGATATGGTCAGTATCACGCCTGGCTGCCTTTTCCTTCCCCAACTCAATAAGAAGTCGGGTACCCATTTCTACAGCTGGGAGACTGGGGTGCCGCCGGCTGGATTCGAACCCCCGACCATCGCCATGAGAGACCAGTGAAATAACCACTTCGCCAATCAGACACCCATATATATATATATATAATATATATATATATATATATATATATTATATACGTACAAGGTTTTAAACTGTTTTTTTTAAATAATTGTACTGTTGATAATATTTATAATATGAATCACAATGTGAAGGAAACTGATTTTATTATGTTGATAATAATATAAACCGATGATACAATGATGAAGAATCTTATTTTCCATATTGACATGTCTCATTTTATCAAATGCTTTAGTGATAACACATAACTAATAAGAATGCTGGAAAACATCAAGACAGATGGGAAAGATCTGAAACTTACAAAAAAAAACCGTATACTGGCAGTAATTAGCAGATATATAGATAGAAGACAGATAGATAGATAGATAGATAGATAGATAGATAGATAGATAGATAGATAGATAGATAGATAGATAGATAGATAGATAGATAGATAGATAGATAGATAGATAGGTAGGTAGATAGATAGAAAGATTGATTGATTGATTGATTGATCTTTATTTCAAAAGGGTTAAGAACTGGGCACGCAGGCCCGTCTGACATTCTGCCCTTTATCATACATCTTTCACTCTATTCCAGACATTCTACAAATATGCTGTTCATATAACAAACATAACAACATTGAATCTGAGAGACATAAAATAAAATATAACATTTACGTTTCGCTCTTACACATTCACTCAGTACAGAAGTAACTACATACATATATAAATGAATATCTACTAAACAAAATTTTCGGGACTATTCAGAAAACAATTAATTGTATTCGGTGTCTGTAAGAGCAGCTTAAGATAACTTTTAAGTTTTATAATTCATGGAGGCATGTAGTCGACATCAAATAGATATTGGGAAAGCTTGTAGTTGTAGGAAGGAGTATAATTTATATTTTTTATATAGGATGGGAGGGTATTCCAAATATGAGCAGCAGAATAACTAAAGCTTTTCTTGTAAAGATCAAGTCTAGGTTTTGGAAGACATATGTTTTTCAAGCGTTGGCTGCACTTTGGGCTAAATTTAAACAGGTTCCATAGATAAGGCGGGGCATGCCGTGAAAGAATTTGATGTACCAACTTGGCCTTGTTGAAGAGGAACCTGTTCTTAAGAGGTAGTATTTTGATACGTTTGTGATGATTAGTTGATTGTGCTTGATCTTTGTCACTAATAAGCTTTACTGCTCGCTTTTGGAGAGAGCAAAGCCTTTTTGTATTTGACACTGAGCAACCATCCCAAACTGTTGAGCAGTAATCTAAATGTGTTTGTATATGAGCTATGTAGTATGTCTTCCTAGTGTCTTGATCTATGAAATGCTTAATTTTAGCTAATTGGTATACTTTTTGTGCGATGAGTTTTGTTAGACATTGCACATGAGAGTTCCAGGTCAGATGTTGGTCAATAATAAGACCTAGTGTTTTGTGCTCGCTAACGTTTTCTATCTGTGATGTTTCTGTACAGAGCCAAAGTGTTGTTTTTGTTGCGTTTTGTAGTTTCTGTCTTGTTGTTATGAGCATTGATTTTGTTTTATCGGTGTTTATAATCATGTCATTATTTTTGCTCCATCCAATTAAATTGTATAACTCCACCTGAAGAGTTGATTCTAGATTAACACAATCGTAGTCACTGGTGTAGATTGTGCAATCATCGGCAAAAAGGTCACAAGAAGAGTGTTTAAGATGAAGTGGAAGATCATTGATATAGATAGCAAAGAGCAACGGGCCTAGAATAGAACCTTGCGGAACACCAGTGTCAACTTTAGCAGAATTTGATAGAGAATTGTTGAAGAATACTACCTGTTGTCTGTCTGACAGAAACGATGCAATTAATTTTATTAGGTCAGGGTGCAGTCTATAAGTCTTTATTTTTCTTACAAGAATATCGTGGTCAATCATATCAAATGCCTTTTTAAAGTCGACAAAAATGGCACCACATAGTCTGTCGTCATTTATGTTTACTAACCAGTTTTCTGTCATTTTAGTAAGAGCTGTGTGGCAGGAATGATTGGGTCTAAAGCCTGACTGACTGTCTATGAGTAAATTGTTCTCTTGCATGTGTCGTAGAGTTATTTTGTGTATGTGTTTTTCGAGTGGTTTTGATAATGACGATAATATGGATATTGGTCTATAGTTGGTAAGATTGTTAGATGAGCCAGATTTAAAGCGAGGATACACCTTAGCAGTTTTAAAAGCCTCAGGAAAATAACATTTTGCAATGCACTGGTTGTAAATATATGTTAGTGTATGTGAAATGACAGGTGCAGCATAACGTAAGATCTTATTACTAATATCATCAAGCCCAGCTGTATTGTTGTTTTTTAAGGTTAAGAGATAACTGTGAACTTCACTGACTGTTAAGAATGGAATGTGTAACTGTTTACAATCAGTACATCTGCTGTCCAGGAATGTTTGTAGTTCATGTAAGTCGCATACAGGAGCTGATATTGATGATTTAAGAACGTTGATTTCTTCTCTGAAATGTGTACTGATATGTGCGCTAGTGTATGCACGATTGATGGCTTGAGAATCAAATTCTTTTCTTTTATTTGATAGGGTATTTATGGCTTTCCAAATTGATAGATATAGATAGATAGATACATACATACATACATACATAATACTTACATACATACATACATACATACATGCATGCATACATACATATACACATACATACATACATACATACATACATACATACATACATACATACATACATACATACATACATACATACATACATACATGCATACATACATTTATATACTTACTGAACTTATAGCCTTAACAAGAACAGGACAGAGTAGATCTTGAACTAAATCGTGTGTGAAGTTTGGTCCTGCGCCGTGAGCCGAGTTGCTAAAATTACCGTTGAGTACATCAAACATTCTCGCTTCAGTCTCGGTAATCCCTGAACAAGAAAGTATAAACCTGTTTTGATGCGCTGTTAGTTAGATTTTTGAAGTAAGAAGCAAAAAAACTTACGCTCAAGAAAGTGACGGAGGACATTGCACATGCTTGGTTTTCAGAAATACAAAGTAACTGTGAGTGAGCAAACAATAAACTAATCGTAGAAAAAATCCATGGATTATGACAGCACGAACACGTGCCTAGTCTGCCGTAACTTTGATCTATTACTTTTCACTGATTGTGGGACTAGGAGAAAGAAATAACAACATAAAGCGTCAATTACTTCTAAGTTAGTGCTAGAATATTGTAAGAAATCAAAATATTTCATTTATTTATTAAGACGTTTTATGAAAATGTAACGTGAAAAAAGATATCATTGTTTATTTGTTTCACTTTCATTTGTTTCTACTTATGGTTTATCTCTTGTCACATTACAACAGTAGTTAGCTGGCAGAGACGCTTTCTACTTCCCATGGTAACTTTTTATCTTTCCTGGAATATCTACCTGGATCTACTTCCACGTTCATTATTCACTGCACTCTAATTTTGGTGCAAGAGGTCAGGACAGAAATCTAGGACCTTGTTCTTGCATGACCTGTTGAAAAATAATTGTTGGTATCTTGTCGTAAGTTTATTAACCTCCACAACATAGTTAGTACCTCTCTCATCTCATAGAAAATTGAGAATAACGAATTTGAGGACTTCCAAATCTTTTATCTCATTACCTTGAAAAGCTGAATCAATGTTTTTGGTCTTAGTGACAGTTTCTATTGTCAAGTGACAATATATACTTGTCTTTGTTTCTTCATCAAATACGATCTATGTTTATATGTGACTTTGTTTCATTATATATATATAATATATATATATATTATATATATATATATATATAATATATATATATATATATATATATATCTGACTCATTAATTTCTATGCGAAATGCTGTAACTACGAGCAAGGTAAGGAAAGCAATGATCTGCGATTAGCCGTAATATAACTTCCTGTCGCCCTACAAGGTTTAGAAAACTTTAATTTCTTCCTCAGATGTCGCCGAATATGTAGGTTAGAGGCACAGATCATTCACAAGTAACTATAGGCATGTTTTTTGTGGCACTGAATCTCCTTTATATATATAAACTAGAAAAAGGTAGGACCAACTTTATTACTTAAGTACCGCAAAGTTGTGACGTTTCGGCATGCAAACAAATAGAGGAAAAAAATGAGAGAGAGAGAGGAGATAAAGTATAGATTCACATGAATCATATTTTTTTAAAAAAATTAACAGTGCACTTAGCTTGAAAGAATATGTAGATTGTTCGTCGTCAATTTAGAAATGCCTTGAACTAATATGGAGTATTTTTTAAATACGTTCAGAAAAGCGCCCGTTGCTACGTTAAAAATGTGCTCGTTCGAAAATGTACATAAATGCGCATCCTGGAGCGTAGAGACTAGTGATGTGTAATAGCTGGATCCATCACATGAAAGTTTAGTAGAGAAAGATTATGATTGTGGAGTTAGAAAATCTTATATGTAACTGAATAATGATTTTCAACCGTGTGGTTCCAGCGTGCCAATATCCAGAATGTAGAGGTTCACAAGCGCCATGCAGCTTGTGTCATCTGCGTGACATTGCTTGCTGGCTGTTAGCAGAGAATCAGATTTAAATCTGTATTTTGGGCCATTGAAATGATTTAGGACTGGTTTTGAAGCATTCTGTGTGGTATCGTACAGATGTGTCTGTATTCAGTCTCAGAGTCTCAGGCCAGTTTCACCAATATAAGTCATCCTGCATCTTTTGCGTATGATGACATATTTTACATTACGGGATTAGCATGTGACTCCCTCATGAAGAGTGAGGCTCGTTTTAGGAAAAGTGATTGTTTTCGTTTCCCAGACTACGGGGCAGGTAACACAGCGAGGGCGGTTACATTTTCTGATGCCAGTATATGCAAGGTCACTCTTCAAGTGGCTATGGACGAGGATGTCCTTAAGATTTGGTTCACGATTGTATGCTAGTAGGTGTGGGTCAGATAAAATGTCGCGGATTTCGGGGGTCGAATTGGATTAGAGGCAGATGATGATAAGGAATTTTCTTAACCATCTGACCATGCGGGTGGAAAGACAGTATTAAATTAACTATGTCAGATAGCAGGTATTTTCTGAATGCTTTTCTGCAGCTCACTAGTTGGATACGGTTCAAGGCTTCACGAAGGACATTTTCTGGGTAGTGGCGATGACGGAAAGATTAGAATAATTTGTTGGACCGATCTATAAAGTCCAAGTTATCCTGACATATGTGGCGAAGACGGAGGGGTTGGGAGTATTGGATGGAGCTCTTACAGGTTTCTGGGTGGGAGGAGATATAAAGTAAATATATGTGGCTGCCAATGGGCTTGTAAAATACAGAGGCAACAAGCCTGTTTGTGCCAATAGATATTTTAATATCTAAAAAGTTGACACACTTGTCAGAAATGTCATAAGTGAATTTTTAGTTATTATTAAGTGAGTTGCCAATTCAATAATTGTTGTTTACCCCGTCCTGTGGCATACTAGTGACTCCAATGCCACCATCGATGTACCTTTTATAGAATTCTGGAAGTCTGCCAGTTTAGGTTTCCCATACTTGAACTTCTTGAAAACCCATAAATAACCAAGCATAACTGGGACCCATTTTCGTTCCCATGGCGACACCACTGATTTGCTCAAAGTATTCACCGTTGAATTCGAAGAAATTAGGTTTAGTACTAGCTGTGTGAGTCTTATTATGGTATCATTGTTAATGGTGGGGTGAGAGTCTTTGTCGAGAAAATAGCGGAATGCTAAGAGTCCATCCCCATGGTGGATAGAGGTGTATAGGGAGCAGATATCATGGAGAAAGATATGATAGGTGTGCTGTTGAGAAAGTGTGATGACATCAAAGTTGTTAAGGCCAGGTTTGAATCTTTCAAATAAGAAGGCATTTTGTGTAATAGATAATGGAAAATTCTCTCCAAAAATCAAGAAATGTGCTCAGTGGGGCATGGGCATGCTGATACAATGGGACGTCCAAGATGACATGGTTTGTGGATTTTAGGAAGAAGATAGAAAGTGGGTGTACCTAAACAGCTGTCCTTGATGTGAAGAGAAACAGCATGAGGTGGGAGGCTTCCTTCTGTAATCATGTCTTTAATGGCTTCTTCCAACTTTGTCATTATTTGAACGGGTAATATCGTTTTTACGTTTAGAATGTTGTATTGCTGAGTTGGGACATTCCTTCAGCAATATATTCATCTTTTTTTTTACAGACTACGAGATTAGATGTTGTATATGCTGGTTTTATAATACTATGCCATTTCAACGTCGGAGTTTAAACAGTGACCTGGATTTGCCCATGTTTAGGTTGAAATGTCGAAATTTTGGTGGTCGGAGATTTTGAACTTCAAGCAACCTAGTATTAATGTACAGATCTAAACCTTGGGAAGCCCTGGAGGAAGGTGTCCAGCCATATTTATGGTGGTTGTAACTGGCAAATGGGTCATCGGGGCCTTGTGTGAGTTAGTTAGGTTATTTGTTAGTAAAGTAATATTTGAGACGTAAGCGACCGTAGAAATGTGTAACATCGCGGAGTACAAAATAGCTGTTACACAGAGGGTGCAAATGATACATTTAAATGGTCCCAATCACAGCGGCAAATCTGGTTTTCTGGTAACAACCAGCAAACAATGTCACGCAGATGAGAACCGGTACATTCAGGACTGTGGGACTCTGGAACCACACGATTGTAACTCGTTATTCAGCTACACATAATATTCCCCTCTTCCACAGTCATAATCCCTCTCCACTAAGCGTTCATGTGATGGATCCAGCTATCATATATCACTAGAGTCTACCCCCCAGGATGCGCATTTATGTTCATTTCCGAACAACCACATTTTTAACGTATCAACGGGCGCATTTCTAAACGTATGTTAAAAATACTCCATGATATTTCAAGGCATTTCTAAATTGACGACGAACAGTATACATATCCGTTCAAGCTATATTGCTGTTTTCTTTTTTTTTTTTGTGGTAAAATAGGATTCATGTAGATCTATACTTTATCTCCTCTCTCTAATTTTTCGTCCTGTTTTTGTTTGCATGCTCAAGGCTCAATGCTAAATGTCACAACTTTGTGGTCCTTAAGTAATAAAGTTGGTCCTGCTTTTTTCCTAGTTTATACTTTTCGGTATCATAGCTGTACTGGCAGTGCTTCGTATAAAATTGTTTCCTTATAAACTAATTATTGTGTGCTCTTAGTAATTTCAGTTGGAATTTTCAATACTACCGTTGTCTTGAAAATTATGATATGTGTGATTATTTTAGTTAGTCATATTTATGTGCAAAATAGTTGATAGCTTAGAAACAACAAGAACTGCAAAATCTATTGGATAAAGTCGCCAAAGAAAGTGAACAGAAAGGCCTTACTTTAAACATCAAAAAGACAGAGGCTACGATTATATTTAAGAAACAGAATCCACCAGCATGCAATAAAAAATTAAACGGAACTACTCTACACCAGACGCAGAAATTCAAATACCTTGGAGCAGTAATAACTTCAGATGGGAAATGCACAACAGAAATTAGGAACAGAAAAGGCAAAGCAAAGACTGCATTTCAGAGAATGAGAAACACATTATCCAACACATCCTTAGCAGTGAATGTTAGAAAACGAGTCCTAAAATGCTATATTGAACATATCTTATTATACAGAAATGAATCATGGACAATAGGCAGGTCTGCACAACATTCATTGGAAGCAGCAGAAATGTGGTTTATTATAAGAATATTGCGAATCCCCTGGTCAACAAAAATAACTAATGAAGAATGTATGAGAAGAGCTGGAGAGACACACAAAAAATAAGAGAGTGACACTGTACTTTCATAGGACATGCAATGAGAAGAGAGGGCATTGAAAATATTATAACAACAGGAAATATAGAAGGAAGAAGATCAAGAAGAAGACCAAGAGAAATGATACTGGACAGTCTGACAGGATGGTGTGAGAAAAGATCACCAACTGAGCTAATGACCTGCATGAAGGATCGTGTACTCTGGAGAAGCATAATAGCCAACGCCAGTCGGCACGGCACCTGATGATGATGATGTTGGGCTAGCTTTCCAGTGTTATCTCTTTCACTGTAAAACAACACGACTGATGGTGATAGATCTTGCACAACTGGGCTGGCCACTGCTCAGAAAATGATACTGTGCTTAATATGAGATGTTAGAATGCTAAGTTCATGTTGTAATCTGATTATACTGATACGACATCATCATGGGACGTCTGTTTATTGATTATTTTCTGTCTTCTACGTCAAATATAATATCAGTTGGAAGATGTGAACGGTATCTATGGGCTCCCCATAAACTGTCAACCTAATGATGTTTTGTTGGCAATTGTTTGTGAAACTGTCAAGCTAACTATGTGTCTGTGCCAGTATATTAGTAGATTTTTAGAGTAAGCTGGCTATTTTTTAGTCGAAGGGAAATAATCAAGTTTAAAAGTTGGTTACGTAATTATATAGTCCCTGTAATTTCATGAGAAAACTGTGGACTTAAATAAGATCTATTGTTAGAACACCCAGGTCGTGTTTTGGCTGCAAATTTGGACCTAACACTGGATTTTGTTGAATGTGAAGTCTGTTTATGGACACAGCGGACAAAATATAAGTAACACAGAAGAAATTTATGTTATTTCGCTGAAAATTAAAGATCATACAATCATGTAATTTCAAGTAATTGAGTTTTTTGAAATGGAATATTCGGGAGGTTTGGGTAGATTTTGTAGGGACTACTTCAGGGTCAAGAAGACTTTGCACATGATGCGAAAACCAAGAATCAAATAGATTACATTTTAGTGCAAAGAAGGTGGAGATCAAGTATAACATCAGCAAAAACTTTAACAGGTGCTGATTGTGACATGGACCATGATTATTAATAGCAGACATGAAGATAAAGTTAAAAAAGATAGTTAACGGGATCAAGACCACTCCGCTTTGATCTTATAAAAATACAAAGACAATACGGTATAATAGTGAAGAAGCATTTCGAAATCCTGATTGCTGTACATGAGGAGATGGCACCAGATGAATTATCTACGAAGGTCAGAGATATATTAATAACAGCAGCTAAAGACGTGGTTCTAGTAAATAAAACACACAAGAAAGGATGGATTACAGCAAGCACACTAGAACTGATAAAACACCGGAGAGAAATGAAGACGCATTGGAAACTGACAAACAACACATAAGAAAAATATAACTCTTTAACAAAAAAAAGTATTAGTAACATAAGAAAAAACAAACAAACAAAAAATTAATACACGACTGTTGTGAAAGAATAGAATATATCAGAAGAGTGGAAGAGTTAGAGAAATATCACATATAAGCTAAAAGTAATTTGTGACGTGACGGAGAATACCTTGACAGAGACAGAGGAAATTCTAGAAAGATGGAAGGAATATAGCAGAGAAATGAATGACACAACCGACTGTGAAAGCAGAAATCGCCAGTTTGAATTATTATTGGAGGAGAAAGAACCCGAACCGACAATATAAGAAGTTTTATGGGCAATAAATAATCTGAAAAATGGTAAATAACCAGGATGTAGTGAGATATCAGTTGAACTTACTAAAGGGTAACCTGAAATTATGCACAAACTACAGAACTGTTGCCCTGATTAGTCATGCCAGTAAAATTCTCTTAACAGTCATAATAGGGAGAATTCGTAAAAAATAGAAGAAGAGGAAGTCAATATGGATAAAGCTGGTTTCAGGCAAGGAAGTGGATCAAGAGATCATATATCTAATATAAGATTAATAAAAGAGAAATGTAGAGAGTTTAATGTGAGTCTATATTTATCATTTATAAACAACTAAAAGTTTTTTATTCTGTACAAGACCAGAAACTTTTGGAAATAATTTTAAAAAATGGAATTTCCAACACATTTGATACAATTAACATTACTGCTCTCTCTAGACCAACAGGCAGCAGTAAGAATAAATGGTGAAACAACAAATTCGTTTACATAAAACAAGGGGTCCGTCAGGGGTGCATACTGACGTCTTACTTTTTAAACTTGAAAAATACTGAAAATATAATGAGGAATGTTAGAGAAGATGTAGACAAAGAATATGTCATAACAATTGTAGGTTATGAAATCCCAGGAATTAGATATGCTGATGACACAGTATTACTGTCCATAATACACAAGGCAATGGAAAAGCTAATAATGTCAGACCGAAAGAACAGCGAAGAACAAAACCTCTATCTTAATGCGAAGAAAACTCAATTGTAACAACTGACAAAAGAAACAAGGCAGCTGAAAAATGTATCAATGAAGAAAAACTGGAAGAAGGTGAGAGTTTTAAACTGACTGCATCACTACTAACTAATAATGGAGATACAATGAGGGAAATTAAAAGGTGGGCATTTCTCTCTCTCTCTCTCTCTCTCTCTCTCTCTCTTCAGAAAGTAAAACAACTAATAAATCTGTTAAGAGGAACATACAGAACTACAAAAATGCATCGTTCCCACTGCACCATATGCCTGTGAGATCTGGACACTAAAATTAAATGCTACAGAAGAATTCTTCAAATACAATGAACACAAAAAAGAACACATATATCTATACTACAGGAACTTAATGTTGAAGATGGTTGGCTAGAAAAGAGGACTAAACAAAGAAAACTAAACTATTTTGAATACATTAAACGTCATGATAATCTAGAGAAGACCGCCTTGGAAGGATTTATAATGGGAAAAAGACAGAGAAGAAGACCAAGGTGAAGATGGCTGCAAGACATCGTTGATGATCTGCAAATGATGCATCAGGAGCAGGCCATCTTGTGACAATCGAGAGGCCTACAGGAGTGATGTTAGGGAGGCAAAGCTCCGCAAAGGACTTGAAATGAATGAATGAATGAATGAATGAATGAATGCACGAATGAATGAATGAATGAAATTAAGGGCCAGAATTGGATTTTAGGCTAGAGTTTTGGTAGTTCAGTCAGTTCTTGTTTTGTGAGATGATGTAATTCATTTTAGTGAGATGTAGTCTTGAGTTATATGATTCAGTGTGTGTTGAGATGGACTGGTTAGAGAGGGTTTTGAAATGCTCCTTTAGCTTCTTGGAATTTGTAGCTAGTCTGTAACAGAACTTGTCAAAATGTAGCGTGCATTGTAGTACTGTTTAGTACATGTAGCTGTTATTATATACTACATTATATATGTAAGAGTTAGTCTGTGTTGATATTTGGAATTCGTTAAGTTGTAAGAACTTTTTGGTAATCTTGTTACCTTTTTTATCTCTTGTGTGTGTGCTGAAGTACAAAAAAATATATATATATACCGAATTTATTCTCTGTCTGTCTGAAAGTAACGTGCTCACTTAAAGAATCTTCTGATACATGAATACGATATGGACAAGCCAGAAAACGCAACTTAACCTTCAAATATTGAAAGCGATGCTTATGGTTAAATGCAGCTTTGAGGGCGCAGGAAACCTAGGCCAGAAACTCCACGACACGCTCATGCAGCGCCCAGATCTACTAAGAAAAATACATTCCTCACAGAAATATTGCGCCGCAACTTCAGAGGAGCAAGTATCAAGCACATCATCTGCTGCAGAGCAGCTGTAATGACTGCTAATTACTGCTAGTGTGACAATAAGCTACGGCTCCTTTATGTTTAGCTTTTTATCTTGTTTTCTGTGAACTGTAATACAAAACACGAACTATGGGCGTACAAATTACTGAATTGAGCAGGTAATTGTTGAAGACTTCCTGCAGTTTTAGTTTGACATAGATAGTAAAGGTAAAGTAGCAAAAATCGATCTGACAAACTTAGGATTTACATCTGTTTCTGTTGACACATTTTTTCATGACTCAATGATATCTTTACACTAATCAAATGATTATGAAATCCGCTGGTCACTTTCTTTCTAGCCACACTGACACCCCATTTATGAACTTCTCTCTTTGTCTTCCTCTGTCTCTTCTTCCTTCAATTGTTCCAGTTGCCACAGTGTGTTTCAATTTTCCTCTTCTCAGGAAATGTCCTAAAAAATTCCCTTCTCTGCCTCTGATCTGTGCTATAATTTGCTTTTTAAATCCAGCCTTTCTTAAGAATTCTTCATTGGTTTTCTTAGATGCCCATGGTACCTTCACCACCCTTCTTATAAACTACATTTCCATGGCCTCCATTTCTTGCTGTACTCTCTAATTTATAGATCATTATTCACACAAATAAAACAAAAGTGGCCCTATGTAACATTAAAGTACTCGGAATCTTGTTTCCAATGATATGGATATGTTGCACAAGATGTGTTTCATTGTCTGGAATAATGACTTGGCCAAAGCACGTCTGCTTTTTATTTTGTTGTGAAATTTACTATCAGTTGTTATAATCGTTCCTAAGTACTTGAATCTATAAACGTGTTTCAGTTATGTGCTATCGATGGTAATGCTACAATTTGGTAGTATTCTTTTCTTTGAGATGACCATCACTTCAATCTTCTTTTTGTTCATGCTGAGACCTTTACTTTTACTTTCACAAACCACAACGTTCGGAAGAGCCTGTAGCTCCCCTTCACTTTAAGCAATAAGAACTGTGTCGTCTGCATATCTTAAGTTGTTTAGGTTGTACACGGCAACTGATATTCCTGGCATGTTCTCTATATTTCTCTTTATATTTTCGCCTGTACAAGGAGAAGAGGTCAGGAGATAAAACACATCACTGTCTCACTCCCAATTGTATGTCGTGGAATGCTCCTATTTGGTTCTCAACCCTCATTGCTGCTGATTGCTGCCCAATATATGTTGTTGATAAGTTTCAGATCTTTCCCATTTATGTTGACTTCCAGCGTTCTTATTTTGCTCCTGGCTCTTCTCATAACAATGCGAAGTATGATTTTTGAAACATGGCTCATAAGACTAACGTTTCGATTGACTTCACATTCAACTGCACCTTGCTTATTTGGAAGGGCAATGAAAATTGATCGCAAAAGGTCTGATGGGACATAGTTACTGTTATAGATGTCATTCAACAATCTGGTATTTATTTCTCTGCCAAGCTCTCTTAATGTTAAATTAATGTTTCAATCTTGTTATGCCTGAATATGTTATGCAATATTCATTCTAAATATAACCTTAGCACCTTTACCTAAATTTGACACAACAGCAGAATGAAACAAATTCATTCTGTATACATGGGTTTATTACATGGAAAATGATAGTCTACGATATATGGACAACATCAGGAGATGTACTATCAGCTTTTTAGCCAACGTCTACGATGAAAGTAATATTAAACAACGGACTTTATGCAAGTAATTTTTATGGCAATTTTATGTGAACTTACTCGGCTTAATATAGATAAAAATTCACCTCAGCTAAACAGAGCTTATATGAAGCAATGGCATAAATCACATTAAAACTACTATTTTTCTAATCAAAAGCATCTATTTGGAACACATTAAGACATATGATTGGCAATACGTACAAAATAATGTGAAATTAGATTAGTTGGAAAAATTACTTTTATACAGAAAATAAATAAGCTCACACCAATGACGAGAATAGGTCAAGAGCATACACAGGAACAAGAATGTTTCTTTTTAATGCAATGTGACACCAAGGTGAATTAGCTAAATCGTTTCAGACATTTAATTATAAGTGTAGTGTTATCTGTCTTTCATTGATTCGTTCGCGTTTTAGACATTTCTGTCCTCAGAATAGAATGAGAGATACTCATTTGTTTTTTTTTTTTTTCATGAAACTCACATCACTTCACCTTGCTTCGGCCGTCTGTGCTAAAAATTGATTTGTTTGGCAAATACTAAAGTAGAAATATCACATTGTTTCTCATGGAGTATTTGTCCTACCATTTATCTGCAAAGCTGCTTCATTATCTCTGTCATTCTCAGTTATCATCATTTACTTTATCTGTCTTACTTCATCACTGTCATTTACTTTAACTGTTAAATAATTCTCAATTCTAAAATAAAACGTATCTTACTTTCAGAGGTGATCTGTCCTACCAGGACATAGAACAGTAGATTCTTCAGAAACCACATCTTTCCAAACATCACGAGAGATGATATAGAACGTGTTATGCTGGTGAAATGACCTGCCATTTATACTGTTAATCTTGTATTTGTTACTGTATTAAAATATAAAGTTAGATCAATATAATGGAGATCAACGGAAGTTTTATCTATAATCAACGGAAGTTTTATCTATAACATTATCACTGCTGATTTGAAAGGCGCTTACTGTTAATCTATGTGCCAAATGCATACGAAATGTAATATTGCCTTTCATTCACGTTTTCTCATTTGTGACGCCTGGTTTCATAGCCATGTTAGATGACCATGTTCTGTATGGATATTTCTACTCATAATTTTTCATGTTATGCATTAAACAGGTATTCGTCCGCAGTTATCAGGTGCGCCAACCCACGCAAAGATAGTTTTACTGCACTACCTTTGTACCTACGCATGTGTAATAGGTATTGGTATTACAATGTATTGCATCTACTATACAATGAGTGTGTGTGTGTGTGATGGTGTGTTACACACCCACTGAACAAGTAACTGATTCGTGAACACTTTAAGTCACGTTTACAGATGTCACTAATTACAGAGCAGATTTACTTTACTGATACACAAGTGACACAACTGACTTTACATTGATATACGCTATGCAGATTCTACAACACTTTTGTCCTAAACTGGACAACCAAACATAAAAACTTATATTACGAAACAAGGAATTTCTAATAGACATTCCAGAAACAAACTAAGACATCCTCTCACTTCAACATCTAGAACATAACTCTCTTTTTCTTGCTTCCCGCTAGTCAGATCACGTGAGAGAGCTCTGCAGTCGGAACACGGAGATAACTTTTCCCGTGCTCGCTTAAACAAGTTAGTGCTGTCACAGCTGTTTGACCACAACAACAGGGTTTTTAACCCACCATCTGTAACAGAATAAACATTCTCTTACAGTATAGTGAGAGGACAAAAAAGGACTGAACTCGCTGATCTTATGTGCACACAAGGTCTCCCTCAGTGAAGTATTTTTTTACGAAATGTTAAAACTTTATGTTTCTAATTTATTTCTTTTTATAACAGTGTGGACAATTATAGCGCCCAAATGAGAGATAGTTTGAAATTAAAAGTATGCAACAGTTCTGTCTAAATATTTAGTCAAAGGTGTATATGATAAAAAAATAAAATTATATTAGGTTTTTACTACATATATTATGTTACAGTCTTACATCTTACATCCTTCCCGTGCCGCTAAACGTCACATAGGCCTCGCATAGTTGTTTGCCGAACTTTCCTGTTTCCGGCTAGTTTTTCTACTTCATCAAGTTAAGGTTTGCCCACTAAACTGGCTTCTTTTAACAATTTCCTCTTTTGAGTTTCACGTGGTCGAACTCTTTTTCTTTGGTCTGTTGTGTTGCACTTGCTATCATGTTTTGGTATTCTCTGATTGTTTCTTCTCATCACATGGCCTACAAATATCCATCTTTTTTTCTGATCACTCAAGAGACAGGTTGTTGTTTGCTCATCTGTCTTATCTCTGTGTTGTTCTTAAATTCGTTCCGCTTTATACCACGTATTTTCTTGAGGCATTTGTTTTCAAAAAAGTCTAATTTCTTGTCTATTTCTTTAGTTGATTTAGAAATGAGAGTTCAGATTATTCAATTCAAATGTAATATTCACTCTCATTATGCATTCGAAAGCTGGAAAACATCTAAATAAATAAATAACAAATTAGAACTTTTGAAAATATTCGGTAATGTGAATCGAATTCAAGAACATTGCAGAGGCAAGACAGATCATCAAACCTTTCTCATGGGTGATCAGAAAAAGAAGATGGGCATATGTCGGTCACGTCATAAAAAGAAACAGTGGAAGAATCCCAAAACAAGCTATCAGGTGAAACATAACAGGCCGAAGGGATTGAGATCAACAACGTGAAACTCTTAGGAGGACACTGTTAGAAGAGGCCAATTTAGCTGGCATAAAATCCCATGATGAGTTTAAAAAGCTTGCCGAAAACAAAAACACAAACAAAACAAACTTGGTAAACTACTACGCGAGCCCTTCTGTGTGACGTTTAACGGCACGGGACGGATGTAAGATGAAAGATGTAGGATGTAAGACAGAACGCATTCATTCATGTATGTTGTTTAGAACCAGAAGTGTTAATAGTTGTCATGTTAATTAAAGTAAAAAATACATTATTATTACGAACCCGTTAAATTATAAACACACCCTATTATTACTAAACTATTAAATTCTTAACACACCGTATTAATACCAAACTATAAAATTATTAACACACCAAATTATTACCAAATTATTAAATTATTATCACACCAAATTATTAACAAACTGCTAAATTATTAACACACCGAATTATTACCAAACAATTAAGTTATTAACATATCCTATTTCTTTTTTTTTTACTTTTTCGTGAGTTAAATTAAAAACAAGCCTGAAAAATTATATGATGAGAAATTACATAAAGCTTTATCCGCGTTAGCGCATTGGATTAGTCACTCGCTCGCCAACCAGGCGGCACGGGTAGGATTTTCACTCACTAGAGTGGCAATCAAACTGTGGCTCCCAGAAAAAAAAAAATCAACGGGGTTCACCCAGCTTTAAGAAAAATGGGTAGCAGGGTGAACGCTCTGGGAAGGAAGAGGAATCACATTTTAATTTTTCATAGTTTGGTCACAGACTTCTTCTTCCTCTTCTTCGTTCGCTTCTACCATCATTATCGCCCCGTGATGTTGCTGAGTTTACTCCTTTGGTCCTCGATGGGTCCCGTAGTCCCACTGTGATCCCTGAGAGGCCCTCAAGAGATCCTCGAGAGGATCACTTGAGGTTCAGAATATCTCGGGGCTTGCGCCTGTATTCTTGGTGGGTCTCAGAAGCGGGATTTCGTGACACCGTTGTTTTCGTTGCACCAGTTTAATCTAGAGTTGGACTTTCTCACCGGAAAACCTCAGCGTGATTAGGGTACGCATACATCCCCGCCTGGTGAGAAGTGGTTGCCTACTATTTAGACTGCACTGGTCCAGTGTCTCGGACATCAGTAGTTTGTGGTCGTGCCGCTAACCTTCCAAGTTGTGACCAGGACGGAGCTCTTTCCCAGGAGGACAAATCGTCATCACTAGTAAGTTTCACCCCTGGGTTGAGCCGGTTTATGCGTATTATCCCAGTATTGGCGTATTTAGGACGTGACCGACCTCTAGACCTGATGTACTATGACATGAGTAGTCATCATGTTTTTTCTCCTGGTTTAAGCCATTTTAGTCATATTTCACAAGTATGGATGTATGCCGGACGTGGCCGGCCTCTAGAGCAGAAGTTTCGTGGTATGAGTAGCTCTCGCCGCGATACTACTGGACATACCGATTAAGCTTCATTTTATCCTTTCCATCACCTTATCACATCGGAGCCGCACGGCAACACTAATTGCTTTTTTGCCTTTTCCTAATTGGCCCGGAGAAGTTTCACTCTACGCGCATCATATGAAGAATCTTGCCAGTAGTGTTTTACCGCAGGTTTAAGCCAGTTGATGCAATTCGCCCGGTATGAGTTCACAAAGGAGATGGCCGACCTCCAGAGAAAACGTGACGTGATTTGAGCAGTCATGACATCGAGACTACTGATTACTTCACTTAATCCTTTCTTTCACCTTATCTACAGTGGCGCTGTGCCGTAACTCCATTCGCACCTTTCTCCACTGGGCGGGAGGAGCCCCACTCCACGCACGGCAGCTGAAGAATCTCGCCAGCAGCGGGTTTTGAATCAGATTTTTCCTTCTCTCAGATGAGCTACCAAAAAAGACTCCCATCTACCCGAAGCGTCTGGCTTTCAGGCACAAGATATTCGTCTTCGCTCCTTCTCCTGTCAGTTTGAACAGTTCCGCCACGAGAAGGCAGGAGCTGGACTTGTCTGTCAGAGGCTATTTGAGACGCACGCCTTGGAGACATTTCATTGGAGTAGAGAACATATCCCTCCACCACACCACCGGCTATGACAGTCATTAGAACAAGGTCACGGACATTACTTCATGATCTAGACATTTCGTTAATTCATGACTATTTCATTGTATGCAACCTGGATGAAAATAGCATGAACTTTGTGTGTTTCAAAAATAATTCCTGTTGGAATGTGTGTTTATTTATAATTCATATGGATTATAATAATATTACCTGCGCAAAAGAGACACTTGTCAAAATCATGAAAACACTTAATACAAAAACGAAGACAATATGGTAAACAGAACCACCAAAGCCAGGACACCCCTAAAGGTCACAGTGAGATTTAAAGCAGTCAACCAAGCACGAGCCTACATGAACATTTAACATTAAACAGTCGGAACAGGAACAGTGTTACTAAAACATATATCTACGTCTGGTAGCTGACGTGCAAGATAAGCAGTATTAAGCTAGAATACTTTATTCTCCTGGATACTTTTTTTTTCTATTTGTATTATCTGAATTATGTCCCTCAACTTAATGTATTTTGTGTTGTTTGTAATGAAAAAAAAAGTATTGCGTGTTTTTACTATTTTTAGTGAAGACTTCCATCTCTTCCTCAATTGCTAACTGCACTTAGAAAGACATCACACTGATTAGACGGAAGGCGTAAATAAGTTGTAAGCTTTGGATGAAAGTGAAGAGCTAGGATCTGACCACTTTTTTCCTGAAGGTCTTATTATGCTGAGTTTCCTCACGTATGTTAAACCAACCAGTTATTTTCCTGTTATTTATCAGATGTTTCATATTCTGACTGTTCTTAGTGCGTTATTTCTACATCTACTGATTCAGTGCAAATATAATCCTTTCAGTACAAAAATAATCATTGTTAATTATATGTAATAACTAATTGCACGGAGGAAATATTGTATTCCAACTTTAATTTGTTGTATATAATTTATTAGCTATCACTACACGAATTCGACATAGAATTTGACAATACCATTTAAAAAATATATAAATGAAAACAGTAATGATACCGTTTCATTCCTGCTTAAATGTACGTATGAAAATGTTCACTTCTGGCGAAAGAAGTTCCGAAATATTTTTAAATTGTAATTTGGTGTGTCCTAAAGAGTGCCACTTTAAAAATACGACTGCACTTGACTGATGACACAGAAGTTAATATCAGCAAAAACATTTATTTAAAATAGTTTACCGTGTTGTATTGCTTCCTTATGTTTATATCTCTTGTTAAATTGAGAGTAAGAGTTCATTCTGTAAAGCAAAGCTGAAAACTGAACTGTTTAAAGACTGGAATCTCGTAACGCCCTGGCAATAGAAGTGTCAAGACAATGTCAGTTCCTTGAGAATCCGTAGATTTTGTTTAGGAAACATAAACAGTCAACAACAAGCTTAGCTTTAGGAAAAAGAAAATGTCAGAAACGGATAAATGGGTTTAAATACTTTCTTTAAAACTTTCTCTCTACTTCGTTCTTCTTTAGACAAACCTTCACTTGATTCATAAATTACATTTCTTTGCAACAAAAATCACGTGCTCATTCCAGTCCTTAGTCAACTTTCATCAGACTCGACCTGATAAAATCCAGGATTTACTGCTACTTCTGAAGACAGACATTTTTAGGACAAAATGTATATTTAAATTAAATCAATGTATTATAGTTTAAGTCATGAGAATAACTGTGGCAATAAAACCCACAATAAGTATCATGACTGTACTTCTTCGTTTACAACAACCAACAAAGTGAAATGTAGTGACCGAACACCCTGTTGGATGGTTCGTTTCCTGATTTTATTGTTATAGATTTCAACATTGGTATGATGATGATGGCACAACCCTTCTCTATAACTTTAAGTCTGTCACCGTCCCTGTCTAAGTATCCAGGTCTCTCTGTGTGTCTGTGTCTTTTCCTCTCTCCTCTTGTTGCCAAGTCCTTTTTTTCTTTAACGTCACTTTTTATCCCTTAGTCCAACTATTAACAACTGATATTATGATTCTGAGAATCCCCGCATGTGCAATGTCTTTTTTTTTTTGTGGAAAGGAGCTGGGCGTAGTTTGGTTTCCCGAAAGCTGATGTTTCGTGGGATCAAGGTCGAGATGCTCCTAGGGTATCCGGTCGGGTGTCTTCGATATGTTGATCAAATAGTGTAATGTGTTTACTAGTTTAGTCTGTTTGTGGCTGTTGGCGGGTTACACAAGGGCGAACCGTGGTTGTTGGTATATCTGGGTGTGTCTGCTGCAGTTTTCATATATATGTTGATGCTGGATAAATGGATTGTTAAGCTTTGACAACAAAATGCCCATTCAGCTTCATTGTTGTGTAAGCTTCCATATATAGGTTGTTGTATGTCGGTTGTCGAGTTTTGTAAGTATGCATAGTGATATGTGTTCAGTGTTAAATGATTTGCTCATCAGACAAAGACTTTGAAAGGCATACTTTTCACTACTGTTATATTCTTCACTACTATGCCTTCATATATCCACATGTTTCACCTTGTGATCATAGACAAAGACATGTTTTTCTAAGTGTTTGTATGTGCGCACGTGTTTATTCTGACTTGTGTCGATTTCAGTCTATGACTTACAATGCTAAGCTGTGTTTCATCTTTCAGTATCATGAGTCATACTGGTTATTAATGCGTCACTGATCATTTCATTATTTGCACTTTATGTGTTAATGTTGTCGCAGACAGAGTACTGGGCATATTTGTATATGTTAGAGTTGGGAGGGAACTCGTGTATGTGTAAAGGAGTGTGGATAACTTTTGAATAAGTATTTATATGTTTGTAATGAAGAAAAGAAAGTAGTAAGAGATGCCGAATAAGTAGTGGCGTCACTTGGAGTGATGTCTTGTGTTTGTTCATGCTGATGTTCATGGTAAGTTCACATTTCGATCTTGTTGTAACTGTTGTTGAGATACATGGTGTGTGGTCGTTGATATGTTTTCTGGTGTAAACGTATGTGGCATCAAGTATTGTGATTAAACCTAACCTTATTTATCTTGATCGATGTATATCTTTTGAGTAGTTATTTATTGTTGGTGGAGCTAGAGACGAATAAGATGATAATTATTTTTTCCATCACAAAGTCATCGTGGAGAGCTTATATAGACACATTTATTGACGTCCATATAGGCTCCGCCAAACTTTGGGAGAAAATAGAAAAAAATGGGACTTCCAGCACGTGTGATACAATCAATATCACTGCTGTATCTAGACCAACAGGCGGCAGTAAGGATAAATTGTGAAACAACAACTTGGTTTGACATAAAAGAATATTGCTTTCTGTTTGTATGTCCCTGAAACTGTTCATATGTCAGCCGTGTTATCATTTCATCATCATAAGGTGATCGCTGTAAGATGTGCAGGATGGAGCACTCAGACTGGTACAAACAAAGAGGTTTTGTTGTCTGACGGGAACACTGATACTACTAATATCAAATCATTATCTAGCGATAACAAACAATATACATCATCATCTGTAAAGTGAGTAGGTTAAAGAGAAAAATTTTACAATCACAGCATAGATAAAATCTAATTTTATTTCTTTCACGTCTATTATGAAACAAAGTAAATTCATTTGAAAAATGACACATACACGAGCAAAACGTCGGCATCAAGTGGAACGAATTCAAGAACAATGCAGAGATAAGACAGGTGAGTGAATAACAACCAGTCTCATGGGTGATCAGGAAAAGTAGGTGGGCATATGTTGGTCACATGATGAGAATAAACGATCAGAGAATCCGAAAATAAGCTTTCACGTGGAACACAACGGGCCGAAGAAAAAGAGACAGACCACGCGAAACTCTAAAGAGGGCATTGGCTAGAAAGGTCAAATAACAGGCATAAAATCCAAATATGCAATTGAAAAGTTCGCTGAAAACAAGGAAAATTGGCGAACTACCTTGCGAGCCCTATGTAACGTTTAACGGCACGGAAAGGACATAATAAGAAGAAAAGGGAAAAAGAAACGACAAAATTGTGCATCATTTGATACCATGAATTAAGATCTGAAGCATGTTGACCTATATTGTAATCTTCCAGTTATATGTTTGCTATTGTTGTTCCCCCTGTTAGTTTTCCTCGACTGTGGGTACCTGATTATCATTACTAAATAAAAAGAAAGAAAAGAAATATGATTAAAGTTTATTATTATCATAATGCCATCAGTTATAATTGAATTGTTGGAACTTCACGAGGTGTAGTATTCATAGTTCATGTCTGTGTCATAACAGGAAAACATTATATACGAGGACGAGTACAAAAGCCATTTCTTACACAATCATCCGGCACGTAATAACAATTCGACCAAGTCCCACTGCACATAGTCCCCAACCCCATAATCAGGCAATAGACTCAACACATCCCAGCTGAAGAACAGCACATAACATATGTAGTCGTATCTAGCGACCTCAACAGCTTCCCGCACGCAATATGTGTATCTCAACTAAACAAAGTGGTTGAACTATATATAGATATAATGGTACACTCTATAATCAATATCAGTATACTACATTATTCCATATTGATATGCTTAGTATATAATACAGTGTTCGTACAACACCTAAATCACTTTTTTAAGCGCCCTCACACATGTAAGTGTTGGTACGTTTTTCTGGTGACTGCCTTATGAGGAAAAGGAACCGAGTAGGTGATGTTGTTTCTAGTATTCTTCTTCTTCTTCTTCTTCTTCTTCTTCTGCTTCTTCTTCACCTTTCCGAGCCTTTAACGCTGACTGCTGCAGATAAAGTTCTCCTTCATTCCTCTCTATTCCTAATATTCTCTCTCCATTTCGTGACATCAGTTTCTTTTATATCATCCTTTAAATATCTAATTTAGACAATGTTTTTGTTAATCCAATTAGAAAATTAGTCTGTGTATGTGACACTGAACAGGGATGTACTAAACACTGTAAAAAGAAAAAAGAGATGTTAATGTAAAAACATCTCATTCATTTTAAGATCTGTAACACATTAACAGAAATAACGCTCAAAGAAAACGTTCAAGGAAAAATACCAAAAGATTGACAACAAAATCGAACGAATAGGACAGCATAAACGAAAGGACAAAATTGATGATTGGGACAGCATAAACGAAAGGACTAAATTGATGATTGGGACAGCATAAATAAATGGACAAAGTTGATGAGTGGGAGAATATAAACGGATGGACTAATTCAGATTGAGCGAGTATTCTCTGAACGCAAGGAACTGAGCATATTGGAAAACCATTGCAGTCAGCCTGTGTCGGGGTGACGTTACAAGATGGTAGGGATGTTTGTTTGGTGTTTTATGAAAACTTTGGACGTGTCAGATTTTCACATTCACAGAGCTCTTTCACTATACCGTACAAATTGTTTATTAGAGATCAACGTATATAGTACAGCAATACAAACAGTACAATGACAGCTACATATAGCAATTATATGACATGACTAATGTTGCATTACAGCGTTGCTGTATGGATATTTCATATTGTTTGCTGTGTATGATGAAAATATTTTTACTGAAAAATACTGGTTGTGTTTATTACGTTTTATTGCAGATTTGATCTTAGCTTTGCTATTTCATGTCACTATCTTTGATGGGATGAGATCATATACTTCGTTCCCGTTCAGTCAGTCAGTCTTTTTCCCCTTGTGGAGCTTTGTCTTCCTAGCAGATCTCATGTAGGTCGTAAGCCAGATGCCCCGCTGTTTATGCATCCGTTTGCAGATCATCAACGGTGTCGTATAGCCATCTTCGCCTTGGTCTTCCTCTCTTTCTTTTTAGCATTATATACCCTTCCAAGACTATCTTCCCTAAATTCTCACGAAGTTTAATATGTACATAATGTTTGAGATGTCCCTGTTTAATCTTCCTTAATAGCCAGCCTTCTTCAATATTATGTTCTTGTAGTATGGATATATTTGTTCTTTTTTGTGTGCCCATGATATTTGAAGAACTCTTCTGCAACATTTACATTCAAAGGCATTTTTGTGTTTCTCAGCTCTTTTGTTAAGTGTTCATGTCTCACAAGCATAAAGTGCGATGGGAAAGATGCATGGCCTTAAAAAATCTTCTTTTTGTAGTTTTTCCTAAGCCATTCCTCAGCTTTCTTAGGTGTTATTTTTGAAGGGTGAAAGATGACCTTCTTTTGACTGCCATGTTTGCATCTCCATAATTAGTTAGTAGTGATCCAAGATATTCAAAACTCTCCACCTCTTCCAATTTTACCTCGTTGATATATATTTTAGGTGTGTTATCTATGTTGTCAAATGTGATAAATATAGTTTTCCTCGCATTAAGAAAGAGGTTTTACTCATCACTGTTCTTACAAACTAACATAAATAGTTTTTCCATTTCTTTTGTGTTGTGAACAGTAATACTGAGTCATCAGAATATCTTTTCTCTGGTATTTCATAAACTCTACTTGTTTCGAGTTCAACTAGTACTTTAAAATGACACGTGGATGGATGAACGGACGGACGGAAAGACGAATTGACGGATGGATGGATGGATGGATGGATGGATGGATGGATGGATGGATGGGTGGATGGATGAATGGATGGATGGATGGATGGATGGATGGGTGGGTGGATGGATGAATTGATGGATGGGTAAATGGATGGATTGTGATTCTAACCAGTGATGTTAACAGTTGGTGATGCTGCCAGTTCTCTCAGGTTTCCCTCATATCATGACAGTTACACAAGAAGATATGACACTCCCACCACTTAGAGTTACCTCCACCATAATGGCGACCTTACTCTTCCTTAACTAATTCAACAAACTATTTTGATGTAACATGTGTCCATATATTGAAATAGTGTCTTAATGGTCGTAACGGCAACTCCCATATTCTGAACTGAATAATTTAGTAACATGATGAAAATATCCACATGTACCTTAAAATTATCTCCAGATTTTGTTGAAAAATGTCACAAAATTATGTACAGTTTTTGTAGTAAAAAATAATTCCTTCATATCCTCCTCTCCGCCGTACGTACACTGTTGAATTGTATGTGCTCTTATCTACTGAAGATCGATATAAAAGTGACTGTGAGATCTGATAGTTATTGTACATTTGTGGGCATCCGTCATGATAGCAATAGTTTCATTGTTACTATTATTAACAGTAACGCGTAGAAGGGAGAGATATTGAAGAAGTCGATCAATCTGCATACCTTGGCACCTACATAGACCAGGATGGTGACAAAAGAAAGGACGTCAGAATTAGAATTACAAAAACAGCATCAATCATCAACTATCTTGAAAACATATGAAATTCAAAAGTTATAAGCACAAAAACAAAGTTAAGACTATTCAATTCATATGTAATATCCACCTTCATGTATGCATGCGAAAGCTGGAAAACAACTAAAGAAATAGACAAGAAATTAGGCTCTTCTGAAAAGAAATGCCTAATGAAAATACTCGGCATCAAGTGGAACGAATTCAAGAACAATGCAGAGATAAGACAGATGACTGAACAACAACCAGTCTCATGGGTGATCAGGAAAAGGAGATGGACATATATTGGTCACGTGATGAGAAGAAACAGTCAGAGAATCCGAAAACAAGCTATCAAGTGGAACACAACAGGCCAACGAAAAAAAGCAGACCGCGTGAAAGTATTTGAATCAACACCACCAGCAATAACATAATCAAGATAATGATCAGTACAAACTATAACACCATCGTCAGCACGAATAACCAGAGAAACAAACATCGCAATAAGGAAAACTAAAAAAAGATAATACAAAGAAATAGGCAGACAAATAAAAAAACACAAATTAACAGTTGAACTAGTGTTTCGTATCTTTTTATTGAAACATAAACGTACTGAGAACAAATCCAATATATTCTATAACCAAATATGTGCGTGATTTAAGAAGATTTATATAAACGCATGGGTAAATAAAATAAAATGTGCATCATTAGACAAACTAATGTAAGCGTACTCTCCTTCATTTTTATTTTCCAGTATCATTGTTGTTATCTATTTCTTCTTATTGGTTGACTTCGACGTTCTGTTTGTCACAGAAACTTGTGAAGTTCTCTGGAGCATTTATAAGTGGGCACCTGTTTATACTTAACAAAAAATATGATTAAATATGTCATATGACTTTACACGTCTGAAAATCTATTTCTTAAACAGTCAACCGCCGCCTCAAACATCATTCGAACAAATTTTGACCACATATAACCCGCGATCCCATAATCTTATAAAAGTGTTTAAAAATCCCTACTTGAGAACCTGACTTACAGGAAATAATGAACACAAAGCTCTTCCCGCACTCAGCACGTGTATCTCATGTTTTATATAAAGAAAACAATAATTTCCCATTACGTACAGGGAATACTCAATATATATATATATATATATAGACCAAAAGAGACATGGAGAAGAACAACAGAAAGGATGTTGAGCAATAGAGGGCTCACCTGGGCAAGAGCAGAAAAAAAGGCGAAGGACAGGCATTTGTGGAAAACCCTTGCGGAAGGCCCATGTGCCCTGGGCACTTAAGGTTCAAATATATATATATATATATATATATATATATATATATATACATATATATATATAACCTACAATATTCCAAACTGATTTAATAAGTATATAATATTGTGTTTGAGCAACATCAAAATCACATAACATCCTATTTCGCTGAACACAGTGCTCACAGTAATGCGTCGAATGATTTTTAATGGTTGCATCCCTTGATTTCATGTTACTTGTTTTGACACACTCTCGTACACGTAAATGTTATGTTGGTAATTATGTTGCTTGCTGGGCTGCGAGAAAAGAAACAGAGTAGACGATGTTCAGGCTCTTGGTATGAAATTTATTATGATGGACCTTCGAGAACAGAATTGGTTCAGTCAGTCACTTTGCATGTCCCTTCCGGAACTTTGCCTTCCAATCAGCTCTCTATATATAAGCCTCTTGGTTATAAGCAACATGCCCTGTTGCTGATGCGTCCATTGGAGAATAATCAACAATGTCTTGCAGTCATCTTCGACGTGATCGTCCTCTCTTTGTTTTTCCCATTATGTACCCTTCCATGTGTGTCTTCTCTAAATTAACATGACGTCTAATATGTCCAAATTATTTACGCTTTCTTTGTTTAATCTTGTTTACTAGTCAGCTTTCTTCAATACTAAGTTCTTCTAGTATGGATACGTTTGTTCTTTTTTCTGTCCATGATATTTGAAGGACGCTTCTATAGCATTTAATGAAACATAAACAGTTATCTATCCCATTCTCATGTCAAAGACCGGTGGTTTGAATCCTGCCAGAGGAGCACGATCTCCATGTATAGATAAGGCTGTGTAGATTAACGAAGGACATCAGGAAAGAAATAGAATCGATCTTTGTGCAATCAATTTGTTATTTGCACCGTCACTCAACACAAACTACGAACTGAGGTTAAAAGTAAAAATCCTGAGGGAGTGGGTTGCGTGCAAGTAGGTCCATCTCCCGCTCAGTAGCAGAACATGACAGTTCTCCAGTTTCAAACAATAGTATGGCAGTTCTCCAAGTTAACATTTTCAAACAATAGTATGGCAGTTCTCCAAGTTAACATTTTCAAACAATAATATGGCCGTTCTCCAAGTTAACATTTTCAAACAATAATATGGCCGTTCTCCAAGTTAACATTTTCAAACAATAATATGGCCGTTCTCCAAGTTAACATTTTCAAACAATAGTATGGCCGTTCTCCAAGTTAACATTTTCAAACAATAATATGGCCGTTCTCCAAGTTAACATTTTCAAACAATAGTATGGCCGTTCTCCAAGTTAACATTTTCAAACAATAATATGGCCGTTCTCCAAGTTAACATTTTCAAACAATAGTATGGCCGTTCTCCAAGTTAACATTTTCAAACAATAATATGGCAGTTCTCCAAGTTAACATTTTCAAACAATAATATGGCAGTTCTCCAAGTTAAAATATTTTAACAATGGTATGGCCGTTCTTTAAGTTAAAATGTTAAATTATAGTATGGCCGTTCTTCAAGCTAAAACTTTTCAAACAATGAAGACGAAAGTTTAATTTTTTTTCCCTTTTTATTCATAATGATACCTGTAATACAAGAAGCAATCAATCGCTATGTTACCATGTTGCCATTCAGCTGACAAAAAATAACAAATACAATAACATTCTGGTTGATGTCGGGTATGAGCAAGGCTCTGTTATTTATTAAATTTATTCAGAAACAGCAGTTTCGGAGATCAGGTACTGAGGTGAAACTATGATTCTTGGACAAAGGCTCTTATGGGTAGAATGAAAGGGAACAGAGTTGAGGTATGGCAGAGACAAAAAGGGAGGTTCATGAGTTTTAGAGTTGGAGTGGACGTGAAAGGGTGTAGAAGCATCGACTCATTTATGTTTTTGATCACTTAATTTTTATTTATTTAATTCTGTTGTACTGATGTAGAGTGAGTCACTACAGGAGCACTGTCTTTTCTTAAAACTCTCATGAGTCAGGTATTACAGGGGGAGTGCCTTTAAGCAAAAATCAAAGGTTGTAGAGTAAGACATTATAGGAGTACTGTCTTTCTTTTTAAAACGGTTGTAGTATAAGACTATACAGGAATACTGTTTATTTGTTAAAACTGTTATTAAGTAAAACAATACATGGGGACTGTCATTAAATAATTACTGTTGAGAGTAAGACGTTACAGGATTACTGTCTTTTTTTTAATTGCTGTAGAATAAGACACTACAGGAGCACTTTCTTTCTTTTTGAAATGTTGTTAAGTAAGATACTACATGAGAATTGTCTTTTTTTAACTGATGTAGAAGGAGACACTATAGGAGCACTGCCTTTTAATTTTTAACTGTCTTTTTGTTACAAATGTTATAGAGTAAGACACTACAGGAACACTGTCTTTTTGTTAAAATTGTTGTAGAATAAGACATTGCAGGTGTATTTTAGTTTTAATACATTTTTTCATTGTAATCTAGCATGTGCTGTTGATGATAACTATGCCAGTGTCCAGGAAGATAATAGGGTCAATGAACATGACATTCCTGGACATTGAATCAAAATTTGTTTTTGTTAATTTTCAGCGGGTGGCGTGGTTTAGATCTTAAACTAGAGCCACACAACATTCTAAGATCAAATATCTTATAGACACAGCAGTCTAGGATCAAATATCTTATAGACAAAGCAGTCTAACCTCAAATATGTAATTGACCAAAGAGACTAAGATCACATATCTTATACCCTCAACAGTCGTAGGTCAAATATCTTATAACCATAACAGTCTACTATCATATATCTTATAGTCATAACAGTCTAAGATCAAATATTTTATACACCCATTAGACACAATGTCGGTCACTTTCAACACCGTCCTGTCTGCTAAAAAAGATCCACCCAGTGATAAATAATACATGAATAAAGAAACAATGGCATGCAAACATCCGCTTGAAGGCAAAAGAGCAAAGATTTCAGTGCAAGTGTGAAACGACATTTCTTTTTGTGGCAGATCTAGGAGCAGGGCCACACGGGAATGTCAGATTTCGTGTAACGTTATTACGTTTCTTTTTATAATTGTTCAACCAAACTTGAAAAGGTAGCAGACATCGCTAATGTTATTAATGACTTTGTTAACTGATGAAAGTACATGTAAACCTAAGTTTAATGATGACTGTGATTATGAAATAAATGTTAAAAATACTAATTATTATAACGAGTCACAAATAAAATAACATATTGTGCTAATACATGACAGCTAAAGAACGAAGTCGAGCAAAGAACTGGGCCAGATATCTTAAACTCGATACAGGAGAAAATATAGGCGGCCAGATGAGCTCCGAACTGTGTTCACTTAAATATCCGTGGAAACATGCTGGTGTATTATACTGGAGTTTAAAGAAAGTCAGACAAACGCACTTACCTTTCAGACACGCGCACCATGTCGTAAGGCTGGATTTTTCCTGTGCAACAACCGGCGTGATGAAACTAAATTTGTCGCAAAATAAAGTTATCCCATATACTGTGTATTTCTGTAACACAACACAGAGTTTCTAAATAATCCAGCCAACATTTTTAGCTTAACATCAGTTTAATGAAACACATTTCGTGACGACTTTAAAAACACATTTAATCAAAGAAATATCTAAATAAACAGAGCTAGATATGGATACTAAACACCCACCCACCAGTATATTATCTACGTCCTCTTTTCCCTCCTGGAACATTTCTTCCTCCCACCTCTCATCCTATCTTATCATTTTATCTTGTCGTGCGAGCTGACCACAGTGAGAAAACAAGTAGTATTTAAGAGCATGGTGATCAGTCTCAATAGAGGAGCTACAATATACAAAAGTCGACGTTCACATTAACTTAGAGCTAAGCCAGTGTGATGGTTGCAGAAGCCCACGACAATGTTGCTGCGTTGCTCCAAAGTAAAGTTGCACTGTTAAGGAAATCATAAGACGTGCTAGGAAAGTACCAGAGCTACCATCCCTTCCTATCTGACGTGGAACATTTTCAAATACTCGATACGTACGTAAATATTGGTACTGACTGATCAGAAATTTCTTCTCTTTTAAGATTCATAGCAGAAGCGTTTACCTGGTCATGTGCTGATATTTTCCAGACTTGATAACTTGCGTTTAATGACTTAGATTGATTGTTTCATTGATGATTGATTGATTGATTTTTATTTCAAAAGCTATAAAAATTGGGAAAACATGCCTGTCTGACATTCTGCCGTTTGCCATACATCTTTCACTCTATTCCAGACGTTCTAGAAATGTACTGTTCATGTAACAAACATAATTAACATTGAAGCTGAGAGACATAAAATACAATTTAACGTTTACGTTTCACTCTTATTCATTCACTCAGTACATAATTAACAACATACACATATACATGACTATCTACTAAACACAAGTCTCGGGACTATTCATAATAAACAATTACAGTAACTGTGTCTGTTAGAGCAGTCTAAAATAACTTTTAAGTTTTCTGATTCATGGAGGCATGTAGTCTACATCAAACAGATATTGGGAGAGTTTGTAGTTGCAGGAAGGTGTATAATTTATATTTTGTATACAGGATGGGAGGGTATTCCAAAGACGAACAGCAGAATAACTAAAGCTTTTCTTGGAAATATAAATTCTAGTTTTTGGAAGATATATGTTGTTCAAGCTTTGGCTGCCCTTTGGGCTAAATTTAAACATGTCCCTTAGATAAGGCGGGTATGCCGTGAAATAATACTAACTTGGCTTTGTTGAAGAGGAACCTGTTCTTAAGAGATTGTATTTTGATACGTTTGTGCTGGTTAGTTGCTTGTGCTTGATCTTTGTCACAAATAAGCTTTAATGCTCGCTTTTAGAGTGAGCAAAGCCTCTTTGTATTTGACACTGAGCAACCATCCCAGATTGTTGAGCAATAGTCTAAATGTGTTTGTATATGTGATATATAATATGTTTTCCTTTCGTATTGATCAATGAAATGCTTACGTTTAGCTAACTGGTATACTTTTTGTGGGATAAGATTTTTTAGACCTTACACATGACAGTACCAGGGCAAATGTTGGTCAAAAATAAGACATAGTGTTTTATGCTCGCTAACGTTTTCTATCTGTGATGTTTCTGTACAGAGCCGAAGTGTTGTTTTTTTTAGCATTGATTTTGTTTTATCGAATTAAATTGTATAACTCTACTTATAGAGTTGATTCTAGCTTAATACAATTGTAGTCACTGGTGTAGACTGCAATCATTGTCAAAAACGTCACAGGAAGAGTGTTTAAGATTAAGTATAGACCTATAGGCCTACAATAGAACCTTATGGAACACCAGTGTTAACTATAGCAGAATTTGATAGATAATTGTTGAAGAATACTACCTTTTGTCTGTCTGAAAGAAATAATGGAATTAGTTTTCTTAGGTCAGGGTGCAATTTATAAGTCTTTATTTTTCTTAGATGAATATCGTGGTCAGTCATATCAAATGCCTTTTTTGAGAGGGGGGGGGGGGGGTAGGAGAAAACTGACAGATCCAGCCAGAAGTATTTTAAAATAAGATATAACGTTAAAAGCCCAGAGTGATTAGAACTTTGCGGCAGGAGAAGATATGAAGCAGGTTGTCTGGTGGCGATTAGGAGGGTCGATACGTTCTGGAGCGAAATGTGAGATAGAAACATTCGTGGACCAAGTATAGTATAATAATTATTTTGACAAACATAATACAATAAATTGTGCACTAATGATGTTTTCTTTCCTATGTTTTATCTTATTGTTACGTATCGTGTCTTTTTCTCTGGTATCTCGTTTATATCGGTGTAGCAATCACTGTCCATGTTTGACATTGAAAACAAAAAGTGTTTGGACTATGCTGTGTTCATGTGATATAATATGTGACGCATTTAAATGAACATATTTCACGTTAATAATGGAAGGAAACAATGTGAGAACCTCTATATGTAGGAGGTAACACAAAACTTAATTATCCCTCTATGTAAGGAAAATATTTTGGCCAAACACCATAAGAAATAACATCTTATTAGCAGAAATACAGATGAAACCACTGACAACAATTATTGAGGAAAGACGCTGGCGATGGTTGGGACATGTGTTCCGAATGACTGACAACTCACTACCAAAAATAGCACTAAGATGGACACCATAGGGGAGCAGAAGTAAGATAGACCAAAAGAGACATGGAGAAGAACAACAGAAAGGATGTTGAGCAATAGAGGGATCACCTGGGCAAGAGCAGAAAAAAAGGCGAAGGACAGGCATTTGTGGAAAACCCTTGCGGAAGCCCCATATTTTTTTTTATTTTTGGCAGCTGCTCATGTGAATATAAAATTAATGATTTGTCTAGGTCTAACTGACATCAGAGATGTAGGTGAATATAATGTCAGAGAGTTGCATATGCCACGAACCAGCTTGATCCAGAACAATATAGAACTTAGTTACAGAGTGTAGCAGAATAGAAGGAGGCTGAGTACTGCTTTCAATTTCGTGAAGGTGTTCTACACCAGCAAATATCAGACTTCCTGGTTATACGACGCTAGAGGCTTTTTATCCTTTAGAGAATTAGAAGTTTAAAATGCTGAACCGACTGTCTGAGAGAGGAACTATGAAGAGACGACTAAATGAGCTGTGTTGTCAATTCGCCATCTGCAGCACAACATTAGGGTGTAAAAGTGGAGGGAACTGCATTCTAGAAGTATATATGGACCCTATGGATATGGTAGTTAATAGATGTATATGTTTTGATGTGGCTTTAGAAAACACATAATTGCTTGGTACTAAACAGGTATAAATAGGAATACAGAATTTATGACAATTGCGATGGAAAAATGATACAAACATGATGTTAACAATTGTATATATGGTTTATATATTGAGGCCCTTCATTATTATTTCGTATATCTATTTCACATCTATTGTCCTCATAGAGTTCTCTAATGTATTCGTACCATTGTGCCATTATTTCATCTCTGTTCTTTATTATATGCCTCTCCTTTGACTTCAGGCAACCAGTCTTGTGATATGCCCTTGTTTGTTAACTCCTTTATTTCTTTGTACATATCTCTTATGTTTCCATGATGGCGTGTCTCTATTTCATTATATTTCTTATTTAGCCAGTCTTCTTTATTCTTATTACATTTGCGTCTTATTTCTTTCTTTATTTTTTCATATTCATCTTTATTTTCCTTAAGACTTCCTCTCCGATCATTAGTTGCAAAATTTCTTCTGTCATCCACCCCTGTTTAGCGTGTCGTTTATTTGGGGGTACCATTTCAATAGATGTTTGCTGAATAGATTCTTTAAGCATTTTCTATTGTTCATAAGTCGGTTCAATCTTCTTTATAGCATTTTACCTATTATGTACTATTGTCCTCTATTTTTATTGTATTGCTTTATATTTCCGTAATAGCTCTATGTCTATTAACTGTTTTTAGCTGTTACCTTTAACCTCTTTAGCCTGATTCTCACTATTCCTACAGCTGGCATGTGGTCACTGTTGCAGTCTGCTCTTGGTCTTGTTTTCACGGATATTAAAGAGTCTGAATCTTCTGTTTGTCATAATGTAATCTATCTGGTTATATCAAGCACATGAAGAACAACAGAGCACCAGGACCAGATAAAATCACCAAGGTAGAATTGGAAGCATTAGGGAACTTGGCATAAAAATAATTACCAGATTCCTGAATGGCATCTATAACAGTAACTGTGTCCCATCAGACCTATTTGCAATCAGCTGTTTATTGTCCTACTAAAGAAACAGATGATGATGTGAAAGACGACTTCTATCACCAACTACAACAAATCATAAACAAAGTCGCTAAACACGACATCCTAATTGCTATGGGGGACTTCAATGCTAAGGTAGGGAAGGATAATACCGACGTTGAAAAAGTGATGGGGAAAGAAGGAATTGGCATGGTTAATCAGAATGGAGAAAGATTAATTGAAATATGTCTAACAGAGGGCATGGTCATTGGAGGCACAATATTCCCACACAAAGAGATACATAAAACAACGTGGATATCTCCAGATGATAGAACTAGAAACCAGATAGACCATTTTTGTATTAGAAAGCAATACAGAACATCTCTCATGGATGTAAGGGCTTATAGGGGTGCAGATGTCAACAATGATCACAACCTGTGCATAGGGAAAATAAAACTAAAATTGAAAAGTCAACACAAGAAATCAGTACACAGAAAGATAAACAGCCACAGCCTACAAGAAGAAAATACTAACATTAATTTCAATCAGGAACTTGCCAATCATTCCAAAACACCCAGTGAAGTTGAGGAGATAGGTATAGATGAGTTATGGAATTCTTACAGCACAGTCATAATCACAGCAGCAAAAGTAAGCTCTGGATTGGAAAAACCAAATAGAAAAGCATGGATATCAGATAAAACATGGAAGTATATACATGAAAGACGAGCAGTCAAATTAAACGTGTTGAATGCAAAAGCAGATCATGAAAGAGATTCGGCAAAAGCAAAATACAAAGACATAGACAAGAAAGTAAAAAGTTCAGCTAGAAGGGATAAAAGAGAATACATAGACAATATGGCGAAAGAGGCAGAAAAAGCAGCAAAAACAGGAGACAGCAAAACTTTATATAACATACAAAAGAGGCTAACAGGTAACTTACCAGCCCCACAACTAAATGTCAACCTAGATGAAATTAAATTGCATGAAATTGAAACAGCAGTGAATTTAATGGCTAACAACAAAGCTGCAGGTGAAGATGAAATAACAGCCGAGATGCTAAAAGCTATCAATAGTGACAACATGAGACAACTACAGAGAATGTTTAACAAGATTTGGAAAGAAGAAAAGGTCCCTTCTAATTGGAAGAAGGGAATCATTGTTAAAATACCAAAAAGGGCAACCTTAGTGACTGTAGCAACTGGAGAGGAGTAACCTTAATATCAGTTGTGTCAAAAGTATTTTGCAAGGTCATTTTGAATAGACTCAAAGATATAGTGGATACTGCAATGAGAGAAGAACAAGCAGGATTTCGAAAAGGGAGAAGCTGTCTCGACCAGATCTTTACTCTCAGAATAATACTTGAAGAACATATTGAAAAGCAGAAACCATTAATACTGAACTTCATAGATTTTAAAAAGGCATTTGATAGCATACACAGAGATTCATTATGGAGAATTTTATGTCTATATGGAATACCATCTAAAAATGTCAACATCATTAAGGACTTATACAATAGATATGGTTGTGCAGTCAAGACAGAAGAAGGGATGAGTGAATGATTCCAGATTGAAACAGGCGTGAAACAAGGATGTATACTGTCTCCTTTACTTTTTGGGATTACAATAGACTTCATAATGAAAAAATGCTGCACAGGTAACACAGGTATTGACTGGGTACATGGGACCCAACTAGAAGATCTTGATTTTGCTGATGACATAACTCTTATCATTAATAATGTGGATACCATGCAAGAAAAAACAGATAGCCTGTCTTCAATGGCTAGCAAAATAGGACTTGAAATTAACAAGGACAAAACAAAAATAATGAAAATTCCCATCAATCAAAATGGAAAAATACACATAGAAGGGATAGATATTGAAGAAGTCAATCAATTTGCATACCTTGGCAGCTACATAGACCAGGATGGTGACACTAGAAAGGACGTTAGGATCAGAATTGCAAAAGCAGCATCAATCTTCAAGAATCTTGAGAACATATGGAATTCAAAAGTTATAAGCACAAAAACCAAGTTAAGACTATTCAATTCAAATGTAATATCCACCCTCATTTATGCATGCGAAAGCTGGAAAACAACTAAAGAAATAGAAAAGAAATTAGACTCTTTTGAAAACAAATGCATAAGGAAAATACTCGGCATCAAGTGGAATGAATTCAAGAACAATGCAGAGATAAGACAGATGACTGAACAACAACCAGTCTCACGGGTGATCAGGAAAAGGAGATGGACATATGTTGGTCACTTGATGAGAAGAAATGAGCAAAGAATCCCAAAACAAGCTATCAAGTGGAACACAACAGGCCGAAGAAAAAGGGGCAGACCGCGTGAAACTCTGAAGAGGACATTATTAAGAGAGGCCAAGTTAACAGGCATAAAATCCTTTGATGAGGTTGAAAGACTCGCCGAAGACAGGAAAAATTGGCGAACTACTTTACGAGCCCTATGTGACGTTTAACGGCACGGGAAGGATATAAGATAAGATAAGAAAGAAACAAGGTGCAGCTGAATGTGAAGACCATGGAACGAGCCATGCTACCAAAATGCTGTCATCAAAAGAGTCAGGGGCGAAATAAAACCAGAAATCGGTGAATAACAGTGTGGCTTCAACGATGGAATAGGCATAAGTAATGTCATATATATATATATATATATATATATGGGACATCGATGAAAAGATCAGTAGAGGTAAAGATGTACATATAATTATGCTTCATAGACTATTATTTCATAAAGTGAGACATACAGAAATTATAAGAATGATTGAAGACATCAACATAAATTGGAAAGATCTGAAACTCATTCACATTATATACTGGCAGCAATCAGCAGACAGCTCATCTCAACGCCGCACATGGGACAGTTAATATAGCTTCATATAGCACAAGATTCCAACAGTTGCAAAAGAGATAATCAATTTAATGATGACTCCCCCCCCCCTCATTTGTAAGTGAGTGTTATAAATGAATGTGGATTGAAATAAAACCTGATGAAAAATTACCAGATATAAGACAAAATCAGTAGAGGCGATTAACATTTCCATGGGAGAGACCAACCACCATAAGAAATAACATCTTTTTGGCAGAAATGCAGATGAAGCCACTGACAGCAGTTATTGGGGAAAGACGTTGACAATGGTTGGGACATGTGCTTCGAATGACTGACGACTCACTACCAAAAATAGCACTAAGATGGACACCAAAGGGGAACAAAAGTAAGGGTAGACCAAAAGAGTCATGGAGAAGAACAACAGAAAGATGTTAGACCTAGCAGTCAGTAAATTGAAACCAAGGAAATCATCAGGACCAGATGGAGTGTCCAATGAAATGATCAAAAACCTGTGAATGACAGCAATGGAAAAGCTGTTGGATATTTTTTATATGTGCTGGAGCACAGATAAGTTACCTCAAATCTGGAAGGAAGCAAGCATGGTACCACTGCTAAAACCAGGGAAAAACAATGATATGGCCTCCAACTACAAGCCAATCAGTCGCACTAGCTGCCTGTGCAAAACGATGGAACGCATCATTGACCTGAGGCTAAAATAGTATCTAGAAAGTGAAAACTTTCTCGTCCCACAACAAGCAGGATTTAGGCAGTACTACAGTACAGAAAATCAAGTGACCTATCTCTCTCAAGAGATTAAGGATGCATTCCAAGAGAAAACCCTTGTACTAGCAGCATGGATAGATCTGAAGAAAGCCTTTGAGAAAATATGGAAAAAGGTCTGCTGTGAAAACTAAGAAACTGCAATGTGAATGGAAGACTGTGCAACTGAATAAAGCCCTATTTACGCATTACAAGAGCTAGAGTGGTAATGGATGGACACAAAAGCCAAAAAGTACTTCTGCGACACGGTGTACCACAAGGAGGAGTTCTTTCATCTACACTATTCCTGGTATTCATTAATAACGTGGTCAAGGAACTTCCCTATGGAATCAACTCGGCACTGTATGCAGATGATCTGGTTATGTGGTGTACAGATGAATATGCGACAGTTGCTACACAGAGACTCCAAAGAGCAGCATACATCTTGACATCATGAACAAACAAATGGTGTGTAGGTATAAACACAGAGAAATCAAGTACCACTCTGTTCACTCTCTCATCTAAACGGAAAGCAGGTAAGATCTTTGTAAATGAAATATCCTTAAAGATGGACAACCAACCCACTTAATTAGGAGTTACTCTTGACTCAAAACTGACCTGGAAACAACACATCAATAGTGCAGAAGCAAAAGCCAGATGAAAACTAGCCAAATTAAGAAAATTGAGTGGAACCACATGGGGAAATAGTGAAAGAGTCCTCAAGAATGTATATCAGCAAAGTATTCTACCAGATTTAGAATATGGCTCAACATCTTGGTGCACAGCATCAAACACTACGCTGCATAATCTAGACAAGGTTCAAAATCAGTCACTACGGATTATCACATGCGCCATGAGGTCCACATCAATAGTAGAAATGCAGAAAATATTTGGTGTTCAAGCGCTAAAGGAACGTATAGACACAAAGGTCATGACCATGGGAGAGAAATTCCTCAGCTCTGTAAGCCATCCCCTGAAGGAGAGATTCATTAACTTGGCACTAAGACGGCTTAAAGGAAGCAGCTTCATTCATCAGGCCAAGCGTATGCATAAGCTGATACCTGACCTTCCAGTAGTAGTCGCTCGATTATCATCTGTACCAGAGCATACACCATGGAAAGAAGCAGATTATACATAAATAACTATTCAGACTGAAGTGAAAGGTGTGTAAGATCAACAGCCACACTTAGTGTTCTAGATGATAAATATCCATGTGACACCTGGGTACGTGTGTATACAGATGGATCTGCACATAATGCCATAAAGAATGGAAGGGCAGGAGCACATATTGAATATCCAAACAACACAACTGACAAGATTTCCATACCCACTGGAAAATACTGCAACAACTATGATGCAGAAGTTAGGGCAATTATTGCTGCAGTTTAACAACTATCCGGCTCCAGAATTAATACTTGTCCCATAGTAATTCTCACAGATGCAAGATCAGTACTGCAAGCTCGTCAGTGCAGCAAACTACCAGACCTTAAGGATGCCTTGTCAAAAACTGGCTTACAACACAGAGTCACTTTGCAGTGGATTCCCTCCCACTGTGGGATACCAGGCAATGAGAAAGCTGACCATCTGGCCAAAGAGGGCACTGAAATGGAGCAACCAGACATACCAGTCACCTATAATCAGAAGAAAAGGATGATAACAACCTACAGGAAGCCACAAACACCACCACATGATGACTATCACATGCTAAACAGAAAGGAACAAGTCACCATTTTCCGTCTCCGAACAGGACACAGTCGACTCCGAAGTCATATGTATACACAATTTAAGGTTGGTACTACTAATCTATGTACATGGGCCAGGTGCCCCAAACTGTGGAACATATTCACTAAAACTGCACAAACTATGAGACACTGAGAAAAAATTACTGGCCCAGTGAAACCACTAAAGAAGATAAGCTCTATGGTTCCATACATGAATTACAAAAAACAGTGAAATTTGTCCATGAGACAGGACTGCAGATATAGACAGACAGTGCGAACGAAGAAGAAGTATCCACGATATCTGAAGAACTCTTCTGCAACATTTACATTCAAAAGCATTTATGTGTTTCTCAGTCCTTTTGTTAAGTGTCCAGGTTTCACGTGCGTATGTTGCGATGCATGCCCTTAGAAATCTTATTTTTTGTCGTTCTGTCTGTTCTTATCCACAGCTTTTTTAGTTGTGTTATTTTCTGAATAGCGATAGATGTCCTGCCTTTAATGTATATCATTGTATCTCCATAATTAGCAATGATCCAAGATATTCTAAACTCTCCACTTCTTCTAATTTATCCTCATTGACAAATATTTTAGCTGTCGTATTTGTTTTTTCAGTTGTCATCAATTTAGGTTTCTTCGCATTAAGATAGAGCTTTTCTTCTTCACTGTTCTTAAGGGCTTGCATAATTAGTTTTTTTTTCTATTGATTTGTGTGCTGTGGAAAGTAATACTGTGTCATCAGCATGGCTAATCTCTTTTATTTCATAACCTCCAATTGTTTCGCGTTCAATTACTTTACAATTACATCTGGGTGGATGATCGGACGGACGGACGGACGGATGGACGGACGGTCGGACAGACGGATTGATGGATGGATGGATTATGGGTGGATGGATGGATGGATGGATGGATGGATGAATGGATGGAAGGATGGATGGATGGGTGGGTGGATGGGTGGGTGTATGGATGGATGGATGGATGGATGGATGGATGGACGGATGGATGGACGGATGGTTGGATGGATGGATGGATGGATGAATGGATGGATGGGTGGTTGGGTGGATGGATGGATGGACGGATGGATGGATGAATAAATGTGTGGGTTGGGTGGATGGATGGGTGGGTGGGTGGATGGATGGGTGGATGGATTCACATCTAGACCTGGTGACGATGGCTTGTGATTCTAACCAGTGATGTTAACAGTTGTTGATGCTGCCAGATCGCTTAGGTTTCCCTCATATCATGACAGCTACACAAGAAGATATGGCACACCCGGTTTTGAATGGAAATCCCCAGGCCTTCGAGTCCGGCGCTGACTAAGTATATAAGACGAGAAGAGAAGGGGATAAGTTGAGCACGTGAAAGTCGAGCGACAGACGTGGACAAGGAGGGTCATTCGATAGATGGAGGCTGACGTGTATAATTTAGTTGTGTGCATTTGTAATCAGGGTTGAAATCATATTATTCAAGGAACCTTTTTTATGATTCAATAACGCGTGTGGAAATATATAAATATATGGACTTCATGCGCATAGGATTCGTTTGATTCGCATTGCCTTGTGGATCAGAATTTTGTAAATACAAGGATCGTGATTTTAAGAAAAAAGGATTGTTGTTTCGTGTTCCTGTTATTTATACGTAAGGTGTGAATGTATGGGGTCGTCACCCTTCCACCACTCAGTACGACGGCGGCAAGAAGAAATAAAAGACTTAACAATTAATTCACGTCAGTAAAGTAAAATATTTTAAAAATACAACACCACAAAAACAATACTACACTCCTAGCACTTAGAGTTATCTCCACCATAATGGCGACCTCACTCTTCTTTAACTAATTCAACAAACTGTTTTGATGTAACATGTGCCCAGATATTTAAATAGTGTCTTAACTGGTCATGACGGCTAATTCCGTGTTATGAATCTACTGCTGTCTTATTTGAATGGAAAATGTAAGTACTTAACTTAGCTAGATTTTTTGTGTATAATGATCTTTGTATCATAGCTATTAGTCTACTTTCTTTTCTGTAATACACACTGAATATATATAATATATATATATATATATATATATATATATATATATATATATAGTTCAAATAACAAAATCGCTTTTGCTCTGTTTTATTACTTAATTATGTGCAAAAAATTAAGATAGTAGATCAAGGTTTTCGTAGATACATACATTTGTGTTTCAAAGATTTCTTAACCTGATCTGTTTAAAACAGTTGCGCTGTGTAATAGTTATGACCGTATAAGAGATGTGTGTATGTTCCCATTCATGTCATTTCATGTTTGCAAATCGAACACAGTAGATGTTCTAGACAGAGCTGCTTGAGTCATCTCGACGTATCTTGTTATATTTGTGGGGAGTACACACTGAAAGTAAGTCATTCATTCATTTGCATGTCCCTAGCGGAAGTTTACCTCCCAAACAGCACTCCTGTAGGCCTCTCAATTGTTAGCAAGATGGCCTGAAAGTAAGTAGGAAACTTATTTTTGGATTTCTTAAAACAGCATATGTAGGTTACTTTGGTGTAAAGCTTGGAGATCAAGATAACCAATATGCTCTTCATATTGCATACAACCATCAATCGAAATAATCGGGACAAGTGGTCTTACCTGGACCTACTTTCGAAAAGCCAGGAGATCTGGTCCGCACTCAGATCTTGTACCCGTTCCGTCTGTCCTTGAACTACCACAGCTGTCAGAGGATGAGTCTTGCATGTTTGCTATCCCAAAAGGTAAAGAAAGTAGGAGCAGTAATAGTGAATTCCAAACAACTTCACATATGATCGTTTGATCACATAGTGAATAGAGTGAACTGATCTGAGCCTTCTGAATTGTTTGCCTCCAGACTAAAGGAAAAGAGTCTACTTCAACCCAGACAGAAAGTGACATTTTATAGAGGGAGAGAAAAGGATTTGCTGCCATTCTTTACCGAAGACCACAACTTAGAATTCTGTAGTGACACCGGAAACCTTGTGAAGAAATCTGATCTTTCAGAATATAACCCAAGTGAGTGGCGTCCTTTCATCGGCAGTTCAAAACCTAGTTTGAAATGTGTTCTTTTAAATAAGGGCGGCATATATAATTTTATTCAAATCGATCATTCTACCAGGATGAAAGAAGAGTACAAGGACATATTTCCGCTTACACCAGATCTCCGCCGAAACCACTACCTGCACAAGCTGCCCTCTGTACTTCTTGTACTGAAAACCCGATGAATAGGAGACAGCACGGGAATCTTGCTTTGATTGTCTTATTAATACTACTATCTACATTTGCTTTTGTAAGAACTGTTTTTGCTAAACAAGCCGCAGTCCTTGCTTATAATAGGGTGCATTAAACATGCTATAACTAGAAAAAAAATAATCAAACTTTGTTATTCTTTTTTTTTTGTCCGTTTGTTTGTGGAAGAACGTGTCTTACACCTGACCCACATAGCAAAACAATGCCAAGCACCGACAGACACATAATATCATCATTATCAATCCAACATAAATACACGTTCCAACCACTTCAAGTTGCGATGCAACTTTAGGAATGTCCAGATATCATCTGACTGGGCATTCTTATTGCAGACATTCAGACAAGTGTTGCAGTCAAAAAAGTCAAGAACAGCCAGAGCTGGACAGAAAAAAAAACACTAGCAGTCATTCAAGAATCTCTGTTCAGCTTTATCCCGTCCTTGCAGGCAGAGGATAGACTGTAGCAACCAACAGGAGACTGATTTCTTGCTCATGGTAAGTTACACGGACATTACCAGCTAGGTTTAAGTAGACTGAGTGATAGGTCTGATGTATGCGTGTATGTTATTTCAGTTACTATGTAATATTTTCTTTGACTGAGTTGCAAGAGACGATGCTAGCAGAGTTTCCAGGAGAAGAAAGTTTGTTGCAGGTTGAAAAATGTTCCTCTTACATCAAGCGTAACTCCACATCATTTTAACTTTACATTTTTATACGTTCATTTAAATGGGTAAAAACATTTTCCTTTATATATGCTATTTTTAATTTTAATTCGGAAATGATGTGCCGTACGTGTGTGCTGATCACAAACAAATAATAGAAAAAGAAATACATTTATTATAATATTTTTCCCGAAGTTCTTGCCCGATTTAGTAGATTTTAAAATGACGCACCACAAAATATTCTTGACAAGCATCTAATAAAATAACATGTGATCCGTCCTTGAAAGTGCTGTAATAATTTCCCCTTATGTGGCTTAGAAACAAGGCTCCTGGAATAGACTTACTATATTGTTAAAAAAAAAAGAACGCAACACTACTGTAGTCGTAATGGACATCATATTTCAAAGTTGTATGAACATTTTATTTTACGGAATTAATGTTTCAATCTTCACACGAAGAAACATTAAGACCTTAAAAATGAAGTGATGCTTATTAAATTTGGTTTGGACTTTTATTCTTTTGCGACTGGGGCCTCCGTTTCAGTAAGGTGTTTGGCCTCATCGGGTCTTTATCAGAGAACGGCATCTCCTTGACGTGGATCCGATTAGCCGTTGGATCTGTTGTGGAATGAATGTCAACTCTTCCTGCAGTGCAAGAGACGACTGTCGGAAATTGGTTGGCTCCACGTCTCGCTTGCGGACTTGTCTGCTGAGTTCATCCCATAAGTGTTCTATTGGGTTCATGTCTAATGACATGGATGGCCACAGAATGGTCTGGGCGTTGTTGTCAGCGAGGAACCTGGTGGTGAGTTGTGCCACATGTGGTTGAGTGTTATCCTGCTGAAAAATCGACTCTGGTGCAGCAGAAGTGGAAGGACTTGAGGATGAAAAATTTCAGCGATGTATCTTTGGGCATTCAGGTGTCTATCAATTCGCACCAGGTCACTTCTTCCTATGAAGGTGATCGTCCCCAAACACCAGTACACCTCCACCACCATATGAAGGAGCCTCATCCAAGCAATTCTGGACGTAGCGCGCATGGACTCTACACTAATCTCATTTCTGGCAAGATAAAACTGATAGAATGGACCGGGATTCATGGCATGATTGTTGTCAATATCTGATTCTAGCAGCACCCAAGACCTTTATCGAACTGGAAAAGCCCAGATAACACCACACAAATTCAGACTGACCACATACTAATAAATATAATATTTAGAAATGCTCTTTTGTCAGTGAAGACATGGCCGTGGCCAGATTGTGATAGCGGTCATGAGAAAAAAAAGAACTAAACTGAAGAAGATCATGAGACTGGCAAGATAAAACGGGCAAAATAAAACTGGCAAGATAAAACGGGCAAGATAAAACTGGCAAGAGAAAACGAGCAAGATAAAACTGGCAAGATAAAACGGGCAAGATAAAACTGGCAAGATAAAACGGGCAGGATAAAACTGGCAAGATAAAACTGGCAAGATAAAACGGGCAAGATAAAACGGGCAAGATAAAACTGAACTTGGCGCTACTGAAAAAAGTCTGAGAGAAAAATATAACACTGCTGTAAAAAAAAAGAAACAGGTTCACTGCAATAGCAAAAATCGCTGTCATCGACAATCAATGGGAAATGTTAAAAGACTCTAGTCAACAAACATCAAGAGAGGTTATACCTGAGCTAAAAAGACCTAGCAAAAAGAAATGATGGTTGGATGAAATTCTAAACTTAATGGATCAACGACGACTACAGAAGAATGACAAGGTCGGTGACAATGAAAGCAACAGTGAAATTTAACGAAGAAAAATACAGCATAAAGAATTACGTCAAGTCAATAAGAATAGATAGAACAAAGCATAAGAAGAGTGGCTAAATGCAAAATAGAAATAAATAGACAAACCCCACCAAAGTAACACATGAGAAATGTACAAAAACATAGACGAAATAACAGGCAGAAAGACACATCATAAAACTGGATGCCTTAAATCAAAGGAGAGAAAGAGTATAATGGGAAGAGAAGAAATAACAGATAAGTGGAATGAATACATTTAAAACCTATACAGTGATGAAAGAACCTATCCAAACTCCGAAACACCAATGAGGGACCTCCTATAATAGCAGCAGAAGTCACAGAAGCCATCCACCAAATGAATAATAATAAAGCAGTAGGTCCAGACAACATAATCAAAGAAGAGATGGAATCAGTAAGAGGAATATGGAGTTTTGTCTGTGCAATCTCCCTGCAACTGCGAGCTGTTATTCTTCGCAGCCGATGCTGTAGAGATGTTGAGGCACAGCATCGTATCGGCGTGGAAGATGGTTATGACATTTATTTTTCAGTCCCGGAGTACAGCTAAAAAGCAGGGGGGAGGGTGTGCAGTGCTTCTTTAGTAGACTCTACCACCATGGGGACTATGGCCATCCCTGCTCCGTTAGCCAAGCTAGGCCTGTTACTTGGGGGTAACACGGAGAGCTGGGACAGGGTCTTGGTCAGCTATATTTCGCTAACCGTGACTCTAGTATATCAGCTATGGTTCGCTAACTCTGACTCTAGCATATCAGCTATGGTTCGCTAACTCTGACTATACCATATCAGCTATGGTTTGCTAACTCTGACTCTAACATATCGGCTATAGTTCGCTAACACTGACTCTAACATATCAAGTATGGGTCGCTGACTCTGACACTAGCATATCTGCTATGGTTTGCTAACTCTGACTCTAGCATATCAGTTATGGTCGCTGACTCTGACTTTATAGTATCAGCTATGGGTCGTTAACTCTGATTCTAGCATATCAGCTATGGTCCCTGACCCTAACTCTAGCATATCAGGTTTGAGTCGCTGACTCTGACACTAGCATATCAACTATGGTCGCTGACTCTGACTTTACAGTATCAGCTATGCGTAGCTAACTCTGATTCTAGCATATCAGCTATGGGTCGCTGATTGCCTGACAGACACGCGTGCTCACCCCAGGATATGGAGTGTAAATAATAACTATACTTTTGAATGACATCCACAATACTGGATATATACCAAATGTTTAAGGAAATTAATATTTATCAACATTTAAAAGCAATCAGGCCCAGTAGAATGTGAAGATCATAGAACAAAAACCTTCATAAACCACGTCGCCAAAATTCTGCTCCGTATAATCATGCAACGAGCACGAGCTAAAATAAAACCAGAGACCCCCAGAAGAACAACGTAGATTTGCCAAAGGGAAGGCTACAAGTAACGCAGTTTACACGTTAAGAATTCTCGCAGCAAGAGCCATAGAAGTTAAAACTGATCTATATTTGTGTTTTTTAGATTACTGCATGACCTTTGACTAAGTAAGCCACAACCTAGTAATGGGAAATGTTAGAAGAAACAAACACAGACGGAAAGGATCTGAAAGTTTAAAAAAGGTGTCTATAGAGACATCTATATATTAGCAGCAGTAAAGGTAACAAATTGACAGGCATAAAATCCTTTGATGAGGTAGAAAGAGTCGCCGAAGACAGGAAAAATTGGCGAACTACTTTGCGAGCCCTATGTGACGTTTAACGGCACGGGAAGGATATAAGATATAAGAAGATAAGTAAAGTTGGAGCAAGAAAATTAGCACATATAAAAACATTCACACTGTAGAAAGCCAAGGATATGTGTTACTACCTGACGTATTTTCTCTATACAGTGAGGGTATCACGTGGCATACAGACGAGCTACCTGGAACATCAATTTGGGGGGGGGGGAATGCATCTTAAACAACTTAATATATGCACATGATACCGTATTAATAGCAAATGAATAAAAAAAAAACTACAAGAATTGTTGGACGCAGTACTAAAGTACTAAAGTTAGTATGAGATTCTACTTAACTTTTGTCATAGTCTTGAGTCTAAGCTGAACGCAATTTGTGTGACTGCTCCACGTGAATAGCCCTCTATGTCAGGATTCATTTCATGATTACTTGTGTGGATATTACTAATCAGAATTTAGTTCGATATGTTTAAAATCAATTGCCCGATTATACGTTATGTGGTATAGGCATCGGCGTCCAAGCATCATTCATTGTTGAATGTAGAGAAGAAAAGAGAGAAAGAGATGTGGAGAGGGGAAAGGGGACAGAATGTTTAACTACACGTGTGGGTAAACATTAGGGGTAACTCCATTTATAGCTTTGTATTAGTTTATTTGTGATCCACATTATGTAGCTTGAAGTAGGGTAAATGCAAGATTGAGTTAGTGCTTACAATTATCTGTGCAGTGTCTGGAATGGGCTAGTCTCTCTGTTAGATGAATGAAGCATGAGACATGTTTGTGAATTGTAGTGAGGTCTATATTTCAGAAGGGGCTAGAACTTCACTCAGTACTATCATTCCACGCAGTATCTTCGCGCATTCTCTCCGTTATTGGAGCGATTTATTTGGCACTCACACCGTTCGAAATCATCATCAATCCATCGATCATGGTGGGGCACCCCATTTTTAGGAGTAAAATACAGAGTTATCCTGGACTCTCAGTGCCGTGGAATATCAGTATCTGTTGCGTACCTGGGGTAGTCGACCTACACGTAGAAGTAGACCGACGTTGAGCAGCCTGCGCTTCCTTCGTTCTTCCTTCCATCCATCATCTTTATCCATTATCATAACACTCCTTTACGTGGAGGCCACGCTTAACTGCACTTGCAGAAACATCACATTTATTAGGACGATGGCGTAAACAAGTTGCAGCCTTTGAGAGAAAAAGAACTAGGAACCAACCACTTGTATCTAGGAAGGGCTTATTATGCTGAGCTATAATGCTGGCTTTTCCACTTTTTTCGCTTTGTTAAGGTACCAGCTTTGATAATCCTTTTATTTGTTAGATGTTTCTAACACTTAGTATTTTTGTTGCATCTTTTGTATAGCTACTGGTTCGGTGTTAAAAGAAGACACCATAAACTGTCAATGGTTCTAAGGAGCTCTCCTTAAAATATACTCACTAATTCATACTTAAATAGACAAAGACACGACTTTTAAAATATTCGAATAACACGGTAACTTATCAGTAAAGAGAGTTAGATGGCCATGATTAATACATGTGGAAGTGATAACTTCACTTGGCCGACACGATTCCACTAAAGCAGTGATTTACTGATGAGGCATTCTACCAGTAAAAAATATTTACAACCAATTTCTTCTACCAGCTGCTTTGCCTAGTGCGTATTTATTCTGTTTATTTTTGATAGATCTGGATGTAGATCTTTCTAACTCTACCATCCTTAGAACGTAAACATCTCAGGCACTCCAGACATTAGGACAAAGTAGAACAACTTGACGACAAACTTGCAGCCTTAAAAGACATAACTGTTGACATTGACAGAAAGTAATAAAACCCAAATGTGAAGCAAGGCTGCATACAATATTTAATAATGAGGAAAAAAGAGTATGGAATGTATCACGTATGAGGAAACTACTGCCACAAGGCAAGAACAGTACAAACAAAAACACAACTTCCCGGCAAGAACCTGTGTGTCATTGGGAAGAAGAGAACTCAGAGAGAGAGACAGACAGACAGACAGACAGACAGACAGAAAGACAGACAAAAATAAACGAGACATCAGTCAGAGAGAGAGAGAGAGAGAGAGAGAGAAATAAACTATCTATCTAAGTCCGATCCTTACAGTTCTATGGACCAACACACATGAAATCACTCACAAGGGAAAATATAAAACGTAATACACATTCTACTGAAATGAATTTCCTGCCAACTAACTGGGTGTTCTAAAAAGGACAAACAAAAATAGCACTCTAAACTGGCTGTCATAAAAAAAGGAGAAACAAAAAACAATCTAAACTGACTGTCATAAAAAGGACAAACACAAAGAGCACTCTAATATTGGCTGTCCTAAAAAGAGAAAACACAAATAACACTCAACATCTTGGAAACTCTAAACTACTGAAAACTGACCAACAACCAAAACTATCTAAATCTGACTGATTACTACTACTGCTGTACTCTTACTGCTATTCTGCTTCTGCTACTCCCAAATTCTCCCCGAAACATATAACCTTAGCATTTCTAAAACATCGGCGTTCAGGGGAAAAAAAAACTGTTTTTGACCATCTGCTATTTTGTACTATAAATTTCGTGCGGCGGTACTCTGCCATCTTAACTTTTGTCACTAACTTTAACATTTTTAGATCTCTCCTTGAACTTTATGACCCAAAAGGTCAAGGAATGAGACTTGTCTGCCAAGGGGACCACTCTTGCTTACTACCTTTTAAACTAATTATCTGTGCTTTACTTGTGGCTACTCTGCCGCACCAAGAAGTCGTTTCCCCTGCAGCAGAGACCATTTGTTCACGTCAACCTCAAGTGCACTTTCACCAAACTCGACCTGATGAAATCCAGAATTTCCTGACGTTTCTGTTGACTGACATTACCACGACAAGATTTCATACTGAAACTAAATTATTGGATAATATAGCAAACCATCAGAGTAATCAAAACTGTTATGCTTTTTTTTAAACAACAAAATGCTGGTTGCCGGTTATATATACAGCATCAGATGAATACAGGACAGAGCTCTCTGACTGGAAGCAACAGTGGAATGTTTTCTACGAGAGGAACCCTAATTATTGTTTGATTATATCAAATCATCATCCAGCACTCTGAATCATTCAGTATCATCCACCAGTTACAGAGAAGGAGAGAAGAAAGTTATTAGAGGCATACGTTGAGTAAGTTACAGAGAAGGAGAGAAGAAAGTTATTAGAGGCATACGACTGAGCAGAATATAATCCCTCGCATCTGTGTTATGAAGAAGTACTTTGTCACAGATCAAAACCAACTTCACAAAAAAAGTCAGCGAAGTCATCTGCACCTATTCATTCATCCATTCATTTGCACGTCCCTTGCGGAACTCTGCCTCCCTAACAGCACTCCTGTAGGCCTCTAGGTTGTGAGCAGCATGGCCTGCTGCTGATGCATCCATTTGCAGATCATCAACGATGTCTTGCAGCCGTCTTCGCCTTGGTCTTCCTTTTTTCCCATTATGTACCCTTTCAAAACCGTTTTCTCTAGATTATCATGACGTTTAATGTGTCCAAAATATTTAAGTTTTCTCTCTTTAATCCTCTTTACTAGCCAGCCTTCTTCAATATTAAGTTATTGTATAGATATATTTGTTCTTTTTTGTGTCCATGATATCTGAAGAACTCTTCTGTAGCATTTACATTCAAAGTCATTTATGTGTTTCTCAGCCGTTTTGTTAAGTGTCCAGGTCTCACAGGCATATGTTGCTATGGGAAAGATGCATGCCCTTAAAAATCTTATTTTTGTAGTTCCGTCTGTTCCTCTCCACAGATTCTTTAGTTGTTTTACTTTCTTAAGTGCAATAGATGTCCTCCGTTTAGTTTTCTTTATTGTATCTCCATTATTAGTTAGCAGTGATATCTGCACCTAACGCACCAGAAATAAACACAAACACCAACATAATCACCAGCATCATCTCCAACACCACTTCAGTGCGAACATAGAGAGAGTAAAAAAACTGTAATGAAGATTGAAAAACAAATGCAACTAAATAGGCAGATACATGAATAAACCTTAAATTCGAAATATGTTGTTTTCTGTCTCTTTATTCATATATATATATATATATATATATATATATATTATATATAATAGAACAAACCAACAGGTAACCTTTTTTCTTGACACCAATGACTTCTAAGATAGGTTTATGCAAAGTATAAGGTTCTGAGATAGGTTTATGCAAGTAAAATGTACTGAGATAGGTTTATGCAAGCAGAAGTGAGAAAAGGGCGTCATTAGCTAAACGACTTAAAAACAGAAGCGTGTTCTCCTCGATTGTTATTTACCAGTAATATTGTTGTTATTTTGATTGTCTTATTGGCTGTCCTCGGGATTCTGTTTGCCACAGAAAACTGTGTAGTTTTCCGGAGCATCTATAAGTAGGTACCTGTTTAGTATTTTGAAAAAAATACTGTTCAAAGTGACAGTTGGTGTGGTACAAATTTAGGAGCTGAAGTATATATAGTTCATGTTTGTGTTATAACACCAAAAAGGAATAGACAAGGACGGGTCAAAAATCATTTTCTTTTTCATTTATTTTCAGCAAATCTACCATTCGCACAACGTCCCACGTCATATAGTCTGTGGTCCTGTAACCTTACTGTAGAGTTCGAATAAGCCAACTCGAGAACACAACTTAACCGACATAGCCGGCCGTGGCCAAGTCAACAGCCTCTGGTAAGCAGCATGTGTATATCTCATGTCTCATGTAAACAATACATAATCAACACAGATACATTACATTAATCATGATTAATTTGATAATTTATAATCTGATTGTCGACCAATAAAACTAATGCTTTACAGAACCTATCATTGAACGTTATACGACGCATGACGGTATTTCTTTCAGTGGTTACCCTCCACTGGTTTATGTTTCCTTTTTAACACGCGTACGTATGTGCAAGTGTTGTAATTATTTTGCTATTTTCTTTGCTACGAGAGAAGGAAAGAGAGTAGTCCAAAGTAATTTTTCTCGTGTGATAGGTCCTAGAATGGAGAAATAATTAGAGCCCTCGGTTCTCATGGTGAAGACCCGGTGGTTCGAATCCCAAGCTGTAGGAAAAGGTGCCAGCCTTCTTCTAGAATTTTGTAAGGAGAACCGGGCAGCCGCGATGCTGCCCACATTACCAACCTGTGTGTTACCAGGTCATGGGAAATGTGCACACAAAAAACACATCCTGGGCGTCTTTATGTATGACAGAATATACAAAATACACCTTCCTAAATACAAATCAGCCTAAATAGACTTGTAAATTAATGCATTAATCATCATCGCCTATCATTCCGTTGAGAGCATAGGCCACGGATAAAGGCCCTCCAGTCATCTCTGTTCTTGTAATTATTATGTTTCCTTCCATATGTATCCTTTGTCCCTGAGCACTGTCATAATTTCCCTTCTTCAGGTAAGTCTAATGAATGCAACAGCAGCAGGCCATCTTGCTTACAAACGAGAGGCCTACAGGAGTGCTGTTTGGGACGCAAAGTTCCGCAAGGGACATGCAAATGAATGAATGAGGTAAGTCTAGGACTTCTTCGTTTTCTGTTTCCTTGAGGACTCCATGTCAGTGGCTGTCTTACTTTGCTGGTGTTGGGTTTCGCCAGCGTGTGACCAATCCATATCCATTTCCTAGAATTGCCTGTTCCTATGTTCATGTTAAGAAAAACAAGTA
>CM019695.1:47838479-47854833 GCA_009760885.1 Achatina immaculata
GTCGTGGAGTCGGATCTTGAGTCAGAAGTCGTGGTAAGTAGGAAGCAATTTGGGTGGAGCTGGAGTTGTGGAGTCGGTGTTATGATGGGCAGAGTGTTGAATGAGAATGGAGTCGCGGAGCCACTGTTGCAGTGGAAAGAATTTTAGGTCGGGAAGCAAACATCGAAAAAAAAATATCAAAAATACACAAGGGCCAGGGAAAAAAAAGTCTTAGTATATTTTAAAGCAGAAATGTCCTTTTTTTATTTGTGGTTACTTTTTGACTCTCCCTCATGTAAAACAAATCGTGGAAGAAAGTTTTCCCCGTCGGTATCGAGAGATACGAGGAGGGAGGCGGTGAGACTATTTGCTTTGGTATCTTTACTAACGATCGCAAAAAACTCAGGGGCAATGTTCCCTCTAAGCTACGCTGCAGTGCAGTCGCGCATATAAAGAAATAATACCCCACAAAAAATGTATATGCCACGCAAATAAATAAATAAATACACTTGACAATCATAGGTCCGGCAATCAGTTATCTGGCACACATTTCCACGAGAGACATTGCAGGTTTCCCTGGTCGCAGGACTGACCTGCCACTGCCGTTTGGTGGAGTCTGATGAATTATCTTAGAGCGTTTTCAAACACCAGTAAGGCATTTCTAACCGTCTTTTGTGCGCTTTTATTACTGTATAACCTGCTGATACTTAGGGGCCGGTCATGGCTTTAATGAATACAAACAGGGGTTCTCGTGGCGTGACGTGCAAACACCATTAGCTTTCCACAACAGGAAAGGTCAGTCGGTCATTTGGTGTCCCATGCGGAACTTTGCTTCCCTAACAGCTCTCCTGTAGGTCTCTCGGTTACAGAAAAGGTAGAACTTTCAAAAAGCCAAACAAACAAAACTTGACAGCGGCGTGTCTGTGTGAAGCCTGTGTGATTTATATAGCATTAGCTCATCTACATCATAAAGAAACAGATAGAAACATTAGCTCATCTACATCATAAAGAAACAAATAGAAGCATTAGCTCATCTACATCATAAAGAAACAGATAGAAACATTAGCTCATCTACGTCATAAAGAAACAGATAGAAACATTAGCTCATCTACATCATAAAGAAACAGATAGAAACATTAGCTCATCTACGTCATAAAGAAACAGATAGAAGCATTAGCTCATCTACGTCATAAAGAAACAGATAGAAGCATTAGCTCATCTACGTCATAAAGAAACAGATAGAAACATTAGCTCATCTACATCATAAAGAAACAGATAGAAACATTAGCTCATCTACATCATAAAGAAACAGATAGAAACATTAGCTCATCTACATCATAAAGAAACAGATAGAAACATTAGTTCATCTACATCATAAAGAACCAGATAGAAACATTAGCTCTTCTACATCGTAAAGAAACAGATAGAAACATTAGCTCATCTACATCATAAAGAAACAGATAGAAACATTAAATGTAACCATTACAGTATTGTACCTGTGTTTCGTTAAAATTTCATTTGATTTTTCCATTTAAGTTTTTTTTTTTCTTTTTTCTTTATAAACCCACATGTGCTGACTTACAGATGGTTTTTAAAGGTAGGATGAAGTGGTTAGCTGTTGGGTTGAGTGACCCAGATGATACTGAATTTGTGGTGGTCAAGTGTACATAAAAGTCATCATCATCAGGTGTCGTGCCGACTAGTGTTGGGTATTATGCTTCTCCAGCGTATGGAGAATAATAATGACTGTATTAACGTTTGATGATCCTTCATGCATGCCATCAGCTCAGCTGGTGATCTCCTCTCACACTATCTCTTCAGACTGTTCAGTATCATTTCTCTTCGTCTTCCCCTGGCTCTTCTTCCATCTATTTTTCCAGTTGTTATAATATTTTCATTGTCCCCTCATCCCATTGCATGTCCTATGAAAGTACATTCTCTCTATCTATCTATCTATCTATCTATCTATCTATCTATCTATCTATCTATCTATCTATCTATCTATCTATCTATCTATCTATCTATCTATCTATCTATCTATCTATCTATCTATCTATCTATCTATCTATCTATCTATATCTCTCTCTCTCTTATTTTTTTACAAGATTTTTTTTCTATCTCCAACTCTTCTCAAACATTCTCCATTAGTTTTCTCCATTACATAAAAGTACTGATTTTTTTTTTCAACTTTCTGATGTTACTTTGTGTAGCGCTAAAGAAAACTGTGATGGCGCTACATGATTTTGTTTTCTTGATTTCTTTGGACTTTTTGTATTTTTCTTCTGGGAGAAATTTAAATCATACTTTCTTGTCTGACGTTGTGAGACATATTTGCAAAAGGGGTCAAAATTCTGCGCTTGAAACGCCAGAGATTAGAGACATTAGAGTGCTTTCTTGTCGCTTGTCATTGTTGTTTTGTCTCTAATCTTGTCGATTTTAGGGACAGTACATTAGTTTTTCCTTTCTTCCCGTCAAATGCATGCAGAGATGCCCCATTACTTTGATGTGGAGCCATCATATTGTATTCCTCTGTCGTTAATCCAGGGATTAGCAACTCTCCCCCAAAAGAATGAAAATCGAAAGGGAAATAATCATTGCTTTTTTTATGATAGGAATGATTCTGCCTGGGAATATTTGTAATTTCTAGAAAGGGTTCTAGTTATGGGGAAGTAATTGCAGGTTATGAAGACATATGGAGCCCCCAGGCTGCGAGAGGGGAGAGGGTTGGTGGGGGGGGGGTGGTGGGGAAGAACTACGATTTCGAAATAATCTTTCTCCCTATAATTTCTGTTCTCATGAACTCAATTATATATCGATGAATTGACGTACCATCAGAAACAAGGCTGAGAAAAGGAAACAAGGAACCGTTGGTGGAACAATTTCTAGCACTGCTATGTCTATAGGAACAAGAACCAGAGATACTGAAGAAATGGAAGCAAGCAACTGTTAGTGGGATAACTTCTAGCACTGCTATGTCTATATGAACAAGAACCAGAGATACTGAAGAAATGGAAGCAAGCAACTGTTAGTAGAACAACTTCTAGCACTGCTATGTCTATAGGAACAAGAACCAAAGATATTGAATAAATGGAAGCAAACAACTGTTAGTGGGACAACTTCTAGCACTGCTATGTCTATAGGAACAAGAACCAGAGATATTGAATAAATGGAAGCAAACAACTGTTAGTGGGACAACTTCTAGCACTGCTATGTCTATAGGAACAAGAACCATAGATATTGAAGAAATGGAAGCAAGCAACTGTTAGTAGAACAACTTCTAACACTGCTATGTCTATAAGAACATGAACCAGAGACATTGAATAAATCTTGAAAAAATGCTCATTGTGTGGATTGAAGACCAAATAGAAAACAAGAAGCAAACAACTCTTCTCTCAATCAGTCAGAAAACACTTCCTATATACGATGACCTTAAGAAACAATCTTCAAATCCCGCACAAGTTATCCCCCCTTTACTGCCAGCAGTGGTTGGTTTAGAAGTTTGTAAATGAGAACTCTCTACAATTTCTATAACATTCGTTCGACGAACATGCTGTAACCACAGATGATCAACAGGCAGTGAATAGTCTCTAGTGATTAAGAAATTCATAGAAGGAGATTATACTTTGAATCAAAATTGTTATTTTGACGAAGCAAGTCTGTATATTAAACGTATACTTCAAGAAACTAATGTATAAAGTAGGAAAAAAAGTAGGAACAGCTTTATTACTTAACTTAAAAAGTAGGAACAGCTTTATTACTTAACTTAAGGAAATCACCAGGACCAGATGGAGTGTCCAATGAAATGATCAAGAACCTGGGAATGGCAGCAATGGGAAAGCTGTTGGATATTTTCAATATGTGCTGGAGCACAGGTAAGTTACCTCAAATCTGGAAGGAAGCAAGCATGGTACCACTGCTAAAACCAGGGAAAAACAGTGATACTGCCTCCAGCTACAGGCCAATCAGTCTCACTAGCTGCCTATGCAAAACGATGGAACGCATCATTGACCTGAGGCTAAAATGGTACCTAGAAAGTGAAAACCTTCTCGTTCCACAACAAGCAGGATTTGGCAGTACAGTACGGAAGATCAAGTGACCTATCTCTCTCAAGAGATTGAGGATGCATTCCAAGAGAAAAACCTTGTACTAGCAGCGTGGATAGACCTGAAGAAAGCCTTTGATAAAGTATGGAAAAAAGGTCTGCTGTGGAAACTAAGAAACTGCAATGTGAATGGAAGACTGTACAACTGGATAAAGTCCTATTTACACAAGAAGAGCTAGAGTAGTAGGATGGACACAAAAGCCAGAAAGTACTTCTGCGACACGGTGTACCACAAGGAGGAGTCCTTTCGCCCACACTATTCCTTGTATTCATTAATGACCTGGTCAAGGAACTTCCCTATGGAATCAAAGCAGCACTGTATGCAGATGATCTGGTCATGTGGTGTACAGATGAATATGCGACAGTTGCTACACAGAGACTCCAAAGAGCAGCAGACATCTTGACATCATGGACAAACAAATGGTGTGTAAGTATCAACACAGAGAAATCAAGCACCACTCTGTTCACCCTCTCATCTAAACAGAAAGCAGGTAAGATCTTTGTAAATGAAATACCCTTAAGGATGGACAACCAACCCACTTACTTAGGAGTGACTCTTGACTCAAAACTGACTTGGAAGCAACACATCAATAGTGCAGAAGCAAAAGCCAGAAGAAAACTAGCCATATTAAGAAAATTGAGTGGACTACATGGGGAGCTAGTGAAAGAATCCTCAAGAATGTATATCAGCAAAGTATTCTACCACATTTAGAATATGGCTCAACATCTTGGTGCACAGCATCAAACACTACGCTGCATAATCTAGACAAGGTTCAAAATCAGTCACTACGGATTATCACAGGTGCCATGAGGTCCACACCAATAGTAGAAATGAGAAAATAGTTGGTGTTCAACCGCTAAAGGAACGTAGAGACACAAAGGTCATGACCATGGGAGAAAAATTCCTTAGCTCTGTAAGCCATCCCTGAAGGAGAGATTCAATAACTTGGCATTAGGACGGCTTAAAAGAAGCAGCTTCATTCATCAGGCCAAGCGTATGCGTAAGCTGATACCTGACCTTCCAACTGTAGTCACTCCATTATCATCTGTACCAGAGCATACACCATGGAAAGAAGCAGACTATACACAAATAACTATTCAGACTGAAGTGAAAGGTGTGCAGAATGGTGAGATGCAGAGCAGTCTTGTAAGATCAACAGCCACACTTAGTGTTCTAGATGACAAATATCCATGTGACACCTGGATACGTGTGTATACAGATGGATCTGCACATAATGCCATAAAGAATGGTGGGGCAGTAGCATATATTGAATATCCAAACAACACCATTGACAAGATTTCCATACCCACTGGTAAATACTGCAACAACTTTGATGCAGAAGTTAGGGCAATTATTGCTGCAGTTGAAAAACTATCAGACTCCAGAATTGATACATGTCCTGTAGTAATTCTCACAGATGCAAGATCAGTACTGGAGGCTCTTCAGTGCAACAAACTACCAGACCTTAAGGATGCCTTGTCAAAAATTGGCTTACAACATGGAGTCACTTTGCAATGGATTCCCTCCCATTGTGGGATACCAGGCAATGAGAAAGCTGACCATCTGGCCAAAGAGGGCACTGAAATGGAGCAACCAGACATACCAGTCACCTATAATCAGAAGAAAAGCATGATAAAAACCTACAGGAAGCCACAAACACCACCACATGATGACTATCACATGCTAACAGAAAGGAACAAGTCACCATCTTCCGTCTCCGAACAGGACACAGCCGACTCCGAAGTCATATGTATACAAAGTTTAAGGTTGGTACTACTAATCTATGTACATGTGCCCAGGTGCCCCAAACCGTGGAACATATCCTCCAGAACTGCATCAACTACGAGACACTGAGAAATAATTACTGGCCCAGTGAAACCACTAAAGAAGATAAGCTCTACGGTTCCATACATGAGTTACAAAAAACAGTGAAATTTATCCAAGAGACAGGACTGCAGATATAGACAGACAGTGCGAACGAAGAAGAAGAAGAAGAAGAAGAAGATTACTTAACTTAAAAAGTAAGAACAGCTTTATTACTTAACTTAAAAGTAAGAACAGCTTTATTACTTAACTTAAAAAAGTAGGAACAGCTTTATTACTTAACTTAAAAAAGTAGGAACAGCTTTATTACTTAACTTAAAAAGTAGGAACAGCTTTATTACTTAACTTAAAAAATAGGAACAGCTTTATTACTTAACGAGTACAAAGTTGTGACGTTTCCGCGTGAGCCTTAATCATACAAAAACACACAGGACAAAGAAATAAAGAGAAGAGATGATGTATAAATTCATATGAATATCATGTACAAAAGTATGAATGGAAAAAATAGAATAAAATTAAATTAAATTTCATACTTGTAGGAAGTTGTGACGTGTAAGAGGCTGTATTCAGAAGTGCGCATGGTGTAGTGTAGATAATGTTTAAATAGAGACTTGTGATGCATGGTAGGTGGGCAGTAAATAAGGATTTGGAGGGTGGGGGAGGTGGCGTGGAGAGGAGAGAGAAAATAGCACAATGGTAATCTAGCCAGGAGAAGTGGAATAAATGCTATAGTTGGGACAGAGGGGTTGTAATGTGATGCAGTGTCAGCCATCAAACAATGTCATGCTGATGACAGAAGCTGCATGCCGCTTGAGAATCGCTACATTCAGGAATACGGAAGGCTGAAACCACACAGTTTGAACTCGCTATTCAGCTACACTTAACATTTCCCTCTTCCACAATCATAATCCCTCCCCACTAAGTTCCTCTCCCTTCTCACGAGTAACACATAGTTCAGAACCTTCTCACAGCATCACATTGCGACCCCAATACCCCAACTACAACACCTATTCCACTTCTCCTGGCTAGACTACCATTGTGTCACTCTCTCTCCTCTCCACTGTCCCACACCCCACTCCGCAATCCTTATTTACAACCCACTTATCACACATCACAAGTCTCCATTTAAATATTCTCAACACTTTACCATGCGCATTTCTGAACACGGCCTCTTACAAACCACAGGTTCTTCCGACTTTTTCCTATTGTATACATTCACAGCTTCTTACAAGTCACAGCTAAGTGCTCCATTAATGTTATTTTGTTTTATTCTATTTTTTCCATTCTTATTTTGTACACGGCATTCATGTGAATTTATACTTCATCTTCTCTCTCTCTCTCTCATTCTCTCTCTCTCTCTCTCTCTCTCTATATATATATATATATATATATATATATATATATATATATTTCTTCGTCCTGTGTTGTCTTTTTGTACGATTAAGGCTCACGCCGAAACGTCACAATTGTGTGCTCGTTAAGTAATAAAGCTCTTCCTGTTTTCTTCCTTGTTTATATATTTTGTTATCACAGCTTTACTGCAGTAGTTTCATGTATAGTTATATTCTTATACATTAATTATTCGTGTGTCACTTCAAGAACCTGCATTTCAAAGGCTGAAAATAAACATACTCCTAGATTTATAGCTGTAAAATACCAGATAACACAGCGAGGCTTGGTTGGTGCCAAAGCCAGGAGAGATATTAAGCTTAAGTCTGTGGTGATCTATCACTCTGACAATCGGTTGCCTTTAATAGAAATTGTAAAATCTAGCTCTGGTGTTTACTGCATAAACAACACAAAAAGTTGGACGACGGCTCAAATCTCCCATGAAATACTTGTCGAATCTTATTTTTGTACGAAACGGGAAGAACTTATCTTTGAGAGCTTTCATATTTATAGATACTACACAAGACCATCCACCGATGATAGCTGAGCTCAACCCTAAATGTGAAATGCATCCTTAAAAAAAAAAAAAACTTCGTCTCTCTTACAGCCACTAGATCAAGGCGTTCCTGCAACACCTAAAGCTTATTAACTTAAGCCGAGTATTTCTGCTGTTACTAGCCAATGTTACTGAAGGAGAACGTGCTGAAGCTGTAATAGAACTTTGGAAGATGCATAAAATATAAATGACCGTCAGTAACATTTTAGAAGATATATAAAATATAAATGACCGTCAGTAACATTTTAGAAGATATATAAAATATAAATGACCGTCAGTAACATTTTAGAAGATATAAAATATAAATGACCGTCAGTAACATTTTAGAAGATATATAAAATATAAATGACCGTCAGTAACATTTTAGAAGATATATAAAATATAAATGACCGTCAGTAACATTTTAGAAGATATATAAAATATAAATGACCGTCAGTAACATTTTAGAAGATATATAAAATATAAATGACCGTCAGTAACATTTTAGAAGATATATAAAATATAAATGACCGTCAGTAACATTTTAGAAGATATATAAAATAAATGACCGTCAGTAACATTTTAGAAGATATATAAATATAAATGACCGTCAGTAACATTTTAGAAGATATATAAAATATAAATGACCGTCAGTAACATTTTAGAAGATATATAAAATATAAATGACCGTCAGTAACCTTTTAGAAGATATATAAAATATAAATGGCCGTCAATAACCTTTCAGAAGATATATCAAGTATAAATGGCAATCGATAATCTTTTAGAAGATATATAAAATATAAATAGCCTTCGATAACTTTTAGAAGATATTTGTATATATATATATATGGCAGTCGTTACCTTTTTAGGAGATATATAATATACATATAAATGGCCATCGATATAATTTTAGAAGCCTGGAAAAATGTGTTCAAAGAGTGTTTGGCGGAAACTAACTCCCCATCTACTTTGCTATTCTGAAGGTTTCGAACACTTAAGGCAAATAACAGAAATTGCTGCCAAAAATTACAGAACTACACAAATTGATTTTTAAGGACATGCATCTTTCCCATCGCAACATATGCCTGTGAGACCTGGACACTTAACAAAACAGCTGAGAAACACATAAATATCTTTGAATGTAAATGCTACAGAAGAGTCCTTCAAATATGGGAAAAAAATAACTAATATATCCATACAACAAGAACTTAATATTGAAGAAGGCTGCTAGTAAAGAGGATTAAACAGATAAAACTTAAATATTTTGGATACATTAAACGTCGTGAGAATTGAGAGAAGACAGTTTTGGAAGGGTATATAATAGGAAAAAGAAAGAGAAGAAGACCAAGGCGAAGATGGCTGCAAGACATTGTTGTTGATCTGCAAATGGATGCAACAGCAGCAGGGGCATCTTGCTTACAACCGGGAGGCCTACAGGAGTGCTGTTAGGGAGGCAAAGTTCTGCAAGGGACATGCAAATGACTGATTAACTGACTGAATGAGGAGAGTGACTGACAGCTGCGTTTAACTAGAGAAGCCCAGGGATCTGGGGAAGCGGAGCAAGAAGACGTTAAAGAGCTCTTAAATGCTCACCCTGATGATATCACTACTTCTAGATCCTCACCCTGATAATATCACTACTCGTAAATGCTCATTCTGATGATATCACTACTCCTAAATCTTCATCCTGATGATATCACTACTACTAAATGCTCAGCCTGATGATATCACTATTCCTAAATGCTCACTCTGATGATATCACTACTACTAATTGCTCACTCTGATGATATCACTACTCCTAAATGCTCATTCTGATGATATGACTACTCCTAAATCTTCACCCTGATGATATCACTACTACTAAATGCTCGATCTGATGATGTCACTACTCCTAAATGCTCACCCTGATGATATCATTACTCCTAACTACTCACCCTGATGATATCACTACTCCTAAATCTTCACCATGATGTTATCACTACAACTAAATGCTCACCCTGATGATGTCACTACTTCTAAATGCTCACCTTGATGATATCACTACTACTCACTCTGATGATATCACTACTCCTAGATGCTCTCTCTGATGATATCACTACTGAAGAGTTACAACAGTTTATTACAAAATGGACATGTTGAAGTCGTAGACGAAGATGACGACGAAAAACGAAAAGCTGAAGGCTCTACCACGACCTATAGCTATGAGCTAAAAACAGAACAGCTTTGAGCTAAATATAGAATAGTTATGAGTTATCTGATATTTCAATCGTGATGGAAAAACAGTCGCAGTGGCTCGAAGATAAGGATTATAATGTCGAAAGAAACAATGTAGTCACTAGTGGTATTAGGGTAAATTTTGGGCTATAAGGATTATAATGTCGAAAGAAACAAGGTAGTCACTAGTGGTATTAGGGTAAATTTTGGGCTATAAAGATTATAATGTCGAAAGAAGCAACGTAGTCATTACTGGTATTAGGGTAAATTTGGAGCTATAAAGATTATAATGTCGAAAGAAGCAAGGTAGTCACTAGTGGTATTAGGGTAAATTTGGAGCTATAAAGATTATAATGTCGAAAGAAGCAAGGTAGTCACTAGTGGTAATAGGGTAAATTTGAAACTTTACGACCAGCTACTGTTTTTAAAGAGAGTACTCACAAAACAACAGAAAATAGATGTTTCATCCCCACACACATATCTTAAGATAGTTTTTGTGGGACAGGGAACATAGATCTATTTGCTTAAAAACCAAGACCTACTTCAGTAGCTCAGAAACCTGTAGCAATCAACACTAATTGTAATTGTTATTTTTGTAAAATGTAATGTTAGGTTGGTGGACGGATGGGGAAATGGAGATCACAGCCAGGGATGAGGAAAATCTGGTGTGAGACCAAAGAATCAAGGACGTGACAAGCCTATGGGTCTTTACAACAATGGGTATCAGAATGATGTAAACAAAACAGAGCCAGCAGACTATAGGTGGCGGGGAATGGATATCGCTGAGGCACTCATCAGATTCCTCATCCCAAAGTCAGAGTGTCTCTGTGGAACTGTCTCAAAGCCGTTGGGCCTGACGTGGAGAAGGGGCTTAAGTACACCCACCAGAGGCTGGAAAACAAAGTTTTGGCCAGGCTAGCCTACACCACTGTCTTCACGGCAGTCCGAGCAAGACCACAGTCTGTCCTAGCAAGGAAAGGTGCTGAAGTCGGAGGTACCCAGCCAAAAGGCGCATCGCAAAAATCAGGGTAACACGCATTATCGCTAAATGTGTAAAAAAGAAAAAGGAAAAAGAAGAAGAGAAGAAGAGAAGAAAGAAAGAAAGAAAGAAGAAATAAGATGAAGATGAAGAAGAAGATGAAGAAAATGTATTTTTAAACGACTAGAAAAAGCACATAAATAGGACAACGACTCACAAACATCCGCATCTGAAGTTAGGCCACAAGCCAAGAACAGAAAACGGCCAGCGTACTTCCCCAACTTCCCTGTAGTTTACCAGCGACAACCTTCCAACAGGCAACTCCACAATCTTCAAGCCTCCCTCTTTACTGCGCTACGTTTATCGTAAGACCAGTCTATTTATTAGTTAGAATAGAAGGAAGAAGAGCCAGGGGAAGACCGAGAGAAATGATACTGGACAGTCTGGCGAGATGGTGTGAGAGGAGATCACCAGCTGAACTGATGGCCTGCGTGAAGAATTGGGTACTTTGGGGAATAGCCAACGTCAGTCGGCACGGCACATGGTGATGATGATTGTTAAAAATTGCTGAAAATACTCAGTTTGGTTTGTTTTCATTTCATATCTGTTGCTGTTGTTGTTGTTGTTGTTGTTGTTGTTGTTGCTATTGCTGCTGCTACACAGTTTGTACTTTTTCGTCATGATCCAATTTTACCCATAAGACCTATTCTCTTTCTGTACAGCAAAAATTTGCAAAACACAAAACACGAGGTTTTTTTCCGAAACGCAACAGAATAAGCTGTGCCTGTTTTTTGTGTTTTGTTTTGTGTAATGTTTCTGATGGTTATCTCAAAGAAAAGAATACCACCAAAATGTAGCATTACCATTAACGACGCAGAACTGAAACAAGTTGATGGATTCAAGTACTTAGGAACGATTATAACAGATGATGGGAAATGTCACAACGAAATAAAAAGCAGATGTGCTCAGGCCAAGTCAGCATTCCAGAAAATGAGAGACATCTTGTGCAACAGATCCACATCAATGGAAACAAAATTCCGAGCACTTAAATGTTACATTGAGCCAATCTTGTTTTATGGAAGTGAAGCATGGTATGAATAAGAGAGTACATCGAGAATTGGAGGCCATGGAAATGTGGTTCATAAGAAGGATGTTGAAGGTATCATGGACAGCAAAGAAAACCAACGAAGAAGTCTTAAGAGAAGGTGGAGTTAAAAGGCAAATTACAGCAAAGATCAGAGGCAGACAGGCGAGATTTGTAGGGCATTTTCTGAGAAGATGAAATTTGGAACACATTGTGGCAACTGGAAAAATTGAGGGAAGAAGAGACATAGGAAGACAGAGAGAGAGAGAGAGAGAGAGAAAGAAGTTACTGAGTGGGTTGTCAGTGTGGCTAGGAAGAAAGTCGCCAGCGGATCTCATAATCAAGTCTAAAGACAGGGAATATGTGGAGAGAAATGATCGCCTACGCCACGCGGCACGGCACTTGATTGATTGTTTGATAGTGTTTCTGCTGCAGTGACAGACAACATACATCACCTTTACTCTGTGCTGCCTGCGCTATATTGTAAGAAAAGAACATAAACAGATTCCAGCTTCTGCATTTAGGCCATGACCATATTTGTATATTTGAAAATACGGTAATAAATCAACATAACAAAACTCTCAGACGAGGCCCATGCTGTCTGTTTACGCCACTGGGCTAGATGATATCTGTGTGTGTGTGTATATGTGTGTGTGTGTGCGTGTGTGTGTGTGTGTGTGTGTGTGTGTGTGTGTGTGGCCTGGGCCCATATCCACGTCTTAATATATGAAATGAACATAATAATACTAAAATGCAATAGAATTATAAATAGTTATTTCACTTCACGTAGTACTATGTAAAAATGATGCCATATTTAGTGTTATGCTGCTGTCGGGGCCGTCGGTTGCCGCCGAACCATCCCCTTCCCTACCCCCAGAAACTAGCACAAACGTTGAAGATATCCAAAGTCACAAACCTTCCTCAGCTCCTCCGGCGTCGCTTGTTTTGTTTAGTATTTTTTTTTTTGTATTATCTTTGTAAAATAAAATATTCCGCATACGCGGACTGCTAGGAGGCCCCATAGATGATGGAGACAGAATGGCTGATCAATATGCTTTGGAGGATATGGAGGGGAGGACAGAGAATAAATGTCCACTACCTTTCGAAATTGTTCTCAGAGGGCCTGAAAGAAGGGAATTAAGAAACAGTCAGTCTCAGTCAGCTATTTGCATATCCCTTACGGAACTCTACCTACCTAACAGGTTTCCTGTAGGCCTCTCAGTTGTAAGTAAGATGCCCTGCTGCTGATGCATCCATTCGCAGATCATCAACAATGTCTTGCAGCCATCTTCGCCTTGGTCTTCCTCTCTTTCTTTTTCCCATTATGTACACTTCCAATACGGTCTTCTCTAGATTATCATGACGTTTAATGTGTCAGAAATATTTAAGTTTTCTCTCTTTAATCCTGTTTACTAACCAACCTTCTTCAATATTAATTTCTTGTAGTATGGATGTATTTGTTCTTTTATTGTGTCCATGATATTTGAAAAACTCTTCTGTAGCATTTACATTCAAAGATATTTATGTGTTTCTCAGCTGTTTTGTTAAGTGTCCAGGTCTCACATGCATACGTTGCGATGGGAAAGATGCATGCCCTTACAAATCTTGTTTTTGTAGATTTGTCTATTCCTCTCTATAGCTTTTTTAGTTGTTTTATTTTTTTTTTTTTTGAAGAGCGATAGATGTCTTCCTTTTAATTTCCCTCATTGTGTCTCCATTATTAGTAATGATCTCAGATATTGAAAACTCTCCACCTCTTCCAACTTTTCCTCATATTTATACATTTCAGTTACCTTTTTTGTCAGTTGTCATCAGTTTAGTTTTCTTATCATTAAGATAGAGGTTTTGCTCTTGACTATTCTTACGGACTGACATAATTAGTTTTTCCATTCCTTTTTCTGTTGTGGACAGTAATACTGTGTCATCAGCATATCTAATCTCTGGTATTTCATAACCTCCAATTGTTGTGGCATCGTAATATTCTTTGTCTACATCTTCTCCAACATTCCTCATTATGTTTTCAGTATACAAGTTAAATAAGTAAGGCGACAATATGCACCCCTGACGGACTCCTTATTTTATGTCAAAAGCAAGTTATTGTTTCAGCATTTATTCTTACTGCTGCCTGTTGGTCTAGATGCAGCAGTGATGTTAATTGTGTCACATGCGTTGGTAATCCCATTTTTTTGTTGTTGTGTGCATTATTTCCCAAAGTTTCTGGTCCATATTAGAACACTCCATGTCCGATATGATGCCTCCATCCCTATCTTGTGGCTGTCGGGAACACAGTTTTACCTGGACATCCCACGCCAGGCTGGGCAACTGATGTAGCTCTCACAAGTGAAGGTGATCGTGCCCTTTCTTCTCTCTCAGGTGGAGTTCAACCGCAGGTCACGTGACTTCCTGTCCTGCCTGGGGTGGACTTCGACAACCTGGAGGGATGCCTCGAGAACAACATCTTCCACACTCGCGTAGGGGTCTTCCTGGAGTACCTGCTGAATATGATGTCCTTCAGAGCCGTGCCTGTGACGCTCAAAATTGGGGTCAAGGTATGGTGAGACTTCTTTATAGTAATATATGACATATTAGTTGTATAGTAATATATAGCACATTAGTTGTATAGTAATATATGACTATTAGTTGTATAGTAATATATGACATATTAGTTGTATAGTAATATAGACATATTAGTTGTATAGTAATATATGACATATTAGTTAATAATATAATGACATATTGTATAGTAATATATGACATATTAGTTGTATAGCAATATATGACATATTAGTTGTATAGTAATATGACATATTAGTTGTATAGTAAAATATAATGTATTAGTTGTATAGTAATATTAGCACATTAGTTGTATAGTAAGATATAACATATTAGTTGTATAGTAAAATATAACATATAGTTGTATAGTAATATATGACATATTAGTTGTATAGTAATATGACATATTAGTTATAGTAATATATGACTATTAGTGTATAGTAATATATGACATATTTTGTATATAATATGACATATTAGTTGTATAGTAATATATGACATATATTGTATAGTATATATGACATATAGTTGTAGTACTATAATGACATATTAGTTGTATAGTAATATATGACATATTAGTTGTATAGTAATATATGACATATAGTTGTATAGTAATGTAACATACTTGTGTTAGTTGTACATACACAAGAAAGTTGCCTTTTGTCATATGTACATGGGGAATATGTTGTTATATGAGGTATTCTTTGAGACATAAGGGGAATATGCTGTTTGATGTCCATACTACATATGCGGTGTTTCTTGATACATATGGGGGATATAGCGTTTGATATCCATATTACGATATGCGTGTTCGTTGACAAATATGAAGGACATAGTGTTTGATGTTCATACTACATTGCGGTGTTTCGACACTATGGAGTTTAAGTGTCTGTTTTATCCCTTGGTCTTCTGGCACATCAGAGGATGATGTGATCAGCATCGCACTTGGTCGTTTTTTTTCTACATGATCTACAGAAAAGCCAAGTACTCATCTCTACGTACGAACTGCTAGGGGAAGGGGAGGGGTGGAGCCTGGGTGAAATGAGCGACTTTGACAATGTGACAGGATGCGTTAAACACTTTCGTCACTCAAATTCCAGCGTTGCCGTATATTTGTTCACATTGTCTGTCTGTCTGTCTGTCCGTCTGTCTGTACTCCGCAGTTGTACTTACCTATCCACCTTTACTTGTCAGTCTATCATTTGTTTGTATCTCTCTCTCTCTCTCTCTCTGGCTGGTATAACATTCAGGACAGACAAACCAGGCCTGACCAAAGTCCGGTCCTACAATCTCGGCAGACGTGTCCCCAGAATAAATCGGTACTTAAAGTCCCCCCCCCCACCCACCCCCGAATGACCAAAAGACGAGATCGACGTGTTTCATCACGAAAGGATGGGGAGTCACCTGCAGAAATCTCTCTACACCACGCCACTGATGATGGCTTATATTTTTTTTTTGGGGGGGGGGAGGGGGGTAAGGGCGTCAAATACGAGACAAAACATATTTTTCTCGAGCACTTAACACTTTTTTAGACATTCAGAACAAAGCTCACCCAGAGTTTCAAGTTCAAGGATGTTACGCTAATAGGACATGAAGACTTTGGATTACCCCCCCCCCCTCCAACATCATCATCTGGGTCATACTGTAGACTCCTTCTAGTGGACCATACCGTAGACTCCTTCTAGTGGACCATA
>CM019695.1:47859933-47957433 GCA_009760885.1 Achatina immaculata
CACAAACGTATCAAAATGCTACCCCTTAAGAGCAGGTTCCTCTTCAACAAAGCCAAGTTAGTATATCAGATTCTTTCACGGCATGCCCCGCCTTATCTATGGAACCTGTTTAAATTTAGCCCAAAGTGCAGCCAACGCTTGAACAACATATGTCTTCCAAAACCTAGACTTGATCTTTACAAGAAAAGCTTTAGTTATTCAGCTGCTCATCTTTGGAATACCCTCCCATCCTATATAAAAAATATAAATACTCCTTCCTACAACTACAAGCTTTCCCAGTATCTATTTGATGTCGACTACATGCCTCCGTGAATTATAAAACTTAAAAGTTATCTTAAGCTGCTCTTACAGACACCGAATACAATTAATTGTTTTCTGTATAGTCCCGAAAATTTTGTTAGTAGATAGTCATTTATAATGTATGTAGTTACTTCTATACTGAGTGAATGTTTAAGAGTGAAACGTAAATGTTATATTTTATTTTATGTCTCTCAGCTTCAATGTTAGTTATGTTTGTTATATGAACAGCATATTTGTAGAATGTCTGGAATAGAGTGAAAGATGTATGATAAAGGGCAGAATGTCAGACGGGCCTGCGTGCCCAATTCTTAACCCTTTTGAAATAAAGATCAATCAATCAATCAATCAATCAATCTCTCTCTCTTTCTCTCTCTCTTTCTTTCTCTCTCTCTTTCTCTCTCTCTTTCTTTCTCTCTTTTTTTTCTCTTTCTCTCTCTCTCTCGTCCCCTCTCTACTTCTCTTATAGCAGTGATTCTTAACTTCTTGTCCATGCAACTCCAAGGAGTCCACTGAAGAAGGCCGCGAATCATAAATTAGATTAGGTACTGTTCAGTAAAAAATCCTTTTATTTTTAATGAGGGGCCTACATGTGTTCTCCGGGGCCTCCTTGAAAGTGGTGGGGGCCCATGGCCTAGAATAAAAAATTGTTTAAGAACTTACAGATTATTCAGTCTGTTTTTTTTCCCTTTCTTTCTGCTTCCTCTCTCTCCTCCCTCCTCCCCCCGCCTTAAATCAGAGGGATGCCTTTGGGCCCCTCAGCAATGCACTGGCTTGACGCCCGTTCCCCCCCCCCCCCACCATTGGGTTTGATCATAGTTTCTTCTTTCAACTCCGAGCTGATGTTTTTACAGCCGATGCGGTGAAGATGTTGACGTACAGCATCGTGCTGGATTGGGAGTGGGTTAGGGCTGTTATTGTTTTTCAGTCTCTGAGTAGGACTAAAAAAAAAAAAAAGCAAGAGGTTCAGAATACTTCTTTAGCAGGCTCCACCCCGGCAATGAAGACTACTGCGATCTCTTTCCCGTTGGCCATGCTGGATCTTTTATTGGGAGGGGAAAGGGGGTACCAACAGAGTAGTAGGACAGGGTCTTAGCCAACTATGGTTCGCTAGCCCTGAGGCTAGCATGTCGGAGTTATCGGTTGCTGGCTGACAAATTAAGACAGCCTCTTCAACCCCCACTATTACAAACTGTTTTGTGGTAAGACATGGAGCATTGTCTGTACGCCAAAGTGGAGCATTCCCCCGGCAAGATTCAGAAAGAGCAACCAAGACAAGGGGAAGGCAACTTGGCGGAAAGGGGGGGGGGAGAGAAAGGAAAGATAACTCAACATTCTCATTACTCTGCCTTTTAAGGACGATGTTGCTAAAGGTTGCACGGAAACTTACCTGCCGTGAGAGAGAGGTAAGAAACGGAGGCAGGTATATAGGGGGAGAGAGATACGGCATGTGTTTTCATTCCGCCCTCACAGCTCTCCCCCCGCCCACTTTCCTGTTTTTTTTTTCTTATTTTTTTCCCCCATCCTTTGGTGTGCGTGTGTGTGTGTGTGTGTGTGTGTGCACACAAGTTGATGGGTTACTTCTTTCTTGATGTCATTTTTTTCGTGTACTTTCGCCTGCAAGCTCATGCTGTTATACCTTGTTGTGCTTGTTGCTCTCTCCTGGGTAAGTGAATGTTTCACAAATGTTAATGTAATTGTTTGCTTCTTTACTGGCATCTTGGGAAGTGTCCAGTTTTCTAAGTTAGATTTTTTTCTCCTTTTTTTTCCTGTATGGAACTTTGAAATTGGTGTTTTGGTGTAATGAAATCTTTTTTTTTTTTTTTAGTTGTGATAGTTTACCCTTGCTTCAAACGATTACTTTTGTGAAGGAAGGTGAATCAAAAGTGAAGGTGTAGGTGCAGTAGCAAGAATAGTAGTGGTAGATGCAGCAGCAGTGGTGATAGTACTTGTAGTAGTTGTTGTTTTAGTAGCAGATTAGTAGTAGCAGCAGTAATAGTAGTAAGTAGCAGCAGAATTAGTACCACAAATAATAGTAATAATGGTGATGGCTGTAGTAGTAGTAGTAGTAGTAGTAGTAGTAGTAGTGTAGTAGTAGTAGTAGTAGTAGTAGTAGTAGTAGTAGTAGTGATGCTGGAAACGTCAGTGATAGTAGTAGCAACAGAGCTAATAGCACAAGTAATAGTTGCAATGGTGATGGTAGTGGTATAGTAGTAACAGTAGCAACAGCATTGGCGGTAACATCTGAAAGTAATGGTAGCTGTAGGAAATAGCAGCAACAGTATCGACGGTAGTTATACTACTGCTAATAACAGTAGTAAAGGTAGAAAGTAAAATTCCCGTTTCCGTGCCATTAAGGCATATTGGGGAATATGTCATCGGGCCCGTACTTTACATGACCTTCGGCACATGAAAGTGTGATGTACTAATAATAGTAGTAACAACAGTAATTTCACCAACGGTTCTGTAATAGTTGAAAAGATTACTTTAGTTTTTTTTTAAGACCAGTCTTCTTTTTTCGCTGTCTTAGGTGCCAATTCACGGTTCTCAACCTATTCTGCATCGACCCCTCCCCAATATATTAATTAAATCAACTTTCACAAAGGAAATTTGTTTTTTTTTTTAAACAGCAGAGGTCCCTCAGGTCACCACACTTTGATACAAAGAGATCCTCACAGCCCCCAAACTCCTTTTTAAACAGGAGAAGTCTCCGGGCCCCGAAGCCATGTACAGGATGGGCCCCCTCTCCTTGGTTTGGGCCGTTCTTCTTCCGTTACGTTTGTTAGTTTCTGACCTCGTGTATAAATTTCCTTGCTCAGTCTGAGACAAGCATGTTTCCATGGTAACGCTTCTTTCCCGGGCTCTTTTGCCTCCCTGGAGCTGTGAGCAGGTGTTCTTTGCGGCCGATGAGGTGAAGTTGTTGACATCAGCGTATCGGATAGGGAGCGGGTTATGACGGTTTTTTTTCGGTTTTTTTGTGTAGCTAAAAAGCAGGGAGGGGGGCGTGCAATACTTCTTTAGCAGACTCCACCACCATGGGGACTATATCGATCCCTGCCAAGTTAGGAAACCTAAGCCTGTTGCTGGGGTGCTACGAGAGATGGGACCGGGTCTTGGTCACATATGATTAGATGACCTTAACGTTAGCATGTCAGGTGTGGGTTGCTGGCTGTCATGTAGGAAAAGTCTCCTCCTCCATCACTGAGGATTATAATGTTTCCGGGTGACCTTTCTTTCATTGGGAGCCTCAAAGACCGCAGCTGCTTCCTCAGTTCTTCTTACAGACTGCTTCTCTCTGTCACAGTGGTTCTCAAATAGGAGGCACATAAATCCCTAAAGAGGTACTTCAGCTCAAAGGGATGGACCATTTTTTGTAAGGAGAAGAATGTATAATAGTGAAACTACTTACTGGATGATGTTTTAAATATATAGGATTATTCGGGAACAGTCTAGGTTGAGGAAAAAAAGGCAACCTGAGTTGAAGAAGAAAGGACAGTCTGGCTGGAAGAAGAAAGGACAGCCTGGATTGAATAGGAAAGCACATCCTGGGTTGAAGAAAGGACAGTCTGGTTTGAAGAAGAAAGGGCAGCCTGGTTTAAAGAAGAAAAGGCTGCTCGGTTTGAAGAAGATAGAATACCGTTGACCATTTAAACGTCATGAAGAGAAAGGACTGAGTGCGTTGAAAAAGAGAGGACAGTGTGGGTTGAAGGAGAAAGGACAGTCTGGTTGAAAAAGAAAGGACAGTCTGGGCTGAAGGAGAGAAGGACGGTCTCGTCTGAAGAAGAAAAGACATCCATGGTTGAAAAAGAAAGGACAGTCTGAGTTGAAGAAGAAAGGACAGTGTGGGCTGAGAAGAAAAGACAGCCTGGGTTGAAGAAGAAAAGGACGGTCTCGTCTGAAGAAGAAAAGACATCCATGGTTGAAAAAGAAAGGACAGCCTGAGTTTAAGAAGAAATGACAGTGTGGGCTGAAGAAGAAGGGACAGTTTGAGTTGAAGAATAAAGGACAGTCTGGGTTAAAGAAGAAAAGGACGGTCTCGTCTGAAGAAGAAAAGACATCCATGATTGAAAGAAAGGACAGCCTGAGTTGAAGAAGAAAGAACACTGTGGGTTGAAGAAAACATGACAGCCTAGGTTGAAGAAGAAGAAAGGACAGTCTGGGCTGAAGGAGAAAAGACAGCCTTGGTTGAAGAAAAAATGGTCGGGGCGTAAAACGTTGAGAAGCGCTGTCTCTGGAGGTGCAGGTTGAACTGGTTTCTATTTTATATTTATCATGTTTGTGTTTTTTCAGTCAGAAGAGTTCTGTTCTTGGTTTATGTAAGATTAATTGTTCTTCTCTCTTTCTCTCTGTGTTTCTCTGTCTGTCTCTGTTTCTGAATCTCTGTCTCTCTATCTCTTTCTGATTGACTGAATGATCCTTTGAAATAAAGATCAATCAATCAATCTGTCTCTCTGGCTCTGTCTCTTTCTGTATGTCTCTTTCTTTCCTGACTCTCTCTATCTCTGTCTCTCTCTGTACCTGTCTGTCTGTCTCTCTCTATGCCTATGTATCTCTCTGTCTCTGCATGTCTGTCTCATTCACTGTCACTCTGTCTCTATCTGTCTGTCTCACTCTGACTCTTTTCTCTCTGTCTCTGTCTGTATCTCTCTCTGTCTAGTGCTGTCTCTCTGTCTCTTTCTGTCTCTGTGACTCTGTCTCTCTAAGTCTTTCTCTGTCTCTCTCTCTTTCTCTCTCTCCCTAGATGTTGACTTCAACACGTTGTGTTGATGTTCTATGATCTATTCTACTCTATAGCCTGTTTATGTGACAAATCTGCCATCCCAATAATTTAAGGCCACGTAAGAAATCCCTGTAACAGAACACATATGCCCCGCTGGTATAGTGTATTGTGCACTCGCCTGACGATCAGAAGGTCCCTGGTTCGATTTCATATTCGGACGGAATGTTTTCGAACCGACAGGCACCTAGGTCAACCCGGCCTCCAAAAATAGGGCAACTAGGGTTTGAAATATCATGGACACTAAAAAGAACAAAACATCCATACTACAGGAACTTAATACTGAAAAAGGTTGGCTGGTAAAGAAAATTAAACAAAGAAAACTTAAATATTTTGGACACATTAAACGTCATGATAATCTAGAGAAGACCGTCTTGGAAGGGCACATAATGGAAAAAATAAAGAGAGGAAGGCCAAGGCGAAGATGGCTGCAAGACATCGTTGATGATCTGCAAATGGATGCATCAACAGCAGGGCATCTTGCTTACAACCGAGAGGCCTACATGAGAGCTGTTAAGGAGGCAAAGTTCCACAAAGGGCATGCAAATGACTGACTGAGGTCTTCAATAGGAAAATACCGGCAGCGAGGGCATGTGCTGTCATTCATATCTCAAACATCGAGGTGGCGTAGAAACGTGAAGACACTATCATTTCACCCTTTCTACGGCATGGAAATTCTACGGGACATAGATTTGCCTATTACAGAACTCTTTATTAGCAGAAATGCAGATGAAACCACTGACAACAATTATTGAGGAAAGACGCTGGCGATGGTTGGGACATGTGCTCCGAATGACTGACAACTCACTACCAAAAATAGCACTAAGATGGACACCACAGGAGAGCAGAAGTAAGGGTAGACCAAAAGAGACATGGAGAAGAACAACAGAAAGGATGTTGAGCAATAGAGGGCTCACCTGGGCAAGAGCAGAAAAAAAGGCAAAGGACAGGCATTTGTGGAAAACCCTTGCGGAAGCCCCATGTGCCCTGGGCACTTAAGGTTCAGAGAGAGAGAGAGAGATTACAGAACTCGTGTAGTTTTTTGTTTACTTATTTGTATATTGAAGAGCCATTTAAATGGCTTACAGCTGCCAGAGAATTAAGATCACATATGTTTGCTGTAAGCTTTCTAGAAGCCATTTTTGTCATTGTCATGAAACGGTGCCGTCGGGTCGGTTTAAGAGTGGTCTGCCGGGCTTACTGAAAGTTCGGTAATTAATTGGGTAAACTAAATGTATAAACTAGGGGAAAAAAAGTAGGAATAGCTTTATTTCTTAACGATTACAAAGTTGTGATGTTTCGGTGTGACCCTTAATCATACAAAAACAAACAGGAAGAAGAAATAGAGAGAGAGAGAGAGAGAAGATAAAATATAAATTCACATGAATGCTATGGAAAAAAATAGGAATGGAAAAAACAGAATAAAATAAAATGAAAGGAACACTTAGGTGTGGCTTGTAAGAGGCTGTGTTCAGATGTGCGCGCGGTGGAATGTAGAGAATACTTAAATGGAGACTTGTGATCTGTGATAGGTGGGTCATAAATAAGGAGGGGAGGGAGAGACAGTGGAAAGAGCAGAGAGCTATAGAAAGGCAATCTAGCCAGGAGAAGGTGGAATAAATGATTATAGATGGAGTAGAGGGATTGTGATCTCATGCTGTGAGGAGGTTCTGAACTATGTGTTACAAGTGAGAAGGGAGTGGAACTTAGTGGAGAGGGATTATGATTGTGGAAGAGGGGAAAGTTAGGTGTAGCTGAATTGCTCGTTAAGAGATAAAGCTGTTCCTACATTTTTTTCCTAGTTGATATATTTTGTTATCACGGCTTTACTGCAGTGGTTTTGTGTATAATTATATACTTAGTTTTATATACTCATACATTAATTATTCGCGTATAGGTTGAGACATGTGCTCCGAATGACTGACAACTCACTACCCAAAATAGCACTAAGAAGGACACCACAGGGGAACAGAAGTAAGGGTAGACCAAAAGAGACATGGAGAAGAACAACAGAAAGGATGTTGAGCAATAGAGGGCTCACCTAGGCAAGAGCAGAAAAAAAAGGCAACGGACAGGCATTTGTGGAAAACCCTTGCGGAAGCCCCATGTGCCCTGGGCACTTAAGGTTCAGAGAGAGAGTTATATACTTAGTTTTATATACTCATACATTAATTATTCGTGCGTTACTGAACTGAGTTACCGGACGTTGTGGCAGGCACCAGGGCGTTAAGTTGAAAGATCGCGTTGACCTTTACTTAAGTGACAGAACAGAAGAAGTGGTCTTGATTATCATCTCCGGCGCTTTCAGACTGTTTCAAAGAAGAAGAAGAAGAAACAAACAAACAAAACCGAAGACGGGCAGTCCACGGTGACTCTGTTCCGACGGCATCGTCGAAAAAGCGAAACGGAAGTAAAGTGAACACAAAAAGGGTTTTAGTTTTCTGTTGATAAACAGGCAAGTTTTGAAATACAAGTATAGAAACAACAAGCGTGACCTTATAATTTGTAAACAGACTTTAAAATAAATAATTTTAACTTTAGTAAATACTGTAAACTCTTTTTTTTTAATGTAAATTGACGATAAAATGTACTTCTATTTCGTTGGACCGATGGTCGGGAAAACGAATCGTCGTAAAGCAGAAAGTTGTAAAGCGGGGGGTATCTGTATTTACCAATCCAAAATGAGCCTAAGCACGCCCTCATTGTAAATGCACTTAATATCATAATTTCACCTGAAGCGAGCACACATACCCAGGCACACGTGCTCGCCGGCTCAGGCTGTGCCCAAGGAATTAAGTTATATCGATCGTGCAAAACCTTCCACAATCTCGCTCACATGGCAGACCTGACTTGCCGGTTAGCGTTTCTGCAAGCCAAACTATCACACACGGCTGCAAGACTGTTTTGGCTGTAAAATCTAAATGCCAGCTTCCATTTCACTGTGGGCTTGATTAGGTTTGTTTTGGCTTTAGGTTATGGTTTCGTTTTTTTTTTTCCCTATTCATTTTGTGAAGCGAATGCTATAAAACTGGGTAATGATATAACATGTTATATGACCAAGTCATAGCCACATACTCATATCATTATCTTCTGCGGTAAACGAAACAATAAAGGAATCACCCCCAAAATGTATTACTAGTAAATAAAAGAGCTAGAAAAAAATCGTGTTAATATTAGTAGCACAAGTAACAGTGAATGTAGTAATCTTGAAAGTAGTAAATAGACTAGTGGTGGAATGGATACTGATTTCAGTTGACAGTACTGGTAATAATAGTAGAACTGGTTGTAGTAACGGTAGTAGTAGTAGTAGTAGTAGTAGTAGTAGTAGTAGTAGTAATAGCAGTAGTAGTAGTATTAGTCGTGATGGTAGTAGTAGTAGTAGAAGTAATAGTAGCAGTAATAATAGTAATATTAGTAATTTAGCAGCGCTAATATCATCACTACCCCTGTAAAAAGCAGCAGTATTTAATAGTAGTAATATTAGTAATTTAGCAGTAGTAGTAGTATTACTACCACTGCATACAGTAATAGTAGTAGTAATAATAGTAATTTAGCAATATTACTAGTATAGCTACTACTATAACATTAGTGTAGCAGTGATAGTAGTAATTTGACTTTTTAGTAGTAGTAAAAGCAGTAATATAACATCAGTTATAATAGTAGTTGTAGTAATATAATTGTAGTATTAGTAGTTAGTAGTATTAGTAATAGCAGTAGTAGTAGTAGTAACAGCAGTAATATAAGATTATTAGTATTATTACTAGCAATAATAATTGTAGTAGTAATAGTAATAATAGTGGCAGCAGTAGTTGTAGCAGTAATGTAGTAGTAATGGCAGTAGTAGTAGTAGTAGTAGTAGTAGTAGTAACAACAGTATTAGTAGTAATAAAGCTGGAGCGATAGCTGTAGGAACAGTGGTGGGAACTGTCTTGTATTCCTCTTCACGTGCCTTAAAGTACTAACATAAACTTCTTACTTTCACGTGAAAGGACCTAGACAAATCACAAGTGAAAAAGTTATACAAAGTTCAAGAGGTCAGTGTCAGAGCGAGGGCGAAAGTATAAAATCTTAGCGAAGTATAGTTTATCCAACCTCTTCCATGTGCTCCTGGTGGTAGGCTGTTGATATTCTTTCATTCTAGATAACGGAGTAGGGTCTGACGTAATCCCTATGGTATTTTCTGCGACGTTTGCCAACTAGAGCCTCTCTTCCCCCCCTCCCCCCCCCCCCCCCCCAACCAAACCCCCACCTCCCAATCTGGGGATTTAAGTAAACTCATTTAACCCACATCCTATCCGACTCCATGTTTTTTTTTAAAAAACGTACACAACGGCATTATGGATGCATCAGAAGCAGGGCATCTTGGCTCACAACCGAGAGAGCTGTTAGGGAGGCAGAGTTCCGCAAGGGGCATGCAAATGAATGAATGACAAGGGCACTGGCTGTAAAGAACACGGCCTTCTTAGGAAGCTTCGTGGATCCAACGATGGTGGGAGAACAAAGAAATAGACGGGGCTGCTCAAGTGGCACAAGGGAAGAAAAGGGGCAGAAGATGTTAATAGTGGACTGAGGAACCATGGCCACCAACGTCGGCCGGAGACTCGCTTATAAAACAATGAATGGACGTGGAAGTGCTGAAAACAAAAACATGATATCCACAAGACGCTAATCTGACTAATAAATGCTAGGCGTGAATTTCCCTTTTTAAGTTATGAGTTTATAAACTAATTGTTAAACTTTTTTTTGTAAACTAGAAAATTGTTGTTAAACTTTATTTTTGTAAACTATAAAATTGTTGTTAAATTTTATTTATGTAAACTGGAAAATAACTGTTAAACTTTATTTTGTTAAGCTAGAAAATAATTGTTAAACTTTATTTTGTAAAATAGAAAATGATTGTTAAACTTTATTTTTGTAAACTAGAAAACAACTGTAAAACTTTAAACACGAAACACGCGCTTTTTTTAATCGCACAGTAAACGCTATAATTCGCTCCTCGCACTTCGTCCAGCCAAAATGTGAACTTTCAGCGAGAGCGATTTGGCTTCTCGTCCTAGCGCCCATCTGGGCACCATGGCAGTGCACGTTCATCGTGAATATTCTCTCTCTCTCCCTCCCCTCCCCCGCCCCACCCCCCCCCTTTCCTTTGAAGCGTATTCAGGTAAAACGGCACACAGCTCATCCAGGTCTCCGACCGTAGCTCTTTTAACTTTAGCTCTGAGCTTTAGCTGCTTTGCTGGATGTGAGCAGTCATGGAAAAACGCACACATGAGCACTTTCGTTCACACATATGCCCTCGTGTCGTCAGCACACGGCCGAAGATTCACTCAATAACGTTCTAGCCGTCTCAATGATTTTCGATCAAGTCCTGGGGCCTTTTCTTTTTTTTTTTATATCCTTCAACTGCCTGGATTCTTCCAAGACAACGTCTCGCATTACAGTCAGTCCAACTGCGTGTGTGGTTTATATTCTAGAGGACCTTTGGTTTATTTTCAGATAATAATCTCTACTTCTGTGGGGTAAGTTTTTCCTGTAGAATCAATATTTCGCCATGTTTTTGAAAGATGAAGTGTGTAAATTTCAGATTCTGAATGAGCGGTTACGCATGTTAGAACTGGCTAACAATAGCATATTTCTTTTAAAGTATTTGCTTGTCGAAAGGACTGGAGTTTGTCGACTGGACTACAGTTTGTCGACTGGACTAAAGTTTGTTGACTGGACTACAGTTTGTCGACTGGACTAAAGTTTCCCGACTGGACTACAGTTTGCCGACTGGACTAAAGTTTGTTGACTGGATTATATTTTATCGACTAAACTACAGTTTGTCAAATGTACTACAATTTGCCGACTGGACTACAGTTTGTCTACTGGACGACAGTCTCTGGACACCTGAAATGCTACATGTTTTCATACCTGGAAATTATTTTTAAGTACTCGTATTTTGAGATTGCTCTAACAAATCACTGAAGATTGCTCTGTATTTAAATACCTGTTGACTACTTTATTTAGATTACTGCAGATTGCTCTGAATGTAAATACTGTATAATGGGAATGCTCAATTGTTGTTGTTTTTTTTTCCAAATATCCGAAGATTGCTCTATTTTTAAACACCTGGAGATTGCTCTGTTGAATTACCCGGAGATTGCTCAGTTTTGAAATATCTGGAGATCGTTCTGCTTTGAAAACATACAGGCTCTTCTGTGTGTAGTCGCTTTAGGACTATTAAATGTCTAAATAATTTTAGATTATTCTATCGCCCTCCGGTGTCCGGAAAGGTCAAGGACAGTAATGACACTTAACACCATATCCTCCATTTGACTCCATGACATAAGTGAGTTACTTTTAGCTTTAGCCCTATCTAAAGCTGACACCCCTGGAAAATGTTCCATACTTAAAAAAACAGACAGAGGTGTATGGTTCAGTTTGTTGTTTTTTTTAAATAGAAAAAACTGGGCAATTCTGAAGCAGCAAATAAGATGAGCACGTATAAATAAAGAACATACAACATTCCAATATTTCGGCAAAATGCCTTTTTCAAGGACCAGATAAAAAAAACAACAGAACAGGTAAAAACACAAAACACAAAAAATAGATGAAAAATTGAACATTTAGCTCTTTTGGTATCATCCTCAAAAGAAAGACAGGCACCAATGCCTGGTAAGAAAGACGGGCACCAATGCCTGGTAAGAAAGACGGGCACCAATGCCTGGTAAGAAAGACGGGCACCAATGCCTGGTAAGAAAGACGGGCACCACTGGAGCTGTGGAGAGGTTTACATAAGAGAGAGAAAACGAATAAACAAGAAAGTAGAGAAACAGGGGCGATGCCATTCTCTTTTGTACCCTGGGCAATAAAACTACCCGTGAAAGGTCAGTTCTGTGCCCTTCTGTGGTCTGCCCCAGATGTGGCTGTTTAGTTGACTTAATGTTTTCCACGGCCTTGTAAACAGCATAGCAAAAAGGTAGAGGAATATTACAGAAAGATTATCTAAAGACCAATATCTGTCACGGCCAGTCTGGAAATCTTCTGCCCTGCCTTCCTGGACGAGAATGTTAAGGATGAATGCGTGATCCCTTTCATAAACTCCAGCACAATAAACACAGGTCGCCCTTTCATTACAAATCGACACTCCGCCCCTGAATTGTGTGCAAGACATGATAGGAGTCTGCAGTTCTATCTTAAACACGTCTGGGATTCCAGCTTCAACTCGGCCTGCTTGCCGTCTACATGGGCGTATTGATCTTTTGTTCTATAAAAGGGCTTCCACTTCTAAAACGTTATAGATCTGTCAGTCTTTTAAATAGACATTTGGCCGTGGCTTGTGTGAATATCCTCCCCCCCCCCCACACTCAAACAGGAGGGAACTGGGGAGTCGTCAGCTCAGTGGCTTTGTTTGGGTTGTGTGATCTTAGTCCAGCTGCCGTAGAATGTTTGACAGTCCAAGAACAGTAAAGGGAATGCTATCTATCTATCTATCTATCTATCTATCTATCTATCTATCTATCTATCTATCTATCTATCTATCTATCTATCTATCTGTCTGTCTATCTATCTATCTATCTGTCTGTCTATCTATCTATCTTCTCTGTCTGTCTATCTGTCTGTCTCTGTCTGTCTGTCTGTCTGTCTGTCTCTGTCTGTCTGTCTGTCTGTCTACCTCTGTCTGTCTGTCTGTCAGCTGGTTTAGAGGTTGATTACAAAATCGAAGCACTTAGACATCACGGCTGTTTGTTCATACCAGTTCTTACTGTCGGTGCAGGTCATTTCTGATATTGATATTAGTGTTTAATATATACTGTAATATCAGTTTATGTTCACGTAATTATCCTTACGTACTAAAAACCAAGTATAAATACGTATATTTCCCTACGTTTGTGTATTTTCTTACGTGCGCAGACTTTGTGGCTACCCTTCAGAGATGTGTATCTGTAACATTGTTCGGGAGATTGGTCGAAAGGGGTGGAGCTATGGAGAAGTCTAAGGGGTGGAGCTATAGAAAAGATGGGCATCAGTGCCTTCACATTCTTGCTGTATGGTAGGGGACAGAGCTAGAAATTTGAAGGAACTAACACTTCGCACTCTTACTGTATGGTAGGGGATAGAGCTAGAAATTTGAAGGAACTAATACTTCACCCTCTTGCTGACTGAACAAAACGTCTTTTACTGGAGAGACTATCTGACACTATGGTGGGTTGGGTAGCGGACCTATCGAAGAAGGTAATCATGGTTTCTTACTGGTGAATTTTAACTGGAGAAGCTCGGTCAGGATCAGGAAATGTCTGTCTACGCTTAGCCGGGCGAGTAGAGCGCCGGGAACGACACTAGATGACTTCTTTCTCTCAGCCAGATGATCAGCTTCATGTTGTCAATCAGTGCGCTATTAAAATGCCGCCATGATGTAGCGGATAGCGCCCTCGCCTGCCGATCAGAAAGTCCTGGGTTCGATTTCGCGCTCATGTAAATTTTTTTACCGACCGACCTGCACTGGGGTCAACCCAGCCTCCAAGAAATGGGTTCCTGGGGTTTCTCTAAGAGAACAAAGACATCAAGGACATGTGCTGGCATCCCTGTCCCAAATGCTGAAGTGGTCTAGATATTTGAAGGAACTAACATTCTCTATCTAAAGAACAATCTCTCTATCTATTGCTCTGCCCACTAGAGTTAACGATCATATTTTTCCGCAACTCCTTGTGGAAATGACACTCCTGCCGCATGGTAGGACAGATAGAAATTTGATGGAATTAACACTTCACACTCTTGCTGTATGGTAGAGGACAGAGCTAGAAATTTGAAGGAACTAATACTTTATACTTTTGCTGTATGGTAGAGGGCAGAGCTAGAAATTTGATGGAACTAACACTTCATACTCTTGCTGCAAGGTAGGAAACAGAGCTATAAATTTGAAGGAACTAACACTTCACACTCTTTCTGCATGGTAGGAAACAGAGCTATAAATCTGATGGAACTAACACTTCACACTCTTTCTGCATGGTAGGAAAGAGAGCTATAAATTTGATGGAACTAACACTTCACACTCTTTCTGCATGGTAGGAAACAGAGCTATAAATTTGATGGAACTAACACTTCACGTTCTTTCTGCATGGTAGGAAACAGAGCTATAAATTTGATGGAACTAACACTTCACACTCTTTCTGCATGGTAGGGGACAGAGCTATAAATTTGATGGAACTAACACTTCACACTCTTTCTGCATGATAGGGGACAGAGCTATAAATTTGAAGGAACTAACACTTCACACTCTTGCTGTTTGGTAGGGGACAGAGCTATAAATTTGAAGGAACTAACACTTCACACTCTTGCTATATGGTATGGGACAGAGCTATAAATTTGAATGAACTAACACTTCACACTCTTGCTGTTTGGTAGGGGACAGAGCTATAAATTTGAAGGAACTAACACTTCACACTCTTGCTGCATGGTAGGGGACAGAGCTATAAATTTGATGGAACTAACACTTCACACTCTTGCTGCATGGTAGGGGGCGGAGATTGCTTCTGTGCTAGCCTGCTCTCTGCAGTTTTGTGTGCGTGAAGGGCCAGGCTGAGACAGACAGTTGGTCAAGGTAACGAAGCTGACTCACGTCCAACATCTTGACAGAGAAGAATTTCCCTGCTTACCAGACACACGACAGGACAGCAGGTTCGCTGGACCTACTTCAGGGGAACCTCAGAGAAGCTACCTCTTGCTTGAGCTCACTCAGACAAGTCTTAACGAAGAAGGATGGCAAGATTAAACAGAGAAAACTTAAATATTATGGACATATTAAACGTCATGAGAATTTCCAGAAGACAGTCTTAAAAGGGTCTGCCAGTCAATCATTCGCATGTCCCTTGTGGAAATTTTCGCTTAAAACGAGTCAGAAGGGAAAGTCAGTCAATCAATCTCCCAGTGATAGTTTCCAAGGGAGTTCACCCAATTTCTCGCAGCAGGGGAGGTAATCCAAGAAAATATACAATCATATAAAAGTAGCGGATTAACCTTACTCCTTGCATTGATGAATGAGTCCTCGGGCGCATGTCGGCGGGGCAATGAGAAAAGTAAATGAAAGATGGCTTCCGAAATCAAAATAAAACGACAGGTATAATTCTTCATGAAAACATTACTTATTTCTGTGGTGATATATGCGTGTGATAAATACTTGCGTGACGTGATCACGTTCACGAACTTGTCGAAAATCTATGAATTAATTTGATACCATGTAATGAAAATCTATGAATTAATTTGATACCATGTAATGAAAATCTATGAATTAATTTGATACCATGTAATGAAAATCTAGGAAGTAATTTAATACCATGTGATGAAAATCTATGAATTAATTTGATACCATGTAATGAAAATCTATGAATTAATTTGAAACCATGTGATGAAAACCTATGAATTAATTTGATACCATGTGATGAAAATCTATGAATTAATTTGATATCATGTGATGAAAATCTATGAATTAATTTGATACAACGTGACTAATATCTATGAATTAATTTGATACAACGTGACTAATATCTATGAATTAATTTGATACAACGTGACTAATATCTATGAATTAATTTGATACAACGTGACTAATATCTATGAATTAATTTGACGATCCCTTTTTCTTGAAAAGGAAGACGTTGTCCAATTAAGCAATCAGAAGCCTATAGCTGATATGCTAGCGTCAGAGTTAGAGACCCTACCTATCTCTAAGTTGGTACCCCTAGTAGTAGGCATAGCCTGGCTAAGGGCGCAGGGATCGCCATTGTCCCTATGGTGGTGGAGTCTGCTAAAGAAGCGTTACACATAACCCCCGCTTTTTAGCTGTACTCCGTGGCTATAAAAAGTAGCTGCCATAACCCACTCCCACGCTGATATGATGTTGTACCCCAGCATCTCCACAGCATCGGCTGTAAATAATACCAGCTCGCAGTTACGGGGAGATAGCACAAGACAAGACAAGACGAATTATTTCGATACAACCCGAAGACAGTGGTATGGCCTGATTCATTCTGTTCCTTATCCCTTCGGCCCGCACCCCTCCCCTACCGCACCCCACCTCTTCATCCATGTTTGCTCCACATCACATGCAGATATTTTTCTTTTTTATTTAAATCATAACGAAGTGGTATCGGAAAGCTCCCGGATTGTGTACTTGACGTGACTGTACCGTTCAACAAATACTCGGCGTGGACACTGAAGACCATTACTCTATGTCTTCCGAGTCAGACACTTGACGTGGGTCTGTCTATACGTGTCCAACTTGCATACGCGGTTTTGTGACCTTCTGTTAAGGGCTGCTCTGCGATCGTGACAATGGATGACAAATCTGAGCAAATGCCCACGTCTAAATTTTAACGTGAAACTCGACAGATCTGCTATGGAGGCCCTTGAAGTAATTCTTCAGGTATTTGGGAACCATTCTTTAAGCCGAACGTAAGATTTGTAAGTGGCACATTCGCGTCTGAAGGGTCGAGAATCTGTTCAACATGACGAACATCACCATAAAAAATTTCAGAAAATGTGGTGGGGGAGGGGGGAGGAATCATGAACTCACCCACGAGGCCCGTGGCCGAACAGTCCATCAGCTTTCTGAAGGGACTTGAATCATTTATGGACTCTGTCAGAAGTTACTCACGGAAAATCTGAGCGTGCGTCGCCTTGCCCGGCCCCAGTTTGTTTTCTCAATCACAATCAGCAGCGACGACGTCTTGACTTGTGGGTCTTGATCTTCGTGAGGTGCTTAACTACAACCCAACTTTCATCTCAAGGATCACCACAGACGATGATGACGTGTGGCTCTTGATCTTCGTGTGGTGGTTAACTACAACCCAGCTTTCTTCTCGAGGATCACCACAGACGATGATGACGTGTAGGTCTACGGCTATGATCCAGAGACAGGGCAAGAGTCGCTGCAGTGGAAGAACCCGCAGTTGGCAAGACCAAAAAGGGCCCGACAGGTCTGTAACGCCAGACAAAGCATGCTCATCTGTTTTTGTTTTTTTTTCTACGCCAAGGGTATCACTCGCCAAGATTTTGTTCCTTTCCATAGGAAAAATGAATTCTGACTTTTACTGCGACATTCTGACCCGCTTGAGAGAAGATTTGCGACGAAAAAGACTGGAACAGTGGCACGCAACCGCATTTGACAACGTCTCTGCTAACACCTTCCACTAGCCGATGCAGTTTTTTTTATGGGAAATAACAAGACAGTTGTTTCACACCCCCCGTACTCGCCTGACTTAGTCTCTAATGACTTCAACTTGCTCTCAGAAATTGAACTGAGGCGTGAGACATGGCCAAAGGACACAAACATGGGGCAAAAGCTTTGGGGCTTCTATTAGGATCTGGAGAGGACTGCGGGCTGTGCCATGTCGACAGGGATCAAGATCAGATGTAACCAACAACCTCGAACGCAGAAGAAGAGGAAGAGTTGAAGAAGAAGGGGCATTGCTTCTACACCGCAGATAAAATCAAAATGAACCGCAGGCGGTATTTGACGATCTTCAAGAAAACCACTTCCGTGTCCTTTTGATGCATGAAAGAAGTACTGGGATAGATGAATACGTTCTCAATGGGGTTATTTCGCAGGGGTAGGCGACAAAAGTTAAATGAGGCAAGGATGTACTTTTTTTAGGACCAGTCTGAGAACTTTCCGATACCACCTCATGCTGTCTTTAACAAAATTTTCAGAATTTTCTTACTGTTTACTGCCTGAAGAATTTTTGTTTAAAAAGCCATGGTTATAACACCTCTGGTTATGTAAACAAGAGGGTTTTTTTTTAAATTCAACATTCTCTTTTCCTTGAAATCAGCAGTTACCATCTATTTTCAGGATATTAACGGCTGCCTCTCCCCACCCCCTCTCTCCCCCCTCTCTCTCTCTCTCTATATATATATATATATATATATATATATATAATTTTTACAATTATAAAAACTCAGCGGGCTCTCTAAAACAGTGGTTCCCAACTGGTGATCCTCAAATCCCCCCTCGGGGCCGGGGGGGGGGGGAGGTGGTGTTGGGGAACATACCATTGGGGTCCGTGACAAAAACTCGTGATATTATTACCCTCTTATTACTTTCACTGTGAAATGTTTAACAATCGATGCTCCGGCGACTCCTGTGTGGATGACAGAGCTCTTCCACCTGTCTTCTTATACGCCTGGTTCTACATCCTACGTGGCAAAATAATATAACGCCGTCCTACAGTCGGTAAATATGCGATAAGAAGATAGAGGATGCTAGAAATAGGCGGATCCTTGATGTTACTGGAACCTGGATGATGAAGTTTAGACAACGTGTCCAAAATATTCGTTGGGGTGGGGGGCGGGATCAGTCCCCCTTGATTTTGAAACAGCGTGGGTTCAGCGGACTTTTATTAAATGAGAAACACTGCTCTAAAGCGCGCGGCTGTGCACTGTTAATTTATAGGGGGAAAGAATTAAACATGGCACCGAATGAACGAATGAACGAAATGGAGATATAAAAGTGACGGATGTGCTGTAAAAAGGGAGAGCAAGAAAGCAAAAAATCAAGAGAGGATCAATCACTCAAGGGGCAGAGAAGAGAAGAGGAGGGATTAAGGGCAGCAGAGAAAGAGAAGGAGAAACGAGCTCATGCAAATGTGCCCCATTTAGACCTGGAAAGATACCCAGTTTTATGAGAAGCTGTTACAGGATATCCAGTTTTATGAGAAACTGGCACAGGATACCCAGTTTTATGAGAAGCTGTTACAGGATACCCAGTTTTATGAGAAGCTGTTACATGATACCCAGTTTTATGAGAAGCTGTTACAGGACACCCAGTTTTATGAGAAGCTGTTACAGAATACCCAGTTTTATGAGAAGCTGTTACAGGATACCCAGTTTTATGAGAAGCTGTTACAGGATATCCAGTTTTATGAGAAGCTGTTACAGGATACCCAGGTTTATGAGAAGCTGTTACAGGATACCCAGTTTTATGAGAAGCTGGCACAGGATAACCAGTTTTACGAGAATCTGGCACAGAATACCCAGTTTTATGGGTAGCTGGTACACGATACCCAGTTTTATGGGTAGCTGGTGCACGATACCCAGTTTTATGAGAAACTGGTGCAGGATAGCCAGTTTTATGAGAAGCTAGCACAAGATATCCATTTTTATGAAAAGCTGATATGTTGCCCCGTGAAACATAGACGATGCTTCTTTTTTTTCAAATGCCTGTTTGTTTTTTTTTTAGTTATCAAGTCGCGAAGTCTGAAGATTCTGTTCAACTGAGGTAAGCTGATTGTTACTAAAGGAAGTCCGGTATTTAAGGATAGGTAGGGATTTCTCGTAGCTGTATGCTGAACATGTATAATGTTATATGACATAAACTTCTTCCTGAGTTGCGGGTGATGGGAACTGACTTGAATTTCAGAGGACGACGGCTATAAGATATAAACATCATGTTTCCGTGATTACGGGGTGTGTGTGTGGGGTGGGGGGGTGGGGGGAGAGACTTAAAAGAAATTTTTAACACAAAAGGAAAGATTTGTAAAGCTGGCGGGGACATGAGTACAGAAAAGTTGAGAAACATCGCTTTAAAAGCAGTTTGAAATTCTCGCTCCCTAGTTGATCGATTGTTTTTGTGGCCTCTCTAGTTTTTCCTTTTTTGTACTTGGAGATTCGGAACAAATGAATTTAGGCCCGGGGAGCTTTCAGGGAAGTGGGCTATGAGTGGAACAGAACACTGGACTGAGAACATTGATTTTTCTGCACGCCCGTGTTTGTTAAGAGTTTGTAACCCCCCGAGTTTTTGCCCTTTATAACTTTGTTTATTTCTTGTATAGTTGTGTGAGATTTACTTTAACAAAAATCATTATCGTGTTATAGAAAGCAATTGGGTGGGGGGGGGGGGGGAGACACACACACACAAAGAGACAAAGAGACTGTCTGACAGTCAGAGACTCACAGCTGACATGTTAGCGTCATGGCCGAACCATAGCCGGGCCAAGACCCTATCACGAATCTCCGTCTCTCCCTTGGTTTTCTTCTAGTAACTGGCACAGCAACAAGGCAGGGGTCGTCGTATTTCCCATGGTGGTGGAGTCTAATCAAGAAGTATTGCACTCTCTCTCTCTTGTTTTTATTTTAGCTCCACACAAGAAGGGAAAAAAACTAGCCACCGTAACCCGCTCCCAATCCGACACTGTGTCTCCGTATCTTCACCGTATCGGCTGCGAAAAACATCAGCTGGCATTTCCAGTTCTTCTTCTTCTTCTGTTTCTTCTCCTTTTCTTCTTCTTCTTCTTCTTGGAACTGCGAGCTTGATGCTCTTTGCAGCCGATGCGTTGAAGATTTTAAGGTACAGCATCAAGTCGGATTGGGAGCGGGTTATGGCAGCTATTTTTTTCAGTCCCTGAGTGAAGCTAAAAGGCAGGTGGTATGCAGAACTTCTTTAGCAGGCTCCACCAACATGGGGATTAAGGCTATCCCTGCCCCCGTTAGCCAAGCTAGGCCTGTTACTTTAGGTACCAACAGAGAGGTGGGACAGGGTTTTGGTCAACTAAAGTTATGCTATGGGTCATAAACCCTGAGGCCAGCATGTCAGCTATGGGTCATAAACCCTGACGCCAGCATGTCAGCTATGGGTCACAAACCCTGAGGCCAGCATGTCAGCTATGGGTCATAAACCCTGACGCCAGCATGTCAGCTATGGGTCATAAACCCTGAGGCCAGCATGTCAGCTATGGGTCATAAACCCTGAGGCCAGCATGTCAGCTATGGGTCATAAACCCTGACGCCAGCATGTCAGCTATGGGTCATAAACCCTGACGCCAGCATGTCAGCTATGGGTCATAAACCCTGAGGCCAGCATGTCAGCTATGGGTCATAAACCCTGACGCCAGCATGTCAGCTATGGGTCACAAACCCTGAGGCCAGCATGTCAGCTATGGGTCATAAACCCTGACGCCAGCATGTCAGCTATTGGTCATAAACCCTGAGGCCAGCATGTCAGCTATGGGTCATAAACCCTGAAGCCAGCATGTCAGCTATGGGTCATAAACCCTGACGCCAGCATGTCAGCTATTGGTCATAAACCCTGAGGCCAGCATGTCAGCTATGGGTCATAAACCCTGACGCCAGCATGTCAGCTATGGTTCAACAAATCTGAGGCCAGCATGTCAGCTATGGTTCAACAAATCTGAGGCCAGCATGTCAGCTATAGGTCATAAACCCTGAGGCCAGCATGTCAGCTATAGGTCACCCTGACGCCAGCATATCAGCTATGGCTCATAAACCCTGAAGCCAGCATATCAGCTATGAGTCACAAACCCTGAAGCCAGCATATAAGCTATGGTTCAACAAACCTGAGGCCAGCATATCAGCTATGAGTCACAAACCCTGAAGCCAGCATATCAGCTATGAGTCAACAAACCTGAGGCCAGCATGTCAGCTATGAGTCATAAACCCTGAGGCCAGCATGTCAGCTATAGGTCACAAACCCTGAGGCCAGCATGTCAGCTATAGGTCATAAACCCTGAGGCCAGCATGTCAGCTATAGGTCATAAACCCTGAGGCCAGCATGTCAGCTATGGGTCATAAACCCTGAAGCCAGCATGTCAGCTATTGGTCATAAACCCTGAGGCCAGCATGTCAGCTATGGGTCATAAACCCTGACGCCAGCATGTCAGCTATGGTTCAACAAATCTGAGGCCAGCATGTCAGCTATGGTTCAACAAATCTGAGGCCAGCATGTCAGCTATAGGTCATAAACCCTGAAGCCAGCATGTCAGCTATGAGTCACAAACCCTGAAGCCAGCATATCAGCTATGAGTCAACAAACCTGAGGCCAGCATGTCAGCTATGAGTCATAAACCCTGAGGCCAGCACATCAGCTATAGGTCATAAACCCTGAGGCCAGCATATCAGCTATAGGTCATAAACCCTGAGGCCAGCATGTTAGCTATAGGTCATAAACCCTGACGCCAGCATGTCAGCTATGGGTCATAAACCCTGACGCCAGCATGTCAGCTATGGGTCACTGACTACCAAATCAAACAGCGTCTTCCCTCCCCTCCTCTCCCTTCCCCTCTCCTCCCCTCCCCCATCCTCCAAAATGGACCTAATAACGAATTTTATTTTTTTAATATGACCAGCTATTTTTATTTAACCAGGAAATGACACAATGCTTATAATCATATGTGAATTTTTAGAAGCCGAAACAAAATAGCACATATACAGCTATTTATTTATAAATGTTTTTTTTACAAAATAAAGCCACTTTCCTGGCTTACATTACAACAGAAATGGAACTTTTATAACAATAATACTACAGTTGCCATGCTCTACTGATAAGCTAATGCTGATGTCGTAAGATCTTTCAGTTATTTATTGCTTTGGGAGGACCATCATTCCAGAACTTGGAGTACATCCATAGATGCACTGATTTCTTCCTCAGCATGCAGAAACTCATAATCCGTGCTCTTTCTGTGGGCTGACCATTTGTCTGGAGATCTTGATGAACTGTTTATTTTTCCCTCACAATAAGTTCTCCTGATGCTCGATTGACTTCGTTGCGAGTTTCCACAACAGTTTCCTTTATGAGACCCACCTGGAAGATCTCGATTTTGCTGATGACATAACTCTTATCCGTGATAATGTGAATTCGATGCCAGAAAAAACAAATACCCTGTCCTCACTGTCTAGTAAAATAGGAGTTGAAATTAACAAGGAAAAAAACAAAAATACTGAAATTTCTCATTAATCACGAAGGAAAAATATACGTAGAATGAACAGCTGTTGAAGAAGTAAAATATTTTGCGTATCTTGGCAGCTGCATAGACCAGGATAGTGACACAAGAAAAGGAAGTTAGAATTCGAATTGCAAAAGCAGTATTCACCTTCAAAAATATTGAGAACATATGGCATTCAAATGTTATAAGCACAAAAACCAATCTAAGATTATTCAATTCTTAATATCCACCCTCATTTATGCACGTGAAAGCTGGAAAACAACTAAAGAAATAGACAAGAAATTAGACTCTTTCGAAAACAAATGCCTAAGGAAAATATTCAACATAAAGTGGAACGAATTCAAGAACAACACAGAGATAAGACAGATGAGCAAACAACAACCTGTCTCATGGGTGATCAGAACAAGAAAAAGGACATGTGTCGGTAACGTGATGAGAAGAAATAATCAGAGAATCCCAAAACAAGCTATCAAGTGAAATACAACAGGACGAAGAAAAAGAGGTTCGACCACGTGAAACTCTAAAGAGGACATTGTTAAGAGAGGCCAGTTTAGTGAGCATAACATCCCTTGATGAAAAGCTCGCCGAAAACAGGAAAACTTGGTAAACTACTATAACAATGTAAAAGTGTGAACTATAATATTATAGTTTGTCTGAAGTTCTTTGTTCTTATTATATTGATGAAGTCGAAGTTCTTTGTTCTCTGGTCATAACACATCGATGTTTCACAAATATTACACTTCACTAAATCAGAGCAAGTCCGATGTAAAGTTCACTGCATTATTTAATTCTGACAAATAAGTTCAAGATGTATAGTCGATAACATCCCTTGGATTGAATCACTTAATCATTTGTTCACAATATCGAACTCTATCATAATCTACATGCAGCATTTCTTAATTTCTCAAATTCACAATATTCTACACTTGATACGAGAACATTTCCTATCTCAGTGTTATATCACATCTGCTACACGTGGTCAACTAGTTTCTCGTCTAAAATCACTGTACTCAAAGTTTCAAAAGTGTCACTTCAATCACTTGAAACTAATCTTCCGTCTAACACTACTTCTGATTTTATATCGTCTCCTCCTCTTTCTTCTCTTGTCTGTCTTCTGATTTCTTCTGGCGGTCTTCCTCGGCCTATCTCAATCGCAGTGTACTAAAGAGCAAAATCTACTTGCACCTTCTCTGGACTTCTGTTCTTATCTCTCATCTGATGGCTTCTCGGCTGTTCTGGTCGGACCTTCTTTCCTCACTACTGACTGTCCACGTGCACTGACATTCCTTCTTGCAGTTCTGGTCAGTCGCTACTTGCCGGACGGACGGTGTTCTGACGATCTCTCTCCTCTGTCTCCTCTCTCTTCTACTTTTGTACTTCTTGGTCCTCTCCTGTCTCTCCGCTCGCCTTTTTATCTTCAAGTCTAGCTTGATGGATTAACCAATAAGAATTTTGGCTCCACCCTTCAGATGTCCACTAGTTCTCATGAACATTCTGATTGTCCGTCATTCAAACTGCTCCGTTACTTATCTCTCGTAAGTCAATTGTCCAGTAGGCCACGCCTCTAAATATTTAATTAGTCAGCTGGCCGAGTTAGTCACTCCTTTATTTAAAAACCGTGTGCAGTAGCGCCCTACCGCGTGTCAGTCTGCGTCAGTTTCGTCTATACAATTGTTATTTACCTAAGTCATTATCTTGCTCTTTCATGTCGGAGATTTTATTGTGCCCTGGCTTTTCATTGTGTCTGCCTTTTCTATTCGTCTTTTCTATTTTGTTTAAATGTGTCAACGTCCAGTCACCGCTTTGTTATCACTGGGCCATCCTACTTTCTGGCGTCCTTCCTTTGTATTATCTATATCTCAGCGTCACTGAGTCTCATCTTTTTCTATTCAATGTTTCCACTGCTTACTTTTGTCCACGTCTTGTTCTAGTGTCATGGAAGTTTTATACCTTTCTCTTCCTTTTTCTACCTACTTTTCTCTGTCGCTATTCGGTATTACTATTTTGTTTACAGTATATTTTCATAATAATATTTATTAATAATAATAATAACAACTATAATCGTTATGTACAAGGTCATGCTACACTACCATGCGGCCTGTATGTGACTTTTAACGGCACGGGAAGGATGCAAGTTCCCCCACTCCCCACCCCCTCCCCAACTCCTCCATTCTTGACAGCAACGCCCATTCACAGTTCTCGGTGACATCCTTTGTTCCACCAAGTTCTTTAATAGCACTGGTTATATCGGCTCTATCCATAGCCTGCCTTTCCTCCAGTGATAACTCAGTCTGCCAGTTGATCTGCTCTTTTATTTCCCTTTAACACCTGCGTGGCCTGGTACGACAACAAAAAATGAAGGTCAGTCTTGTTGTTTATTTCTCACCCAAGAATGATATTCTCTAAGTGGGACCGGACTTTCATGGCGTGTTCTCTTCTGCCGCTTTATGTCTGCGGCCTGGGGCGAAAGCTTATTTACACGCGAAAGACAAGCAAGGTACGAGTATATGGGAAATGGTGTTAAGAGTCTGTATTATATTCTCTCAGGATCGTTATATTGTCTTCTCTCATTGTCGCACTATTGTCTTCTCTCAGGGTCGTTATATTTTCTTCTCTCAGGCTCGCTATATTGTCCTCTCTCATGGTCGCACTATTGTCTTCTCTCAGGCTCGCTATATTGTCCTTTCTCAGGGTCGCAATATCTATCTATCTATCTATCTATCTATCTATCTATCTATCTATCTATCTATCTATCTATCTATCTATCTATCTATCTATCTATCTATCTATCTATCTATCTATCTATCCGTCCGTCCGTCTGTCTATCTATCTATCTATCTATCTATCTATCTATCTATCTATCTATCTATCTATTTCACGCCCAATTCTAAACCCTTTGAAAATAAAATATGTTCGTTTCCTCTATCTGTTGCCCTGCCGACTGGAGTTGGCTATCATGCTTTCCCACAACTCCCTGCTCCGAGCGCTGATTATAAGCTTTGCTGGTGCCCATGCCATCTAGTTAATCGGTCCAGAATCTCTCTCTCTCTCTCTCTCTCTCTCTCTCTCTCTCTCTCTCTCTCTCTCTCTCTCTATGCTTAACCCGAATCTATTTTGCCCTGTATCTTTCCTGTTGTCATAATGCATTCTAGCTTACCTCACCATAGAACGTGTCCTAAGAATCTAGATCTCCTTTTTTCTGATTACTATTTGCCTCGTCTCTCCAGCCTCTCTCAGAACCTCCATGTTTGATTTCTTTGCTGTCCATGGCATTCTTAGCATTCTTCTAAATAACCACATTTCAGATGTGAGACAAACCAAAAAAGGCCGACGCGACGGGAAAGATTTCCTCCAACTACAGGGCAGAAACAACAGCCCTCCTTGAAGTCCTCAGGACACTTAAAACAAAAAACCAACATCCACCACACAAAATAGCCTTCTTCACAGACTGCATGGCACTTCATTAATCTCTAAAAGCAACAAAGAACCCCACAAGAAATCACAACGGAACTGAAACACCTTATACTGTCAACAACCGTGGCCCTACAATGGATACTATCCCACTGTGGAATAGCTGGCAATGAAATAGCTGACAGCCTATCCAAAGCTGGCAGCAATCAAGATCAAACTAATCATCCAGTAAACTACCAAGAAGTGAAAACCATAATCTGTAACCAGTGCAGATCTGAATGGAAAATGAAACTGAAATGTAACAATGAACCAGATGCAATACACCAACTACAAAGACATCAGCAAACCATCCTCTTTCGCCTAAGACCAGGCCACTGCAGACCACTGAGCCACCTGCATCGACTCAAAATATCTCACATAGACGAGTGTCCATGTGGCAGTGGAGTCCAGACTCCAGAACATATCCTACAAGAGTGCCCAAACCATGCAGGCCTGAGGCGTGAGACATGGTAGAAGGACACAAGCTTGGGGCAAAAGCTTTGGGGGCTCATATCAGGATCTGGAGAGGACTGCCGGCTTTGCCATGTCGATAGAGATTAGGATCTGAAGTGACCAACAACCTCGAACGCAGAAGAAGAAGAAGAAGTACCTTCCAGTTGGTGTTGTACTTCATTAAGTGACTGACTATGATTCGCATCCGTAAAATAAATCTGGCTCCATGTAGCCCTGGAGTACTTTTCTCTTCGGTGACAATGACAGTTTTTTTATTACACAAAATGCTCTTCACTTTCCTGAAACACTATTTTGGCTTGGATTATTCTGCTCTTTATCTCAGTTAGACATCTTCCATCTGAGGTCAGTAGTGTCCCCAAATATCTCAACTTGTCCACCTGCTTCAGCATTGTGCCGTTTTCGCTAACAGAGGTATGGCTAAATTGTTTTTTATTTGTTGCCTGTTTGCGAATGTTCAACTCGCCCAAAGATGAATCGTGTGTGTACGTTGGCACAGCTGTGAGCTAAATCTCCCTCAGACAGGAAACATGCCTCGCCAGCCAGTCGGGTGCTTGGGAGACTAGTTATCGAGTTCCATCATTGTTGAAACAGAGCTTAGAAAGAACATACACGGCCATTAGTTTATCAGGTCTTAGAGTAAACTATTACATTAAGTTTAAACGAGAAGGTTTTGTTGTTGTTGTTGTGTTTGTTTATAAATTGGTTATTATTTTGTTTTGTTTTGTTTTTCTAAACCTTTAGGTACGTTTTACGTGCAGCTGGAGTTGTTAGATTAGTTTCTGTGCATGGAAACGTTTTGTTGTTGTTCTTCCCCTTTTTATAATTCATTCCTTCTTTCTTTCTTTTCTGTATATGTTTCTTTCTTCCTTTCTATCTTATTTCTTTCTGTCTTTATTTTCTTTCTTTCTGTCATTCTTGTTTCTTTCTTTATTTCGTTCTTTCTTTCTCTCCTTCTTTCCTTCTTTCTTTCTTTATATACTGTGTCGTCTGGAACATAATAGACCAGAAACATTAATGTATGATCTCTTTCCTTCTTTCTTTTTTTTTCTTTCTGTCTTTCTTTATATACTGTGTCATCTAGAACACAATGGACTAAAAAGATTAATGTATGTCAGCATTGTCAGGTTTTCACCACAAGTGAGGAAAAGATACTATAGTGTCACATAGAACCAATACTGCTGTATGGTTTTGAAACGAGGACACTCAACACAGAAATCATAAAGAAATTGAGAAGGAAACAGGAAAGTGGTTTTGGCGAAAGATGCAACAAATACCCCGGACAGACAGAGGTCCTCGAGGAAGTTTGAGAAAGACATAAACTAGGTTACATGTATCAGAAAAAAAAAAAGACAAGCCAAAATTTTCTTTGGCGTGTCATAAGAAGACAGAATTTGGAGATCTTAGTAGTGACTGGAAAATTCATGGGAAAAAGAAGGAGAGGAAGGCATGATAAAAATACCTCAGTGGGCTGACCAAGTCGAAGAGGAACAAAAAAAAAAAACACACACACACACAACTATCACACAAGATGACGAAACATGGTCAATACAGCTGTTGCCTAGAGTGAAATGAACGATTCATTCATTTACACCGATCTGTAGACATTAGTCTCTAGATATTAGACTGTACACATTAGACTGTAGACATTAGTCTATAGACATTAGACTGTATATATTAGACTACAGACATTAGACTGCAGACATTAAAATGTAGATATTATATTAAACTGTAGGCATTAGTCATTACACTGTAGAATTAGATTGTAGACATTAGACTGTAGACATTAAACTTTAGATATTATATTAAACTGTAGGCATTAATCATTAGACTGTAGGCATTAGATTGTAGACATTAGACTGTAGACATTAAACTTTAGATATTATATTAAACTGTAGGCATTAATCATTAGACTGTAGGCATTAGATTGTAGACATTAGACTGTAGGCACTATTTGCCGCATTTCTGACAACGACAGTTATGAGATGTGATTCTTAAAATAAGCATTGATCATCTTGGTTGTCATAGTTACGAGTTTATAAACGTGACTCACATAATTAACGTTGGATAGTAGCACTAATAGACGGGGTTCTCATAATTATCTTTGATATACGCAATTATCATAATTACCATTTGTTGACGTGATTTTCATGATCAACATAGATAGACGTTATTCTCATAATTAACATAGATAAGTGTGATTCTCATAATTAACATAGAAAGATGTGATTCTTATAATTATCTTCGGTAGACGCGATTATCATAACTAACACTGGTAGTCGTGACTCTCAGAATTAACATAGATAGGAGTGATTATCGTAATTAACATTTATAGACGTGATTTTAATGATTAACATAGACGTCATTCTCATAATTAATATAGACAGACGTGATTCTCGTAACAGACACAGACAGACGCGATTTTTCATATTTAACACAGCTACGCGTGATTATCATATTTAACACTAGCAGACGTGACTCTCATAATTAACACGAGATAGGCGTGACTCTCATAATTAGCATAGATAGGCGTGATTCTCATAATTAGCACTGGTGGACGTGATTCTCATAATTAACACAGACAGACGTGATTCTCCTGATTAACGCTGGCAGACGTGGTCCTCGTAAACAATCCTCGTTTCGGCCCGCGAGAGAAATAAGTGAACACGACCTGGCGTACATTCAGAAAGCAGATAAAGAATTAAAAATCGATTTATCAGCAAAGTTGTCAGGTGTATTTGGGTGTTAGTTGTACATTCATTAAATTTAGATCAACTCGGCACATTATGTTAAATAGAAAATCTTTCGCTATTACAGCTTGGATGTCTTCTTCTTCTTCTCCTCCTCCTCCTCCTTCTTCTTCTTCTTCTTCTTCAATCGCCTTGAAGCTGCGAACTGGCATTCTCTGCAGTCGATGCAGTGAAGATGTTTAGGCACAGCGTCGTGTCGGATTGGGAGCGGGTTATAGCGGCTATTTTTTAAGCCCATGAGTGGAGGTAAAAAAGCAGGGGGGTGTGCAATACTTCTTTAGCAGGCTCCACCACCATTGGGGCTATGACTACCACTGTTCCGTTAGCCAGGCTAGGCCTGTTCCAGGAGGAAGCAACGAATATGTGGGACAGGGTCTTGGTCAGCTATGGTTCATCAGTCCTGACGCCAGCATGTCATCTATTGGTCGCTTATTGTCAGACACAGCCTTCACCTGTTCTACGTCTACTTAAGTAGATTTTAAAATCTTTGTCTTTCAAAGTAGTCTCCATTTCGTTGTACGTACCATGGGAGTCCATTTTAGAAGCCTGGCATTACCCGTAGTAGTAGTAGTAGTAGTAGTAGTAGTAGTAGTAGTAGTAGTAGTAGTAGTAGTAGTAGTAGTAGTAGTATACTAATAGTAGTGTTAGCAGAAGTAGTATTAGTAGTAGTAGTGTTAGCAGTACTAGTATTAGTAGTAGTAGTAGTATTAACAGCAGCAGCAGTAGTAGTAGTAGTAGTAGTAGTAGTAGTAGTAGTAGTAGTAGCAGTATACTAATAGTAGTGTTAGCAGAAGTAGTATTAGTAGTAGTAGTAGTAATAGTAGCAGTAGTAGTGGTAGCAGTAATAGTAATCGTAGTAATAGCAGTAGCAGTAGTAGTAGTAGTAGTAGCAGCAGCCGCAGCAGTAGTAGTAGTAGTAGCAGCAGCAGCAGCAGTAGTAGCAGTAGTAGTAGTAGTAGTAGTAGCAGCAGCAGTAGTAGTAGTAGTAGCAGCAGCCGCAGCAGTAGTAGTAGTAGTAGTAGTAGGAAGAAGAGGAGGAGGAGGAGGAGTAAGATATTTTTAAAAATCAGTGGCAAACCAGGTGATATAAATTCCAAATAGAAGCGAATCAGCGCAAACGTGACAGAAGGAAGAAATGACACAATCTAATGATGATGATGATGATGATGATGATGATGATGTAACACACTAAGCAGTAATGACAAGCAACAGGTTAAAAGCTGCAGTTAGTACAAAACAAATCGTATCTTACATATATAGTTACAATCAACGGAACAATAAAAATCTATCACAATTATCTTTTCAGAAGAATGGAAAAGTCCATTCATGAGCATTTTAAACAGTTTTGTTTGGAAATAAATAGGTTTAGTTTGTTTAATAACCAGTGACAGGTTTTCCTATTTCCTCCTTGAGTTGTGAAAACATCTTTCATAGAACATAAACAAACCTGGAATTTCTTTGCGTAATTCAATACTCTTTATGAACGGAAAAAAGAGAATGCATATAACTGTATTCATTACCTTTTAACTTTTAAACATTTATTTGTGCGGTTTTTGCACGAGTCTGTCTGTCTGTCTGTCTGTCTTCTTCTTCTTCTTCTTCTTCTTCTTCTTCTTCTTCAGCCTTCCGAGCTCATTGCTCATTGCTGCAGGATAAAGTTTTCCTCCATTCTTCTCTATTCCTAATTTTCTCTTTCCAGTTGGTGACACCAATTTCTTTTATATCCTCTTCTATGTTGTCTTTCCGCCTCTGTCTTGGTCTACTCCTTGGTCTTGTTTCCCCTCATCTCTTGTGTGTACATTATTTCCGTTTGTCTGTTCTCTTCCATTCTTTCTACATGTCCCAGCCAGCGTAGTCTGTTCAATTTTAAGACATGTATAACTCGTTGGGATTTAAATAAGCTGTTCAGTTCAGTGTTCTTTCTAGCTCTCCATTCTCCACTGTTGGTATAGTTTATGGGCCCAAAGATTTTTCTTAGGACTTTGTTCTCAAAGATCTTCAATTGTTGTTCATCTTTTTTTGTTGTACTCCACGTTTCTGATCCATACATGATGGCTGGTCTTATTATAGTTTTGTAGATTGTTATTTTAGTTTTTCGGGACATGATTTTGGACTTTAAAAGGTGTTGCACTGCAACGTATATTTTATTCCCTATCTGTTCTCTGATTTTAATTTCCTCGTTTACTGTGTTGCTTCTTCTGTTGAAGGTTGTGCCTAGATATTTGTTATGTTTCTGCTTTCCTAATTATCACATCTCCAACATTTATATAATCCGGATCATTCTGTCCCTGGTCTCTTGATATCTTCATATACTCTGTCTTATCTCGGTTAATGGTCAAGCCCGCTTTTAGTGCCAAATCTCTCAGGTGTACACAGGTACTGATGACTTCTTGCACTGATGACTGTATGGGAATGTACACACCAAAAATAAAAAAGTTTGAATTCCTCAACTCAGCATGATTCATTATGTTTACGGAACAAACAAAAATAATATGAGAAAATGTGTGGCTTCCTGTTTGTATTCATAAAGTTTCCGTATTTAAAAGTTGGGTAAATTAGAATGAAATGTGGGAGGGTGGGAGAAAGAGGAGGAGGGGAGGGAGAATGTTACAGATGAGTGGACACCATAAAGAGATAGACAGGGAGGTCAGTCAGGCCAGAGGCTCCTCGAAGAAAGGATGTACAAGTAAATAGAGCTAGACGTACGTTAAAGTTAACGATGATGATGATGATGATGATAAAAAGGACTTAGCCCATTTTTGTTGTTTCGTTTTTAAAAACCAAATACAATTTTTAAAAGAAAACCTTCTTTCTTTCTTTCTTTCTTTCGTCTTTCTTTCTTTCTTATTCTTTCTTCTTTCTGTCTTCTTCTTATTTCTTTCTTTCTTTCTTTCTTCTTCTTCCAGCTTTGCATCTTCTTCTTCTTCTTCTGCCAGGTTTTCATTTTCTTCTTCTTCTTCTTCTTCTTCTTCTTCTTCTTCTTCTTCTTCTTCTTCTTCTTCTTCTTCTTCTTCTTCTTCTTCTTCTTCTTCTTCTTCTTCTTCCAGCTTTTCATTGTCTTCTTCTTCAATGTTTTCATTTTCTTCGCCTTCTTCTTCTAGGTTTTCATTTTCTTCTTCTTCCAGGTTTTCTTCTTCTTCTTCCAGGTTTTCTTCTTCTTCTTTTTCTTCTTCCAGGTTACCAGTCCACTCTCCAGGACGCAGTCTTTTATCTAATCCAGCTTATCACTGTAGCCGCCACCCACCAGTATCATGTGCATTAAGTTCTACCCTCCCCCTTCCTCCAAAACGTCCTAGAGGTCAGATTTTGTGAGCATGCCTGTAGACGTTTGACTGATGACCCCATTAATGTCGGATTCTTACTGTCTAGGTTTATTTCTACCAGGAAAGAATTGTTCTTCACTTTATCACAGCCGAATCTTACAATATGTAAGACATAACAAACAGTACCAGGCTGTGGGTGTTTTAGCAATCCCCATCAGCGTCACTACTACTCACCTGTGACAACCCTTTAACGACCTTGCCCATTCACTGTAGCCGAGATAAGCCACGCCACCACAAGCTAGTGTGACTCTTAAAACTCTTGGCTGATCAATGTAGTAAGACTCGGGCGATCGATTAGAACTCTGTACACCACAGCCACCCCCCACCCCTACCCCCCCCCCCCCGCCACCGCCATACAACCACCGCCTCAACCTGGATCGTTGACAGGTCTGGTCGAGCGCACGCGACATGTTACACGAGGGAGGGGGAGGGGGAAGGGGTCGTGGGCCCAGGCTCCAACATATTAAGTTTGCGATTCTGTTAAGTGTGTTAAGACGTCGAAAAATATTACAGGGAATGTATGAGAGTCTAGATTTGTAACTATATATTAAGTTATGTATGAGAGTCCAGGTTTCTAACTATAGATTAAGTTATGTTTGAGAGTCTAGATTTGTAACTATAGATTAAGTTATGTATGAGAGTCCAAGTTTCTAACTATAGATTAAGTTATGTATGAGAGTCCAAGTTTCTAACTATAGATTAAGTTATGTTTGAGAGTCTAGATTTGTAACTATAGATTAAGTTATGTATGAGAGTCCAGGTTTCTAACTATAAATTAAGTTGTGTATGAGAGTTCTTCTTCTTCTTCTTCTTCAGCCTTCCGAGCTAATTGCTCACTGTTGCAGGATAAAGTTTTCCTCCATTCTTCTCTATTCCTAATTTTCTCTTTCCAGTTGGTGACACCAATTTCTTTTATATCCTCTCCTATGTTGTCTTTCCGCCTCTGTCTTGGTCTGCTCATTGGTCTTGTTTCCCTCATCTCGAGTGTGTACATAATTTTCGTTTGTCTGTTCTCTTCCATTCTTTATACATGTCCCAGCCAACGTAGTCTGTTCAATTTTAAGACATTTATAACTCGTTGGGATTTAAATAAGCTGTTCAGTTCAGTGTTCTTTCTAGCTCTCCATTCTCCATTGTTGGTATAGTTTATGGGCCCAAAGATTTTTCTTAGGACCTTGTTCTCAAAGATCTTCAATTGTTGTTCATCTTTTTTGTTGTAGTCCACGTTTCTGATCCATACATGATGGCTGGTCTTATTATAGTTTTGTAGATTGTTATTTTAGTTTTTCGGGACATGATTTTGGACTTTAAAAGGTGTTGCACTGCAACGTATATTTTATTCCCTATCTGTTCTCTGATTTTAATTTCCTCGTTTACTGTGTTGCTTTTTCTGTTGAAGGTTGTGCCTAGATATTTGTTATGTTTCTGCTTTCCTAATTATCACATCTCCAACATTTATATAATCCGGATCATTCTGTCCCTGGTCTCTTGATATCTTCATATACTCTGTCTTATCTCGGTTAATGGTCAAGCCCGCTTTTAGTGCCAAATCTCTCAGGTGTACACAGGTACTGATGACTTCTTGCACTGATGACTGCATGGGAATGTACACACCAAAAATAAAAAAGTTTGAATTCCTCAACTCAGCATGATTCATTATGTTTACGGAACAAAAAAAAAATAATATGAGAAAATGTGTGGCTTCCTGTTTGTATTCATAAAGTTTCCGTATTTAAAAATTGGGTAAATTAGAATGAAATGTGGGAGGGTGGGAGAAAGAGGAGGAGGGGAGGGAGAATGTTACAGATGAGTGGACACCATAAAGAGATAGACAGGGAGGTCAGTCAGGCCAGAGGCTCCTCGAAGAAAGGATGTACAAGTAAATAGAGCTAGACGTTCGTTAAAGTTAATAACGATGATGATGATGATGATGATGATGATGACAAAAAAGGACTTAGCCCATTTTTTTGTTTCGTTTTTAAAAACCAAATACAATTTTTAAAAGAAAACCTTCTTTCTTTCTTTCTTTCTTTCGTCTTTCTTTCTTTCTTCTTCTTTCTTCTTCCTTTCTTCTTCTTATTCCTTTCTTTCTTTCTTTCGTCTTCTTCCAGCTTTGCATCTTCTTCTTCTTCTTCTGCCAGGTTTTCATTTTCTTCTTCTTCTTCTTCTTCTTCTTCTTCTTCTTCTTCTTCTTCTTCCAGCTTTTCATTGTCTTCTTCTTCGATGTTTTCATTTTCTTCGCCTTCTTCTTCTAGGTTTTCATTTTCTTCTTCTTCCAGGTTTTCTTCTTTTTCTTCTTCTTCTTCTTCTTCTAGGTTACCAGTCCACTCTCCAGGACGCAGTCTTTTATCTAATCCAGCTTATCACTGTAGCCGCCACCCACCAGTATCATGTGCATTAAGTTCTACCCTCCCCCTCCTCCAAAACGTCCTAGAGGTCAGATTTTGTGAGCATGCCTGTAGACGTTTGACTGATGACCCCATTAATGTCGGATTCTTACTGTCTAGGTTTATTTCTACCAGGAAAGAATTGTTCTTCACTTTATCACAGCCGAATCTTACAATATGTAAGACATAACAAACAGTACCAGGCTGTGGGTGTTTTAGCAATCCCCATCAGCGTCACTACTACTCACCTGTGACAACCCTTTAACGACCTTGCCCATTCACTGTAGCCGAGATAAGCCACGCCACCACAAGCTAGTGTGACTCTTAAAACTCTTGGCTGATCAATGTAGTAAGACTCGGGCGATCGATTAGAACTCTGTACACCACAGCCACCCCCCACCCCTACCCCCCCCCCCCGCCACCGCCACACAACCATCACCTCAACCTGGATCGTTGACAGGTCTGGTCGAGCGCACGCGACATGTTACACGAGGGAGGGGGAGGGGGAAGGGGTCGTGGGCCCAGGCTCCAACATATTAAGTTCGCGATTCTGTTAAGTGTGTTAAGACGTCGAAAAATATTACAGGGAATGTATGAGAGTCTAGATTTGTAACTATAGATTAAGTTATGTATGAGAGTCCAGGTTTCTAACTATAGATTAAGTTATGTTTGAGAGTTTAGATTTGTAACTATAGATTAAGTTATGTATGAGAGTCCAGGTTTCTAACTATAAATTAAGTTGTGTATGAGAGTCTAGATTTGTAACTATAGATTAAGTTATGTATGAGAGTCCAGGTTTCTAACTATAGATTAAGTTATGTATGAGAGTCTAGATTTGTAACTATAGATTAAGTTATGTATGAGAGTCCAAGTTTCTAACTATAGATTAAGTTATGTATGAGAGTCCAAGTTTCTAACTATAGATTAAGTTATGTATGAGAGTCCAGGTTTCTAACTATAAATTAAGTTGTGTATGAGAGTCTAGATTTGTAACTATAGATTAAGTTATGTATGAGAGTCCAGGTTTCTAACTATAGATTAAGTTATGTATGAGAGTCTAGATTTGTAACTATAGATTAAGTTATGTATGAGAGTCCAAGTTTCTAACTATAGATTAAGTTATGTATGAGAGTCCAGGTTTCTAACTATAGATTAAGTTATGTATGAGAGTCCAGGTTTCTAACTATAGATTAAGTTATGTATGAGAGTCCAGGTTTCTAACTATAGATTAAGTTATGTATGAGAGTCCAGGTTTCTAACTATAGATTAAGTTATGTATGAGAGTCCAGGTTTCTAACTATAGATTAAGTTATGTATGAGAGTCCAGGTTTCTAACTATAGATTAAGTTATGTATGAGAGTCCAGGTTTCTAACTATGGATTAAGTTATGGTGTATTTACCGCTTGTTGTTGTTATTATTAGGTCTACGTCAGGTTCGAACAGAGGGGAGAGTCGGTGGATGTACCCCGGGGAAACTAACCATAAAGGGGGCCCCGATAGCCCTTTTTGTTTTTCATCTCTTTTCCTATTACAGATAAAATACAGCAAAACGCTATAAGATTCCGCCTACAGAGTATTATGTGAATTTAATAGGGAAGGTTTTTTTTGGGGGGAAGGGCTGATAGTAAATTACCTCGGGGCCCCATGTGGCCCTCCGCAGCCCTGGCCTAGGTGTATCTGTTGACCAGAAGCTGGTGGCGTCTAAATCAGTGGTGAAATTAATGATGTTGTTAAATGCTATGAAAGAAGCTGGTCTAACGAAGTGCTTCACAGACAACTGAGAATCAGAGCCTTGTCAATAGATGTTCTTCTTCTTCTTTCTTCTTCTTCTTCTTCTTCTGTCTGTCTCCCTGGAACTGCGAGCTGGATATTCTTAGCAGCCGGTTCGGTCAATATGTTAAGACACAGCATCGTGTCGGAGTTGAGTTGCGGCAAATTTCAGGCCGTGAAAGCAGCTAAAAAAAAAAACGGGGTATGCAATACTTCATTAACAGACACCACCGTAGGGTCTTGGCCATCCCATGCCCCGTTAGCCAGGCTGGGCATGTTACCTGGGGGGGAGTACTAACGGTGATGTGGGGCAGGGTCTTGTTCGACCATAATTCGCCAACCCTGACGCTAGCATATCAGATATGGGTTGTCGACTGCAAAATGGGATGTCGTCTTGGGTCGCTATGAAAAAGTTGGAGGTGACATTTGAACGTGTACTCTCTGTCTGTAACTGCGAACTGGGGTTCTTTGCAGCCGATGCTGTGAATGTGTTGAGGCACAACATCGTATCGGCGTGGTAGTGGGTTATGGCAGCTATTTATATACGGAGTGCAGCTAAAAAGCTGGGGGTGTGCAATGCTTCTTTAGCAGACTCCACCACCATGGGGACTATGGCTATCCCTGTCCCATTAGCCAGGCTAGGCCTGTTACTAGGGATACCAAAGGAGAAGTGGGACAGGATCTTGGTCAGCTATGGTTCGCTAACCCTGAGGCTAGCATGTCAGCTATGGTTCGCTAACCCTGGGGCTAGCATGTCAGCTATGGTTCGCTAACCCTGAGGCTAGCATGTCAGCTATGGTTCGCTAACCCTGAGGCTAGCATATCAGCTATGGTTCGCTAACCCTGAGTCTAGCATATCAGCTATGGTTCGCTAAACCTGAGGCTAGCATGTCAGCTATGGGTTACCGATTGCCTAATAGCACAGCGTCTTCACCTCTGATGTGATGAAATATGACTGGCTAATTCACAGCACCAGAAAGATGGTCAGCCAACGAATGCTATCAGCTACTGTAAGCTGATTTACTGAAGATGAGATCGGAGCAGCTGTAGGCGTGTAGGCATTGCATTGATCGTGACGATTTCTATCTAACTAACTGGCCTTTGTGAAAAAAATCTTTCAGTGGACCTGCGAAGAAAGACTCCTTCCATGGGCTCTCGAGAAGAGTCTTCTGCGGACTCTGGATTCTTGGCAAGATTCCATCTCCAGCAGAGTATAGGACACTACGATAAACTTTAACCGCGGCATCTAGAGTTTAAGACTGTTAATTTTTAACAGTGAACCACTGGATCAGACGGGATATGACCCCCGTGAATTGTGAATCTACTGCTCTTATGAGAGTCCAGGTTTCTAACTATAGATTAAGTTATGTATGAGAGTCCAGGTTTCTAACTATAGATTAAGTTATGTATGAGAGTCCAGGTTTCTAACTATAGATTAAGTTATGTATGAGAGTCCAGGTTTCTAACTATAGATTAAGTTATGTATGAGAGTCCAGGTTTCTAACTATAGATTAAGTTGTGTATGAGAGTCCAGGTTTCTAACTATAGATTAAGTTGTGTATGAGAGTCCAGGTTTCTAACTATGGATTAAGTTATGGTGTATTTACCGCTTGTTGTTGTTATTATTAGGTCTACGTCAGGTTCGAACAGAGGGGAGAGTCGGTGGATGTACCCCGGGGAAACTAACCATAAAGGGGGCCCCGATAGCCCTTTTTGTTTTTCATCTCTTTTCCTATTACAGATAAAATACAGCAAAACGCTATAAGATTCCGCCTACAGAGTATTATGTGAATTTAATAGGGAAGGTTTTTTTTGGGGGGAAGGGCTGATAGTAAATTACCTCGGGGCCCCATGTGGCCCTCCGCAGCCCTGGCCTAGGTGTATCTGTTGACCAGAAGCTGGTGGCGTCTAAATCAGTGGTGAAATTAATGATGTTGTTAAATGCTATGAAAGAAGCTGGTCTAACGAAGTGCTTCACAGACAACTGAGAATCAGAGCCTTGTCAATAGATGTTCTTCTTCTTCTTCTTCTTCTTCTTCTTCTTCTGTCTGTCTCCCTGGAACTGCGAGCTGGATATTCTTAGCAGCCGGTTCGGTCAATATGTTAAGACACAGCATCGTGTCGGAGTTGAGTTGCGGCAAATTTCAGGCCGTGAAAGCAGCTAAAAAAAAAAACGGGGTATGCAATACTTCATTAACAGACACCACCGTAGGGTCTTGGCCATCCCATGCCCCGTTAGCCAGGCTGGGCATGTTACCTGGGGGGGAGTACTAACGGTGATGTGGGGCAGGGTCTTGTTCGACCATAATTCGCCAACCCTGACGCTAGCATATCAGATATGGGTTGTCGACTGCAAAATGGGATGTCGTCTTGGGTCGCTATGAAAAAGTTGGAGGTGACATTTGAACGTGTACTCTCTGTCTGTAACTGCGAACTGGGGTTCTTTGCAGCCGATGCTGTGAATGTGTTGAGGCACAACATCGTATCGGCGTGGTAGTGGGTTATGGCAGCTATTTATATACGGAGTGCAGCTAAAAAGCTGGGGGTGTGCAATGCTTCTTTAGCAGACTCCACCACCATGGGGGACTATGGCTATCCCTGTCCCATTAGCCAGGCTAGGCCTGTTACTAGGGATACCAAAGGAGAAGTGGGACAGGATCTTGGTCAGCTATGGTTCGCTAACCCTGAGGCTAGCATGTCAGCTATGGTTAGCTAACCCTGAAGCTAGCATGTTAGCTATGGTTCGCTAACCCTGGGGCTAGCATGTCAGCTATGGTTCGCTAACCCTGAGGCTAGCATGTCAGCTATGGTTCGCTAACCCTGAGGCTAGCATATCAGCTATGGTTCGCTAACCCTGAGGCTAGCATGTCAGCTATGGTTCGCTAACCCTGAGGCTAGCATGTCAGCTATGGTTCGCTAACCCTGAGGCTAGCATGTCAGCTATGGTTCGCTAACCCTGAGGCTAGCATGTCAGCTATGGTTCGCTAACCCTGAGGCTAGCACGTCAGCTATGGTTCGCTAACCCTGAGGCTAGCACGTCAGCTATGGTTCGCTAACCCTGAGTCTAGCATATCAGCTATGGTTCGCTAAACCTGAGGCTAGCATGTCAGCTATGGGTTACCGATTGCCTAATAGCACAGCGTCTTCACCTCTGATGTGATGAAATATGACTGGCTAATTCACAGCACCAGAAAGATGGTCAGCCAACGAATGCTATCAGCTACTGTAAGCTGATTTACTGAAGATGAGATCGGAGCAGCTGTAGGCGTGTAGGCATTGCATTGATCGTGACGATTTCTATCTAACTAACTGGCCTTTGTGAAAAAAATCTTTCAGTGGACCTGCGAAGAAAGACTCCTTCCATGGGCTCTCGAGAAGAGTCTTCTGCGGACTCTGGATTCTTGGCAAGATTCCATCTCCAGCAGAGTATAGGACACTACGATAAACTTTAACCGCGGCATCTAGAGTTTAAGACTGTTAATTTTTAACAGTGAACCACTGGATCAGACGGGATATGACCCCCGTGAATTGTGAATCTACTGCTCTTATAAAAGTTGTTCAATTTCCGTAAGCACTAGCATATATATATATATATATATATATATATATATATATATATGTATATATATATATATATCTTACATCCTTTCCGTGGATTTAAACGTCAGGTTGGTCTCGCATGGTTGTTCGCCAAGTTTTCCTGTTTTCGGCGATTTTCAACTTCATCAAGGGATTGTATGCCTACTAATTTGGCCTCTCTTAACAATGTCCGTTCTAAATGGAAATTAATGATGTTGTTAAATGCTATGAAAGAAGCTGGTCTAACGAAGTGCTTCACAGACAACTGAGAATCAGAGCCTTGTCAATAGATGTTCTTCTTCTTCTTCCTTCTTCTTCTTCTTCTGTCTGTCTCCCTGGAACTGCGAGCTGGATGTTCTTAGCAGCCGGTTCGGTCAATATGTTAAGACACAGCATCGTGTCGGAGTTGAGTTGCGGCAAATTTCAGGCCGTGAAAGCAGCTAAAAAAAAAAACGGGGTATGCAATACTTCATTAACAGACACCACCGTAGGGTCTTGGCCATCCCATGCCCCGTTAGCCAGGCTGGGCGTGTTACCTGGGGGGGGGGAGTACTAACGGTGAGGTGGGGCAGGGTCTTGTTCGACCATAATTCCCCAACCCTGACGCTAGCATATCAGATATGGGTTGTCGACTGCAAAATGGGATGTCGTCTTGGGTCGCTATGAAAAAGTTGGAGGTGACATTTGAACGTGTACTCTCTGTAACTGTGAGCTGGGGTTCTTTGCAGCCGATGCTGTGAATGTGTTGAGGCACAACATCATATCGGCGTGGTAGTGGGTTATGGCAGCTTTTTATATACGGAGTGCAGCTAAAAAGCTGGGGGTGTGCAATGCTTCTTTAGCAGACTCCACCACCATGGGGGACTATGGCTATCCCTGTCCCATTAGCCAGGCTAGGCCTGTTACTAGGGATACCAACGGAGAAGTGGGACAGGATCTTGGTCAGCTATGGTTCGCTAACCCTGAGGCTAGCATGTCAGCTATGGTTAGCTAACCCTGAAGCTAGCATGTTAGCTATGGTTCGCTAACCCTGGGGCTAGCATGTCAGCTATGGTTCGCTAACCATGGGGCTAGCATGTCAGCTATGGTTCGCTAACCCTGAGGCTAGCATATCAGCTATGGTTCGCTAACCCTGAGGCTAGCATGTCAGCTATGGTTCGCTAACCCTGAGGCTAGCATGTCAGCTATGGTTCGCTAACCCTGAGGCTAGCATGTCAGCTATGGTTCGCTAACCCTGAGGCTAGCATGTCAGCTATGGTTCGCTAACCCTGAGGCTAGCACGTCAGCTATGGTTCGCTAACCCTGAGGCTAGCACGTCAGCTATGGTTCGCTAACCCTGAGTCTAGCATGTCAGCTATGGGTTACCGATTGCCTAATAGCACAGCGTCTTCACCTCTGATGTGATGAAATATGACTGGCTAATTCAAAGCACCAGAAAGATGGTCAGCCAACGAATGCTATCAGCTACTGTAAGCTGATTTACTGAAGATGAGATCGGAGCAGCTGTAGACGTGTAGGCATTGCATTGATCGTGGCCATTTCTATCTAACTAACTGGCCTTTGTGAAAAAAATCTTTCAGTGGACCTGCGAAGAAAGACTCCTTCCATGGGCTCTCGAGAAGAGTCTTCTGCGGACTCTGGATTCTTGGCAAGATTCCATCTCCAGCAGAGTATAGGACACTACTATAAACTTTAACCGCGGCATCTAGAGTTTAAGACTGTGTTAATTTTTAACAGTGAACCACTGGATCAGACGGGATATGACCCCCGTGAATTGTGAATCTACTGCTCTTATAAAAGTTGTTCAATTTCCGTAAGCACTAGCATATATATATATACATCTTACATCCTTTCCCTGGATTTAAACGTCAGGTTGGTCTCGCATGGTTGTTCGCCAAGTTTTCCTGTTTTCGGCGATTTTCAACTTCATCAAGGGATTGTATGCCTACTAATTTGGCCTCTCTTAACAATGTCCGTTCTAAATGGAAAATAAGAATCATTGTTAAAATACCACAAAAAGGCAAACTTAGTGCTGTAACAATTGGAGAGGAGTAACCTTAATATCAGTTGTGTCAAAAGTATTTTGCAAGGTCATTTTGAATAGACTTAAAGATACAGTGGATACCGCAATGAGAGAAGAACAAGCAGGATTTCGAAAAGCGAGAAGCTGTCTCGACCAGATCTTTACTCTCAGAATAATACTTGAAGAACATATTGAAAAGCAGAAACCATTAATACTAAACTTCATAGACTTTAAAAACGTATTTGATAGCATACACAGAGATTCATTATGAAGAATTTTAAGTCTGTATGGAATACCATCTAAAATTGTCAACATCATTAAGGACTTATACAATGGATATGTTTGTGCAAACAAAATAGAAGAAGGGATGAGTGAATGGTTCCATATTGAAATAGGGGTGAAACAAGGATGTATACTGTCTCCTTTGCTTTTTGGAATTACGATAGACTTCATAATGAAAAAATGCTACACAGGTAACACAGGTATTGACTGGGTACATGGGACCCAACTAGAAGATCTTGATTTTGCTGATGACATAACTCTTATCAGTAATAATGTGAATTCCATGCAAGAAAAAACAGATATCCTGTCTTCACTGGCTAGTAAAATAGGACTTGAAATTAACAAGTAAAAAACAAAAATAATGAAACTTCCCATTAATCAAAATAGAAAAATACATGTAGAAGGGACAGATATTGAAGATCAATCAATTTGAATACCTTGGCAGCTACATAGACCAGGATGGTGACACTAGAAAGGAAGTTAGAATTAGAATTGCAAAAGCAGCATTGATCTTCAAGAATCTTGAGAACATTTAGCATTCAAAAGTTCTAAGCACAAAAACCAAGTTAAGACTATTCAATTCAAATGTAATATCCACTCTCATTTATGCATGCGATAACTGGAAAACAACTAAAGAAACAGAAAAGAAATTAGACTCTTCTGAAAACAAATGCCTAAGGAAAATACTCGGCATCAAGTGAGAGGAATTCATGAACAATGCAGAGATAAGACAGAAGACTGAACAACAACCAATCTCATGGGTGACCAGGTAAAGAAGATGAACATATGTTGATCACGTGATGAGAAGAAACAGTCAGAGAATTCAAAAAAAAAAAAATCAAGTGGAACATAACAGGCCAAAGAAAAAGAGGTAGACCACGTGAAACTCTGAAGAGGATATTGTTAAGAGAGGCCAAATTAATAGGCATAAAATCCCTTGATGAGGTTGAAAGACTCGCCGAAGACAGGACAAATTGGCAAACTACTTTGTGAGCCCTATGTGACGTTTAACGGCACGGGAAGGATATATTATATAAGATAAGATAACAATGTCCTCTTTAGAATTTCACGTGGTCGACCTCTTTGTTTTCGGCCCGTTGTGTTCCACTTGATAACTTGTTTTGGGATTCTCTGACTGTTTCTTCTCATCACATAACCGACATATGTCCATCTCCTTTTTCTAATCACCCATGAGACAGGTTGTTGTTCACTCATCTGTCTTATCTCTGCGTTGTTCTTGAATTTGTTCCACTTTATACCGAGTATTTCTCTAGGCATTTGTTTCCAAAGAATCTAATTTGTTGTCTGTTTCTTTAGTTGTTTTCCAGTTTTTTGGATATTACATTTGAATTGAATAATCTTAACTTGGGTTTTGTGCTTATAGCTTTTGAGTGCCATATGTTCTCAAGATTATTAAAGCTCAATGGTGTTTTTGCAACTCTTATTCTAACTTCCTTGCTGGATCATATCCTGGTCTATGTAGCTGCCGATACATATATATATATATATATATATATATATAGTTTCACTTGCTTGTACTCTACTCTTTTAATACAGCACGTAGAACTGCATGGAATATACGTGCTATATACTTCTTGTGTATGCTACGAAGTGACCCCAGAAAAAGAAAACATCACTAAAATAGCCATAAGATGAGGACACCCGAGGGAAAAAGAAAGAGATGGAAACCAAGGGCCACCTGGCGAAGAACTGTTGTAGCATGCATTTCATCTGGGACACGATACAAAGGCTGGCCACAGACAGTGAGTAATGGAGAGAATTTGTCAATGCCATGCAAGACACTACCAGCCGTATTATGATATGATTGCTTGGCCGATCACCTTCCAAAAACATGGATGGATGGATGGATGGATGGATGGGTGGGTGGGTGGATGGATGGATGGATGGATGGATGGATTAAAACTTCTCTTGAGAGCACTACCAATTGTGTGAGCGATATGTGGTGCCCAAATGACTGGAAATTAATAAACTCATAACAAAATTTAAAGAATTTTACTTCTTATACCAAAACTATCTTCTAAAACACATCTAAAACATTCACACACACATACATACACACGGGAAAGAAAATGGAACAAAAATTAAAAGAAAAAAATATAAGGGAAATGGAAACAATATTTCAAGAATACCCATATATCGGAAGCAACATCATCTGACGAAATCTGTAAGGGATACAGAGGCGAGACAAATGTGGAGAACCATGTACATATTAAGAAGGTATGAATGCTGGCTTCTCTCCCACTTGGCCAGATCTGAATAACAAATCAGCAAAGCGGACAGAGGCGTAGTTAGACCATGCGGATATAATTTGAAAATCCGGGCTGAATATCTATTATCCCGAAACCCCCAAAAATCCGGAATGCTCCGAAATCTGAAAACTTTTGAGCGCCGATGTGGCGCCGCGTGTAAAGAACTCCACACCTGATCTCATGTGACAGGTCGCAGGTCAGCGCGCAGTAGCACGCCAGGCAGTTTATTTTTAGCATCCCTAAAAAAAACCGAGCGCTCGCACACACACACTCGCGCACACACATACACACTAGCGCGTGCTCGAGCTATGGTCTGCCTGGACATTGGCTTCTTATCTTATATCTTATATCCTTCCCGTGCCGTTAGACGTCACATAGGGCTCACAAAGTAGTTCGCCAATTTTTCCTGTCTTCGGCGAGTCTTTCAACCTCAACAAAGGATTTTATGCCTGTTAACTTGGCCTCTCTTAATAATGTCCTCTTCAGAGTTTCACGCGGTCTGGCCCTTTTTCTTCGGCCTGTTGTGTTCCACTTGATAGCTTGTTTTGGGATTCTCTGATCATTTCTTCTCATCAAGTGACCAACATATGTCCATCTCCTTTTCCTCATCACCCATGAGACTGGTTGTTGTTCAGTCATCTGTCTTATCTCTGCATTGTTCTTGAATTCATTCCACTTGATGCCGAGTATTTTCCTTAGGACATTGGCTACTAAAGGTAAAAAAAAACAAACGGTAACAAGCCCCGCTGCTGAGTCTTGAACCCGGTACCAATGAATAAGAAAACCGAGCGTCTAACCACTCAGCCAACCAGGTCATTTACTAGCCATTGGCTACTAAGAGGGGAATGAACGCCTCACAGTCCCCCTTCTTCTGCGATATTTATATTTTTGACTACTAAGTCAAACAGCTGAGAAGCACATAAATGCCTTTGAATGTAAATGCTATAGAAGAGTTCTCCAAATATCGTGGACACAAAAAAGAACAAATATATCTATACTACAAGAGCTTAATATTGAAGAAGGCTGGCTATTAAAGAGGATTAAAGAGAGAAAACTTAAATATTTTGGCCACATTAAACGTCATGATACTTTAGAGAAGACCGTATTGGAAGGATACATAATGGGAAAAAGAAAAAGAGGAAGACCGAAACGAAGATGGCTGCAAGACATCGTTGATGATCTGGAAATGGATGCAGCAGCAGCAGCAGGCCATCTTGCTCACAACCGAGAGGCCTACAGGAGTGCTGTTTGGGAGGCAAAGTTCCGCAAGGGACATGCAAAGGAATGAAAAAATGACTGCTAAGTATTTATGTGTGAATAAATGTGTGAATGAATAAATGTAGGAAGACTTGCCTGCAAGGATGGCCGAGGTTGTTACGCCCTTTGCTTTCTGATGGTTCAGTGAACACAAACCGTGTTTCATGCATAAAATTATGTAAAACAGTGTATAAATTGTATCGCCTGGTTGGATGTGTCCCATCCAGACACAACAGTAAAAAAAAAAACTAAGATAGTGACAGATAACAAAACAAATACGACAATAGAAACATATATTTATCAATAAGGAGAAACTGGAACTGTTGAAGAGTTGTGAATATCTTGGATCATTACTAACAATGGAGGTACAATGAGGGAGACTAAAAGGAGGGCATCTATCGCTTTCCAGAAGCTGAAACAACTAAAGAAGATGTGGAGAGGGACGGGCAGAACTACGAGAATAAGATTTTTAAGGGAATGCATCTTTCTCATCGCAACATATACCTGTGAGACCTGGACACTGAGAAATACATAAATGGCTTTTAATGTAAATGTTATAGAAGAGTTCTTCAAATCTGATAGACAGAAAAAAAGACAAATATTTCCATACTACAAGAATTTAAAACTGAAGACGGCTGCCTAGTAAAGAGGATTAAACGGTGAAAAATTAAAGTTTTTTGGACGTAATAAACGTCATGAGAATTTAGAGAAGACCGTCTTGGAAGAGTACATAATGGGGAAAAAGAAAGAGAGGAAGACCAAGGCGAAGATGGCTGCAGGACATCGGTGATAACCTGCGAATGAATGCATCAGCATCATGGCATCTTGCTTACAACCCAGAGGTCTTCAAGAAACCTGTTATGGAGGCGAAGTTCCACATGGAACATGCTAATGAATGAATGAATGTCATCCACTACGATCGAAATCTAATATGATAAAGTCCCCCCCCCCTTTTTTTCTCTCCCCTTTTTAAACATCTCATCATTCTGTTTCGTGTTTGAGGTCTCTCTTGTTTTTTTCTGACTCTCATCTGCTCTTGCGGTTTCCAGGTTATAAACTTCCCTGACGTCATCTAGCAGATTTCTTCATTTGTACTTTCCTTTTGCAACATTTCCTGGTTGCCCACATTCTGACACATGCCATGCTATGATTGCATGCAGTTTTCTGTGTTTATTTCTGAAAGCCGGGACCAGGTCTATAAATACCCTAGCTCGTGCCACGAAAGAAGCGCCTATAGTTTGGCAAGAGGTATTCTGAACCTCCTCCCTCCCATCCACACACACACTTTTTCCATGAACTTGTTAAACCTTATCTCAGTGGGGTTTTGGTCCAAGATTCAGGAATAGAGATATGGAAAGAGGATGAGAGGTAGAGAAAGACAGGAAAGGTAGAGAGAGAGAGAGAGAGAGAGATAATGAGAGATAGAGAAAGAGAGAGAGAGAATGAGAGGAGTAAGAGAGAGAGAGGAAAGAGAGGAAAGGTAGAGAGAGAAAGAGAGAATGAGAGGTAGAGAAAGAGAGAGAAAAAAATAGAAATAGAAAAATTGACAGAGAGGGGGAAGAGATGGAAAAGAGAAAGACAGAGACAGAGAAAGAAAGTAAAAAAGGGAGCGCAAAAGATAGATAGAGAGAGAGAGAGAAAAAGATGGAGAAAGGGAGAGAACGGGAGAGAACGGGAGGAGAAGGAAAGGACGAAGATAGAGGGACAGACAGAGAAAGAAAATGAGAAAGAGAGCGAAAAAAAAGAAAGGGAAGAGAGTGAAAAGAGGGAAAGAAACAGAGAGGAAAAGAGGGAAAGAAACAGAGAGAGAGAGAGAGAGAATGAGAGAGAGAGAGAGAGAAGTCGCACCTATGATTTAGAAAGAGATATTTTTTTAGAAAAAAAAACCCAAAACCCACTTTTTTACATGAACTTCACAACCCTCATCCAAGTGGGGTTTTGGCCCACGATTGAATGCTGCTGGATATTCTCCTATTGAATCTCTTAAGCAAAACAGGCAACTAACTTTATAAATACGGCTAAAGTAAGTATATATATATATATATATATATATATATATATATATATATATCAATGGATATATTGCTTAAATTTGTTTACTTTGCGACTATGAGGTTCGCAAATTTACCAGTTTTTAACATGTGGCTGGCATGAATATGGACACACACCCCCCCCCCCCTCCACCCTTTGTTTGTTTAGAATATATAAACTAGAGAAAAAACAATAGGACCAGCTTTATTATTTAACGACTACAAAGTTGTGACCTTTCGGCGTGAGCCTTAATCATACAAAAACATACAGGACGAAGAAATAGGGAGAGAAGATAAAGTATAGATTCACATGAATGCTATTTAAAAAATATTAATAATGAATAGAGCACGTAGCTGTAACTGTAAGAAGTGGCTTGTTCGGCGCTGTGTGTCAGAAATGAGCATGGTAGGGTGTAGAGACTGTTTAAATGGAGACCTGTGATGTGTGGTCGGTGGGTCGTTTATCTGAACCACCCCCCCCCCCCCATCAAAAATCGTTGCCCATGACTGGTTTATACCAGTACTCGAAAGACCTGGTATGTGTTTAATGTTAATGAGAGGTAAAGAGAGAAAGAATGAGAGGTAGAGAAAGAGAGAGAGAATGAGAGGTAGAGAAAGAGAGAGAGAGAATGAGAGGTAGAGAAAGAGAGAGAGAGAGAGAATGAGAGGTAGAGAAAGAGAGAGAGAATGAGAGGTAGAGAAAGAGAGATAGAATGAGAGGTAGAGACAGAGAGAGAGAGAATGAGAGGTAGAGACAGAGAGAGAGAATGAGAGAAAGAGAGAGAATGAAAGATAGAAAAAGAGAGAGAATGAAAGGTAGATAAAGAGAGAGAGAATGAAAGTTAGTGAGAATGAAAGGTAGAGAAAGAGAGAGAATGAAAGGTAGAGAAAGAGAGAGAATGAAAGGTAGAGAAAATGGGAGAGAATGAAAGTTAGAGAGAATGAGAGGTAGAGAAAAAGAGAGAATGAGAGGTAGAGAAAGAGAGAGAATGAAAGGTAGAGAAAAAGAGAGAGAATGAAAGGTAGCTTAGCCATGGTTTTCGGGACACGGGGTGAATCATACAAACTTCTCTGTTGCAGTGCACGAAAATTAAAACATTCACGGAATTCCAGTTTGTTGTCTGTAATTTGCCAGTAATAACCTTATTATTAAATGGACAAGAAACTAGACTGTTTTGAAAACAACTATCTAAGGAAAATACTCTGTATAAAGTGGAACGAATTCAAGAACAGCGCAGAGATAAGACAGATGAGCGAACAGCAACCTGTCTTATGGGTGATTAGAAAAAAAGGAGATGGGCATATGTCGGTCACGTGATGAGAAGAAACAGTCAGAGAATCCCAAAACAAGTTATCAAGTGAAACACAACAGGTCGAAGAAAAAGAGGTCGTCCATGTGAAACTCTAAAGAGAACATTGTTAAGAGAGGACAATTTAGTAGGCATAAAATCCCTTAATGAGGTTGAAAAGCTCGCTGAAAACAGGGAAACTTGGCGAACTACCTTGCGAGCCCTATGTGACGTTTAAAGGCACGGGAAGGATGTAAGATATACGATGATTGCTGCTGTAAACACGGTATCCAGTACTTGCTACAAGAGTACACGTCGATTTCTTCTTCAGTCTTCTTGGAAATGCCAGCTGATGTTATTCTGCAGTTGTTGCTGTAGAGATGTTGAGGCACGGCATCGTGTCGGACTGGGAGTGGGTCATGACAGCTATTTTTTTCTTAACTGTGGCTAAAAAAGCACGGGGCGTGCAATAATTCTTTAACAGTCTCCACCACCACGGGGACTACGGCGATCCCTGTCCCGTTAAACAGGCTAGGCTTGTTACTGCGAGTACCAACAGAGGACAGGGTCTTGATCAGCTATGGGGGTACTAACAGATAGGTGGGACAGGGTCTTGGTCAGCTACAGGGGTATCAACATATAGGTAGGACAGGGTCTTGATCAGCTATGGGGGTACTAACAGATAGGTGGGACAGGGTCTTGATCAGCTATGGGGGTACTAACAGATAGGTTGGACAGGATCTTGGTCAGCTACAGGGGTATCAACATATAGGTAGGACAGGGTCTTGATCAGCCATGGGGGTACTAACAGATAGGTGGGACAGGGTCTTGATCAGCTATGGGGGTACTAACAGATAGATGGGACAGTCTTGGTCAGCTATGGGGTACCAACAGATAAGTGGGACAGGGTCCTGGTCAGCTATGGGTCACTGACTGTCAAATGGACAGCGCCCACTTGAATGTTTAAACATGTGTGTTTATATGTCAGCTAATATCGCTAATTTCTACCCCAATACTATCCTAATCTAACACTAGGGTATAGGACGCAGGGTGATGTTTGGAGACGTTTTTCTGAGAACAAAATGTACGTCTGATGTGGTTGGAAATACGGTTTATGAAGTTCTCGAATTGAAGTATTTTGGCCAGACGCCATAGCGACAAACGTCATGAAGACGGAAGTTATACGTGATTGGTGGAAATGATTGACCAGTTATATTTTGGTCACGTGGGCATCTGGATGAACTTCCGGTTTATGTGGAAAGCTTATGTTCTTTCCAGGAACATCAGAATAACGTTAGGCTTTGACGAGCCTAACTGTTTTATCTTGATGGCCTTTGCGATGGTAAGGAATAGCCAAGAAATAACTTAACCTGCAGTAATATGCCCTTGTCTTGCCTTGTCTTGTCTTCTCTTGTCTCCTTCCTCAAATACCTTTCGGTGCTGAGAGAAAAAATAAACGTCTTGATAGGGCTGGACGATTTGCTTCATATAATGGAATATTTAATGCTTCTGCAATTTCCTCTCTCCATCTCCTACGAGGACGGCCTCTTCCTCTGTTTCCTACAACTCTTAGTGTGAATATTTTCTGTGGTATACTGTCTGGTTTTGGTAATCGCGTAACATGGCTAAACTATTTGACTTGCTGTTTCTAGATATTGTGTCTTCTTCTTCTTCTTCGTTCGCATTGTCTGTCTATATCTGCAGTCCTGTCTCTTGGATAAATTTCACTGTTTTTTGTAACTCATGTATGGAACCGTAGAGCTTATCTTCTTTAGTGGTTTCACTGGGCCAGTAATTATTTCTCAGTGTCTCGTAGTTCATGCAGTTCTGGAGGATATGTTCCACAGTTTGGGGCACCTGGGCACATGTACATAGATTAGTAGTACCAACCTTAAACTTTGTATAGGATAAAAGGGATGGCTTACGGTTAGGAGATCGATTTCGCCAGCATCTCAATGATATTTCTAAGAGGGCCTGGACACCTGTGGCTAAACATTTTTGCCTTGGTAACCACAGGGGCAAACAGGAAATTTCGGTTAGTGCGATCCGCTCTTGTTCCGCAGATGTACGATCTCGGAGGATCCTAGAACAGCGCCTTATTTTCCAGACTGGCTGTCTCCACCCAGCTGGAATTAACAATGTTTTCAGCTTTCTGTAACTTCTTTATTTTTCCACTGGCCTTTTTTATACTCTACTTTCTTTCTCTATGCTACCCCTCCCTACCACCATCCTATTTCCTTCTCTGCCAACATATTGGTCTTGTCCCATTCACCAGTTTTACATTTCCTCCCTGTAGGTGTTTAAGTTCTTCATTCATTATCTCTCGCGTCCTCTTTTCTCTCCCCTTTCCCCCACCCCCACCCCCACCCCGACATCTTTCTATTGCCTTCCCCCAACCCCTTTCTCCCACTTGTTCTCCTCCTCTCTCCGCGTCCTCCTCTCTCCGCTTCTTCGCTATGATTGACTATATCGGGAATCTTTTGTCTGTAGGCAACGGTTTTTTTTTCCTCCTCCTCCTTCTTCCACACACATTTCCGCTTTACTGAGAGCAAGACGCTTCAGATAAGTTATATATGTTTGTATTTTGTTTTTGCATGTATCCTCGAATAAGGCTCACGCCGAAATATCGGATGTTGTATGTTTTTCATTTATACATTCTCATACTTTATATTCGTTTTTTTCTCACCTTGCTCACTTCCTCCCTCACTTTGTAAAACTGCACCATACACCTCTATCTACCTTATTTAAACTTTGTATACATATGACTTCGGAGTCGGCTGTGTCCTGTTCGGAGACGGAAGATGGTGACTTGTTCCTTTCTGTTTAGCATGTGATAGTCATCATGTGGTGGTGTTTGTGGCTTCCTGTAGGTTTTTATCATGCTTTTCTTCTGATTATAGGTGATTGGTATGTCTGGTTGCTCCATTTCAGTGCCCTCTTTAGCCAGATGGTCAGCTTTCTCATTGCCTGGTATCCCACATTGGGAGGGAATCCATTGCAAAGTGACTCCATGTTGTAAGCCAAATTTTGACAAGGCATCCTTAAGGTCTGGTAGTTTGTTGCTCTGAAGAGCTTCCAGTACTGATCTTGCATCTGTGAGAATTACCACAGGACATGTATCAATTCTAGAGTCTGATAGTTTTTCAACTGCAGCAATAATTGCCCTAACTTCTGCATCAAAGTTGTTGCAGTATTTACCAGTGGGCATTGAAATCTTGTCAGTGGTGTTGTTTGGATATTCAATATATGCTCCTGCCCCTCCATTCTTTATGGCATTATGTGCAGATCCATCTGTATACACACGTATCCAGGTGTCACATGGATATTTGTCATCCAGAACACTAAGTGTGGCTGTTGATCTTACAAGACTGCTCTGCATCTCACCATTCTGCACACCTTTCACTTCAGTCTGAATAGTTAAAATGTATAATCTGCTTCTTTCCATGGTGTATGCTCTGGTACAGATGATAATGGAGCGACTACAGTTGGAAGGTCAGATATCAGCTTACGCATACGCTTGGCCTGATGAATGAAGCTGGTTCTTTTAAGCCGTCCTAATGCCAAGTTATTGAATCTCTCCTTCAGGGGATGGCTTACAGAGCTAATGAATTTTTCTCCCATGGTCATGACCTTTGTGTCTCTAAGTTCCTTTAGCTGTTGAACACCAACTATTTTCTACATTTCTACTATTGGTGTGGACCTCATGGCACCTGTGATAATCCGTAGTGACTGATTTTGAACCTTGTCTAGATTATGCAGCGTAGTGTTTGATGCTGTGCACCAAGATGTTGAGCCATATTCTAAATGTGGTAGAATACTTTGCTGATATACATTCTTGAGGATTCTTTCACTAGCTCCCCATGTGGTTCCACTCAATTTTCTTAATATGGCTAGTTTTCTTCTGGCTTTTGCTTCTGCACTGTTGATGTGTTGCTTCCACGTCAGTTTTGAGTCAAGAGTCACTCCTAAGTAAGTGGGTTGGTTGTCCAACCTTAAGGGTATTTCATTTACAAAGATTTTATCTGCTTTCTGTTTAGATGAGAGGGTGAACAGAGTGGTACTTGATTTCTCTGTGTTGATACTTACACACCATTTGTTTGTCCATGATGTCAAGATGTCTGCTGCTCTTTGGAGTCTCTGTGTAGCAACTGTCGCATATTCATCTGTACACCACATGACCAGATCATCTGCATACAGTGCCGCTTTGATTCCATAGGGAAGTTCCTTGACCAGGTCATTAATGAATACAAGGAATAGTGTAAGCGAAAGGACTCCTCCTTGTGGTACACCATGTCGCAGAAGTACTTTCTGGCTTTTGTGACCATCCATTACTACTCTAGCTCTTCTATTGTGTAAATAGGACTTTATCCAGTTGTATAGTCTTCCATTCACATTGCAGTTTTTTAGTTTCCACAGCAGAACTTTTTTCCATACTTTATCAAAGGCTTTCTTCAGGTCTATCCACGCTGCTAGTACAAGGTTTTTCTCTTGGAATGCATCCTCAATCTCTTGAGAGAGATAGGTCACTTGATCTTCCGTACTGTAGTACTGCCTAAATCCTGCTTGTTGTGGAACGAGAAGGTTTTCACTTTCTAGGTACCATTTTAGCCTCAGATCAATGATGCGTTCCATCGTTTTGCATAGGCAGCTAGTGAGACTGATTGGCCTGTAGCTGGAGGCAGTATCACTGTTTTTCCCTGGTTTTAGCAGTGGTACCATGCTTGCTTCCTTCCAGATTTGAGGTAACTTACCTGTGCTCCAGCACATATTGAAAATATCCAACAGCTTTCCCATTGCTGCCATTCCCAGGTTCTTGATCATTTCATTGGACACTCCATCTGGTCCTGGTGATTTCCTTGGTTTCAGTTTACTAACTGCTAGGTCTAACTCACTGCGTGTGATTGGTGCATCCATGACCTCCACTTTTCTGACTTGTTCCTCCTCTTTCTGTGGCTCGATGCGCACTGTACGCTCCTTCTCTGGATGGATATCAATGTTGCAGTCCTGTACAAACATGCGAGCAAAGTGATCTGCTACCTGCTTACCTGTAAGAGTTTTCCCATCCTCTATTAGTGTAACCTTTGTACTTCTTCCAGTACTCTCATAATTTAACTGTTTGATTAGTTTCCACAGTTTCCTTCCATCCGTTTCAAAGTTTAGGGACTCTGTTTTCTCTCTCCAACTTTCCCGTCTGGCTTGCAGCTTTGCTCTCTGAAATTTGGCTTTAGAATGTTGGTAATTATTGTGATGTTCTTGGCATGGTCTATTTTCTGATTGTTTTCGAGCTGCTTCCACATCATCATGGAGTTTTCCCAGCTCACTAGACCAGTATGGTTTATAGTCCCTGCGAGCTCCTCTGGGAATGGTTTCACGAGCGGCCTGAAGGATACAAGCAGTGAATTCCTTCACTATGCTGTTAATATCCTTACCTTCTATGGACAGCTGTCCCACCAGGATACCTGTACGATGTCTGTACATTGTCCAGTTTGCTTTTTTATAGTTCCATCTGGGGAGAGGGCTACTGGTGTTAAGGAGTTCATTTTCTATTGTCAGGAAGACTGGTCGATGGTCACTACCTCCAAGTTGTTTTCCAACTTCACGTGTAATGTTCCACTTCAGATCTGGAGAGTGGAATGCCAGATCTGGTGTTGATTTTGTATGCCAAGCCCTTGAGTAAAATGTTGGGGGATCCATTGGCTGGTTGATCAGGAGAAGTCCATTATCATCCTGCCAGCTCTCAACTTCCTCTCCTCTCTTGTCTATGTGGTCATAGCCCCAGCTCTGGGAATGGCTGTTAAAATCACCACAGACCATCAGTCTCTTTGTGTGGGATTGTTTCTAAAGCAAGTGGGCGGTCATTAGGACAGTAATAGTTAAGGAGGTGGAAATCTGTATTACTACTTTTTAGATGGATCATCTGGTATTCGGCTCCTTCCATGTACACTCCCACCTGACATGCGCTGATGTTATTCTTAACAAGTGTGAGTACTCCTCCTTTTCTTCTGTCCTGTCGGTCTGATCTAAAACACTGGTAGCCTCTGATTTTAAAGGCGGCATCTTTGGTTAGGTATGTCTCCTGTATGCAGCATATACTTACCTGCTCTGCAAAAAGTATGTTCTCTAGTTCAACCTTTTTGCTATAGCCATCTCTAACACTGCTGACACCCTCAGCATTCCACTGCATTATTTTAAGTTCTTGCTTTTTGGCTGTTTTCTTCTGTTGTATTTTTTGGCCAGTAGCTCTACTCTCATGTCTCTGACTCCACAAGATGAACTGAGAGGACCTCCAGTAGCATTGGGTGGACCCTTTCGATGCAGGGGGCCTGGCACTGCACCTGCCTGGTTAGTCTTCACAGGGCGAGCACCACGTTTGAAAACTGCAGATAGAGACATTTCATTAGCGATAATGCGTGTTACCCTGATTTTTGCGATGCGCCTTTTGGCTGGGTAACTCCGACTTCAGCACCTAGATATTGTGTAATACTGGTGTTACTCTAAACCTTTGATCTGGTGGTATCATTTCTTATTTGGTCTCTTCTTGTCACATTTAGTACTCTAATAGTTCATAATATTTTCATATTTTCATAATATTTCATCATGTATTAATAATTCATATCTCATTTCTGTCATGTTAATTTTCTCTTTGTTTTTTTTTATTGCGTTTTTATTGTGTTGTACAGCGATCTTTTTGTTTCAGTTGTGATGTGCTTGTTTTCAGTAAAGGTGTCATTTGTTCAATGACCTGATTTTCTTTCTTGCATCTGTTCTGGATTCCGACATGGATCCACCCCCAGAGAATGGCTTTGTCCTACTTAGGTGTTCTCGGGGTTTGAGATTTAAAATGTCACAAATGTGTAGATGTTCCAGATGAGAACATCCTTTTAGGAGTGTTTGATTTCTGGACGTTTAAGGGGGGCTTGTTTAAGGCTATCTGAGAAGGCCTGGGGCTGTTGTGTGTTTCACATAATCTGCCTGTTCATATCGACTCTGCGACTAAGAAGATATAAAATACAAGCTGTTGTCTCTGGCAACGATCCTGACTATTCAAAAGCCTCTGTTCTTTGCTATCAGTTCTGGGAACCTTAAGAATGAACAAGGAGAAGACTGCGAAAGCCACCTTGGATAGGTTGGATAGGCTGAGTATAGGCAGCATCGGGTTGAGTGATGACAGTCACTGTCAACTGGGTGGGAGGGGGGGGGGAATGATCGAACTAAGGGAGAAGAAGGGAAGTGAACTTTTTTTTTCCTAAAGAAGTGGTTTAGCGCGCGTTACCCACAAGCAGTGTGTGACTGGCTCCACCAGCAGCCCCACGCTTCACCGAGTGTTGGAACGGAAGGCGGAGTATGCATGGGAATGCACAGAATGCGGAGATGCCAGTCTCTGAGTACAGTTATTTTTTGTTGTTTTTTTTCTCTTTTTTTGAAGGGGAGGAAAGGGGGGGGGGCGCATACCCTGTTCCGCCATATTTGGTTATTTGCAGTGCACACTTTTGCAATGAACAGCGACCACGGTTTGAGTAAGAAAAAAAAAAAAAAGACGGAAATTGTCCAGAAGTTACAATATGACGAAGTAGCGTAGGTATATTGGCGGTTACAGCCTTATAAATCATGCTGTTATTTCTTCTCACATCATTTTGTGAATAAATTCTTCTCATCTACAACCCAGGATCTTCCCGCCCAGGATATTGTACGCAGCGTATTTACGTTCATTCAACCAATGACATTTGATGTATTACACATTACAAAATCAAGCAATCAAAATAGATCAATATTTATTATACATTATACGTCACGCAACATTACATGCATAAGACATCAATATATCATCATGAATTAACACGTATGATATTAATAATAACGCATAATTCTCGAATATGTAACTGAATCGGGTGGGCCGGCTGGACTGGGCTCTCCTGGCCCTCCTAAGTAAAGCATACATTCATCTTAAAATGGTGTCAACACACTGATTAACATATTCCAGCCACTGCTGCTATGAATCCACCCCCTCACACTACACATCATCTCTATGTTGTGCCAACGCACTGAAATATCATGACATATATCTCCCTCTATGTGCCAACGCATTGATTAACATATTTCTGCTGTTGCTGCTGCTATAAACCCCCATCCCCATATTTCACATAAGCTCCACTTGTGCCAACGCACAGCATACCATACCATATCTCCATGTGTACCAGTGCACTGAATATCACATATCTCCACTTATGCCAATGCACTGCATATCAAATAACGGACCTTGGTATGCCCATCCAATATGATAAAATTCATCAGAAATCAGCGAATCTCCACGTACGACGAAATGATAATAATCCAACAGCACATCATTATTTCACGACACGTTATGTAATCCACAGTGCATTATAATCACACTTTATGAGCTCGGCTGGGGGCCAACACAGTCGAAACGAATTCAGCCCCTGTTATATCCTCTGGTTTTCTGCTCTCCTTTTCCCACCACGCATGTTTTCTTATTTATAGGCCTTTCATTCCCGGATGCGTGAACAGTGACGCTTTACTCCCACGCCGTACACTCGTGGAAATTCCGAGTGACCGTTCACACAGTCTCATAACGGCCTTAGTTGAATAACACTTTCAAGTTCTGAATTATTATTTATTGAAGAAGTTGAAGTTGACGTGTTCTTTTTTTTTTTAATTCTGTCATTTGAATCAATGATATTGCTGCATTATAACACAGAATATCTCTCAGTGATTATAGTATTGAAGCTTGAAATATTCTTTTGATTACATGCGGACGTTATCTTCACACATAATCCAAATTTCTGTGGTCTAGAATAGGTTTCAAAGATATTACAACATTCACTTGAATCTCTCTCTCTCTCTCTCTCTCTGAACCTTAAGTGCCCAGGGCACATGGGGCTTCCGCAAAGGTTTTCCACAAATGCCTGTCCTTCGCCTTTTTTTCTGCTCTTGCCCAGGTGAGCCCTCTATTGCTCAACATCCTTTCTGTTGTTCTTCTCCATGTCTCTTTTGGTCTACCCTTACTTCTGTTCCCCTGTGGTGTCCATCTTAGTGCTATTTTTGGTAGTGAGTTGTCAGTCATTCGGAGCACATGTCCCAACCATCGCCAGCGTCTTTCCTCAATAATTGTTGTCAGTGGTTTCATCTGCATTTCTGCTAATAAAATGTTATTTCTTATGGTGTTTGGCCAAAATATTTTTCTAATTCTTCGTAAACATTTAGTCTGGAAAGAATTCAACTTGTTTTCTATGGTTTTGGTGATTTTCCAGCATTCACTGCCATAGAGTAGTACACTTAGAACATTACTCTTAAATATCCTGATTTTCATATTTATGCTTAGTTTTTTTTAATTTCCATATTGTCTGCAGCATTGCAAAAGCCTGGTTTGCTCTAGTAAGTCTGCTGTTGATGTCCTCTGTGCTGTCTCCATTTTCTACTACTCTGCTGCCAAAGTATACAAATTCGTTGACCTCATCCACTAACTTGTTATCTACTCTGAGTACATTTCTGTTGTTCACATTTTGCTTCATTAACTTTGTCTTTCCTACGTTGATCTTTAGTCCTATGTTGTTTGCATTCTAAGTTAGCTTGTTTATTTTATCTTGCATATCTTTGTGATTCACTTGAATACGTCCGCTGAAAAGTTCACTGAATTCGTTTAATTCTGACAAATAAGGTCACAGATGTATTGTTGACACCATCAGTTGGAACAAGATGCAATGGAACATAAAAGTCGTTGGTTTCGTCATTAAAGCACATAAATCAGTGTTCATAAAATCAATGCCTGGCTTATACATTGTAAATCAGTTTTCCAATAGGACACACCTCTAGATCCTTCTATTAGTCAGCTGGTTGGCTACCTACTTATTGGGCCGTGATTAAATTTCGGGATGAGTCAGTCCACTATCTTTTTTTTTTTTCAAAACTGTGCAAATTGCGTCCCAAGGTTAGCACATATGCCTTACCTGTCAGTTGCGTCAAATCCGTCTATTCAATTGTCCCGTGCACTGTCTCTTTTATGTCTTAGGTTCCAGTGATTAGTCTGTTTTCTACTTTTATTGTGTCCTCGCATTTCATTGTGTCTTGTATTTTTTTGGTATCTACTTAGTCTGATTACTCTTCTGAGCGTCCTGTCGTAATATTACTACTAATGCCATGGGAGTGTTTATCTCCCAAACTTTCCATCGTTTCCGACCTACTTTCTGTTTATTAATAATAATCATAACTACGACTGATGAAAAAACTGGAAGAGGTGGAGAGTTTTGAATATCTTGGATCATTACTAATTAAAAATGGAGATACAATGAGGGAAATTAAAAGGACATCTATCGCCATTCAAAAACGTAAAACACCTAAAGAAGCTGTGGGGAGGAACAGACAGAACTTTAAAATAAGATTGAGATTTTTAAGGGCATGCATCTTTCCCATCGAAACATATGCCTGTGAGACCTTGACACTTTACAAAACAGCTGAGAAACACATAAATACCTTTGAATGTAAATGCTACAGAAGAGTTCTCCAAATATCGTGGACACAAGAAGAACAAATATATCCATACTACAAGATATTGAAGAAGGCTGGCTAGCAAAGAGGATTAAACAGAGAAAACTGAAATATTTTGGACACATTAAACGTCATGATAATCTAGAAAAGACCGTCTTGGAAGAGTACATAATGGGGAAAAAGAAAGAGAGGAAGACCAAGGCGAAGATGGCTGCAAGACATCGTTGGTGATCTGCAAATGGAATCATCAACAGCAGGGCATCTTGCTCACAACCGAGAGGCCTACAGGAGTGCTGTTAGGGAGACAAAGTTCTGCAAGGGACATGCAAATGACTAAATCATATCTATAATCAAAATGTTAATTGTAATAATAATAATAACATTAATAATAATTAATAATACAATAACAAGTATGATGCTATCCTGATCTACAAGGAACTATGCTACAGTTACTTTGTTCGGCCGTTATTCTCCTTGCGGATTACTACGCCATTCAGCCAAACTACCCACTTGACTAGGTCTATAAACTTACGACACTCATGGAGTCTACGTTTGATCTGGGCTAAACAAAATAATCCGTTTTCTATGAGACATAGCAAGTCAAAATAAGTCCTTTACTAACTAGCAAACTAGGCCATTCACAATAAATCTGCCCGAATAACCATATTCTGTTTTTTAAAAAAGGTAAAGGAAATGAGGAATAAACAACAAAAAAGGGTTAAGAAAAGAGACATTGCGCCCATATATAGAATACACAGAAATAGAAACTAGTCTGAATAGTTGAATGAAATGGGTTGCTGGTTTGATCGCATCAACAGAACGTGAAAGCCGAAATCAATACAGATGGCTATGAATGTGTGCAGAAGGGAAACGAGGATTTCTTTTCCTACACGTCTGGCATGTAGAACTGGTAGGTCTTTGATAACTGAGAGCTGAACCAACAGAAGTATTCAAATATAAGTGCAAGTACCGTATTGTTAAAATTGTGTACTAGGGGTACAAGTACTGTATTATTAAACTTGTATGCTAGGAGTACAAACCCTGTATTGTTAAACTTGTGTGCTAGTAGTACAAGTACAGTATTGTTAAACTCGTGTGCTAGTAGTACCAGTACTGTATTGTTAAACTCCTGTGCTAGTAGTACCAGTACTGTATTGTTAAACTCCTGTGCTAGTAGTACCAGTACTGTATTGTTAAACTCCTGTGCTAGTAGTACCAGTACTGTATTGTTAAACTCCTGTGCTAGTAGTACCAGTACTGTATTATTAAACTTGTATGCTAGGAGTACAAACCCTGTATTGTTAAACTTGTGTGCTAGTAGTACAAGTACAGTATTGTTAAACTCGTGTGCTAGTAGTACCAGTACTGTATTGTTAAACTCCTCTGCTAGTAGTACAAGTACAGTATTGTTAAACTCGTGTGCTAGTAGTACCAGTACTGTATTGTTAAACTCCTGTGCTAATAGTACACGTACTATATTGTTAAACCCGTGTGCTAGTAGTACAAGAATTGTATTATTAACCCTGTGTGCTATTAGAATACAGACAATCCTGGTCAGTGGTTCTCAACTGTTTATTTTAACGAGACCCTAAACCAGCTATGGTAATGATCTGCGAGCTACTGAGGACCGGGAGGGTAGTCCCACAAGATGTTTAGGATACTGAGAGAAGTTCAGCAAAAAAAATTAACTAATTATGTACCAGTGCCTCTAATTTGACCTGACTTTGCCACTCATTACCAAAAAAAAAAAAACAAATTATGCATAATGTCACTTCCAATCATTCATTTACCAAGACATTACAAAATACTCAAGATATTAAGAAGAAAAGAATATTTCAAATACAAAATTTCAATAAATAATAATGAGCCTGGTTGTTGCTATTTATAACTATATATATTTAGGCTTGAGAACATAAAGTAGGAGGATTTCTATAAAATTCTGCGTGGATTTTTTTTTCCTTTAGAATGTTAAATTTCTGTTTTGTTTCTTTCTTCATTTCCTCAGTTTAAAAAAAAAAGTCTTCTGGACATCCTACCTTAAACCCCCAGCAACTCTGTCATAGACCCCCACCCCCCATGACCCTAATTTATATCGCGATCTGAGGTTAGGAAACATTTATTTAGATATTTACATACAATTACATAATGAAAAAAGCGGTAGTGATATATATATATGATTTAGAAGGGAGCTCCTCCAAGCCGAAAGGCATGTGTTTTATCCTGTAAAGTGATATGCCGACTTCTCGCATTACTGAAGTCCAAGCTTCTGTTTCTAACCGTTTTTTTTTTACTGTATTTTTTATACACATAAAACAGTTCTTGTTCGGTAAGTTCTAGAGGCTAAAATGATCTGTTCTGTTCTTTTGTTCTGTCTTCCTGGAACTGAGGTCCAGATCTGACACTGTTGCGGTGGGTGTGAAGACTGTGCCAGTCCTGGCAGTCAGAGATCCGAAGATGACATGCTAGCGTCAGGGCTGGCTGGCGAGCCGTAGCTGACCAGGACCTTGTCCCACTTCTCCGTTGATGGCCACAGTAACAGGCCGACCTTGGCTAACGGAGTAGGGATCACCATAGTCCCCATTGTAGAGTCTGCTAAAGTTATAGAGTCTGCTAAAGTTACAGATTCTGCTAAAGAAGCACTGCATACTCCCCTGGTTTATATATATATATATATATATATGAACCTTAAGTGCCCAAGGCACATGAGGCCTCTGCAAGGGTTTTCCACAAATGCCTGTCCTGTGACTTTTTTCCGCGTTTGCCAAAGTGAGTGCTCTATTGCTCAACATCCTCTCTTATTTTCTTCGCCATGTCTACCTTGGTCAACCGTTACTTCTGTTCCCTTGTGGTGTCCATCTTAGTGCTATTTTTGGTAGTGAGTTTTCAGTCATCCGGAGCACAATATCTATATATATAAACTTGTTTGCATGAACGCAAATTGACAAATTGCCAACCTTTGTGGCTAAATGGTTAGTGCGTTAGTCTTTCAAGGCGAAAGCCTGTGATTCGAGTTCTGCTTGAATCATCCCAGTCAGCCCCCAGCTATAGAAATGGGAACCTGGCCCCTCCTTAAACTGGGTAAGGAAAATCGACCGGGCGTGATGCTGACCACACCATCTCTAGGTGGCTCCATGGCGTAATAGGGCTACTGTTACATGGACATAAAAGGGTTAAAGTGCACAGGAAGACATTTTTGTTTTATAATTGCGCTGTTGGCATACATATACCTTCTTCTTCTTTTGAGCAGTTGCTGAATCTTTCCGAGCCACAGAGGCTCATTCCTGCAAGCACGACACGTCTCCATTCCTCTCTGTTCTTGAGCTTTTCTTTACCAGCTGCCCATTTGCAAGAGCACGTATATCTTCCTCTGGCTAGTCTCGCTATCGTTGTCTAGGTCTACCTCTTGGTCTATCCCTTTTCATCATTTCTGTATAGGCCATCTTTGTAAGTCTGTCCTCCTCTATTCTCTCTATATGCCCGGGCTACCTCAGTCTAGTGTTTTTTCATAACGGCTGTTATAAGCGGGGATTTAAACGATGTGTAGATTTCTTTGTTATTTTTTCATTATTGTGTTATAGGGTCTCTTACATCCCATAGCTCGCCAAGATTTCCTGTCTTCGGCGAGTTTTTCAATCTCATCAAGGGATGTTATGCCCACTGAACTGGCCTCTCTTAACAATGTCCTCTTTAGAGTTTCACGTGGTCGACCTTTTTATCTTCTTCACCCTGTTATGTTCCACTTGATAGCTTGTTTTGGGATCCTCTGATTGTTTCTACTCATCACATGACCGATATATGTACATCTTCTTTTTCTGATCACCCGTGAGACTGGTTGTTGTTTGCTCATCTGTCTTATCTCTGCATTGTTCTTGAATTCGTTCCACTTTATACCGAGTATTTTCCTTAAGCGTTTGTTTTCGAAAGAGTTTAATTTATTATTTAGGGTTCGGTCCATAAATTCTTCTCGGGATTCTGTTCTCAAATGTCTGTATTTGGTTTTAATATTGTTATCTTGTACCCCATGTTTCTGCTCCATATAATACAACTGGTCTGAGCTGTGTCTTATAATACGTTTACTTTGGTGCTGTGGAACAGAATTTATGATTGTAACAGTTGTCAAAGGGAGATATATGTCTTGTCTCCAGATACCTCCGCTAGTAAGACATTTTACTTTGCGAATGGAGAAGAAACCACAGTTTTAATCAAAGCTACGTTATCAACTCCGTGGACGGACTCGATTCACAACAGTCGATTCACATGCCGCCCTAGAGGCCCAAATCGATATCAATGATAGATAGCAGGCAGCATCGTGCCTTGACAGCTGAGGCAGAAGGCGGATCGATTCTAACCCACAGCTCTCTTCGCCATTCATAAGAAAGGACGTCTGTGTATCGTTGGTTACACGCTTCGCCGTATCGATCAATGCGGTCAAACCGGATACCTGGGAGGCTTCGTTAAATTAAATGATATTAGTAGCGATCTACAAGAAAATGTTCTAGTGTCTTCTGTTGGCTGCAATCAACAGCTGGTCTTGAATTGAAGCCTCACAAAAAAAAAAAAAAAACTATTAAAATAATGAACGTTCCCTATAGGGGCTCTTTCTGGGGATTTATTTCCGGGAGCTGATTGTTGATATGTATACTCCCTGTCGTGACCTACTTTAGCTGCCTTAATTCATTTACAAAGAGGCAGCATGAACAGTGCATCTGTTACTTGTCAGGGCTGCGAAGCTGTTGTACGAGCAGATGCAGTTAAATGATTGTTATCTGCTGAAGCTTACAGACATTAATCTGTCCAACAAGGTCTCCTACAACGCAGCTGTTACGTGAGTGACAGGGCGCTAAAGATGGCAGTTCATTCATTCAGCTTTCCAAGCCATTCCCGCCCCCTGCTGCAGTGTTGTCTCCACTCCTCCTTGGTCGTGGTCCTCTCCTGCCAGTTGTCCACTCCGATGGTCTAAAAATGGCAGTGACGGAGCTAAGCTAACACACAGGCTCTATTGTGGGTGGTGGAGCATGTTCAGCCGGTGCACATGCCCACGTGTGTCCCTTATACGTGTACGGCGTGATCATAGTGCTGGACGAACGTATGATGTCTCATATCGTAAGTAGTAATAACTCAACATACAACAATATCCAACTAAACGGACACTTTGACCGCTACTCAGGCTCAGGTCACGACCTCTGCATCGAAGAACAAGTCCAAGCATAAGTCCAGCCCCAAGATCTCACGTACGTACCCATTTTCTCGGACTCGTGTAGGCAGATAAAGACCCCCCACCACCCAGTACTTCCATAGTCTCTCTCTCTCTTTCTCTCTCAATAGCTTCTCTAGCTGTTCTCTCTCAGTTACCCCCCCTCTCTTGTGATCAAGTTCAATAGCAAATCAGTCACATGACCCAATGATCCACGCTCATATCGTCACTTGCTTGAACGTGTGATGTACCAAGCCCGGAACAGTCACGACACACGCAGTAACTTATAAGCTATTATACATGCTACGAGGCCCCGGGGTGGGGGGAATTTTCCTGTTTAAAGGTAGGCTCCGGGGGGGGGGGGGGGTTTCTTGTTTAAGGGCAAGGCTCCGGGCGGGGGAGGGATTTTCCTGTTTAAAGGCTATTCTCCGGTGGAATTTTCTTGTTTAAGGCCTATACTCCGGGGGGTGGGGGTTCCTTTTTAAGGACTAGGTTCTGGTAGTGGGGGAAATTTCTGTTTAAGGGCTAGGCTCTGGGGGGTGGACTTTCCTGCTTAAAGGCTAGGATCTGGGAAGTGGGTGGTGGGGGGAATTTCTGTTTAAGGGCTAGGCTCTAGGGAGTGGGTTGGTGGGGGGAATTTCTGTTTAAGGGCTAGGCTCTGGGGGGTGGACTTTCCTGCTTAAAGGCTAGGATCTGGGAAGTGGGTGGTGGGGGGAATTTCTGTTTAAGGGCTAGGCTCTAGGGAGTGGGTTGGTGGGGGGAATTCTGTTTAAGGGCTAGGCTCTGGGGAATGGGGGGAATTTCTGTTTAAGGGCTAGGCTCTGGGGAGTGGGGGAATTTCTGTTTAAGGGCTAGGCTCTGGGGAGTGGGGGAATTTCTGTTTAAGGGCTAGGCTCTGGGGAGTGGGGGAATTTCTGTTTAAGGGCTAGGCTACGGGGGGAGGGGTATGGAATTTCCTGAGGGCTAGGGTCCGGGGGGGTGAATTTCCTGTTTAAGCGCTAGAGACCGAGGGAAATGAATTTCCTGTTTGAGGGCTAGGGTCCGGGGGGGGAGGGATGAATTTCCTGTTTGAGGGCTAGGATCCGGGTGGGGGGGAGGGATGAATTTCCTGTTTGAGGGCTAGGGTCCGGGGAATTTCGAGGGCCCCAGAGTGACTGAAAAGGATAAGCTGTGGAGGGGGGGGGGTGTACCAGGTTACAAAATCTCTCCCTGGACCTCAGCTAAGAAGCGTCATTTTCTGGGCAACTTCTGCCCGATGATACCCCGGGAAGTGTTTGACCTATGTGATCGGTCAGAGAACTACGCGAGCAGTGACCCAGAGGCAGATCAGCAAATAGGCTAGCCAGGCTTAGGTCTTGGGACCTGGGAAAGTAGGAAACCAGGCCTCAAGAGTAAAAAAAAAAAGACAGGAAAAAAACCTGCACATATAGATTACTGTTTTTTCAGGTGAGAATCATTTATAACTGTTCTTGCCGAACCAGCATGATCAGTCAGTCAGTCATTTGCATGTCCCTTGCGGAACTTTGCCTCCCTAACAGCACTCCTGTAGGCCTCTCGGTTGTAAGCAAGATGCCCTGCTGCTGGTGGGTCCATTCGCAGATCTTCAATTTGTTCTTCCTCTCTTTCTTTTTCCTATTATGTACCCTTCCAAGACGGTTTTCTCTAAATTCTCATGACGTTTAATGTTTCCAAAATATATTTTTTTCTGTTTAATCTTCCTTACTAGCCAGCCTTCTTCAGTATTAAGGTCTTGTAGTACGAATATATTTGTTGTTGTTGTTGTTGTTTGTGTCCGTGATATCTGAAGAACACTTCTGTAGCATTTACATTCAAGAGCATTTATGTGTTTCTCGGCTGTTTTGTTAAGTGTCCAGGTCTTATAAGACATATGTTGCGATGGGAAAGACGCATGCCCTTAAAAAATCTTATTTTTGTAGTTCTGTCTGTTCCTCTCCACAGATTCTTTAGTAGTTTTATTTTTTTTTGTTTTTTGAAGAGGGATAAATGTATTCCTTTTAATTTCCCCTCATTGTGTCTCCATTATTTGTTAGTAACCAGCAATGTTATGTTAACTAAAAGACAGTGACATTACAGTTTGTGCTGGTTTTGTGTATTACAAAGATATACAGTGATATTAGAGATATAGCTAGTGGAGAACCAGACCTTGTGGACTTTATAGGACATGGGGAAGGCGGGGGGTGGGGGCTGTCTTAATAAGTTTAGCTTTGGTACCTGAATGGTTATTACTACATCAGTTACTATGTCTTAGGCGGAGGTTATGGTGTAGTGAAGGAAGGAAGGAGTTAATGAATGAAGGAAAGAAGGAAAGAAGGAAGGAAGGAATATCATCCACTGTCCCTTTTTATATCACCTGTTGGTAAATTATCTGCCAGTGTCTTTTTCTATATCATCTGGTAATAAAGTATCTGCCAGTGTCTCTTTCTATATCATCTAGTAATAAAGTATCTGCCAGTGTCTTTTTCTATATCATCTAGTAATAAAGTATCTGCCAGTGTCTCTTTCTATATCATCTGGTAATATAGTATCTGCCAGTGTCTCTTTCTATATCATCTGGTAATAAAGTATCTGCCAGTGTCTCTTTCTATATCATCTGGTAATATAGTATCTGCCAGTGTCTCTTTCTATATCATCTGGTAATAAAGTATCTGCCAGTGTCTCTTTGTATATCATCTGGTAATAAAGTATCTGCCAGTGTCTTTTTCTATATCATCTGGTAATAAAGTATCCGCCAGTGTCTTTTTCTATATCATCTGGTAATAAAGTATCTGCCAGTGTCTCTTTCTGTATCATCTGGTAATAAAGTGTCTGCCAGTGTCTTTTTCTATATCATCTGGTAATAAAGTATCTGCCAGTGTCTCTTTCTGTATCATCTGGTAATAAAGTGTCTGCCAGTGTCTCTTTGGTAGTGCTATGACTTTTGTATTTTATTTTATCCATTACAGGTTGCAGGGATTCAAGAAAAGGAAAAAATTCTTGTCTCTTGAAGAGATTACTGAATATATCTTGACATTTATGATGATGATGATGATGATGATGATGATGATGATGATGAAACACGAGCACTGATACGTTTGGGAGGTCAAAAACAAAAATATCCCTTTCTTGCACACCTTCTTTACCCCTCCCTGTGGCATAGACCATCAACAAGGGCTCTCCATTTATTTCTGTCCTGGGCTGTTTCTTTTAACCGTATCTAGGTGTAGTTGATCTCTTTGATCTCTGCTTCAAAACTCCTTCGTCATGTGTTTCTATGTCTTCCTTGTTTCCTCTTTTCCTGAGGATTCTTTGTCTGATTTTGTTTGTGGTTGGCTTATGAAATGTATGCCCTGTCCATCTCTGGCGTCTTTTCATTATCATTTCTTTCATTTGTGGATTTGTTCGTTGTCTGCCATTGCTCTTCGTTGCAAGTGTTATCTGGCCATCTAATATAAAGGATCTTCCTTAGGCAGGTGTTGGTAAAGATCTGCAGTCTCTGGGTACTTTTGGCTGATAAAAATATTACCACCATACATATAAATTTCTTTATAAAATATATCATCCTTTATTATATATATATATATATATATATATATATATATATATATATATATATATATTATCCTATGAAAATATCATCTTTATAAAAATCTTCTTCTTCAGTTTTCCCAGCTATTAAGGCTCGTTGGTGCATATAAAGTTCACCTCCATTCCTCTCAATTCCTAATCTTCTCTTTCCAGTTGGTGACGCCAACTTCTTGTATATCATCTTCTGCGTTGCCTTTCCATCTTTGTCTTGGTCTGTCTCTAGGTCTTGTTTCCCTCATCTCTCGTGCATACATCATTTTCGTTTGTCTGTTCTCTTCCATTCTTTCTACATGCCCCAGCCAGCACTAGTCCGTTCAGTTTCAAGACATTTATAATTCGTTGGGATTTAAATAAGACGTTCAGTTCAGTGATCTTTCTAGCTCTTCATTACCAACTGTTCGTATCCTTTATGGGCCCAACGATTCTTCCTAGGACCTTGTTCTGAAAGATATATATATATAAAGAAAAATAGCCACAACCAGCGTGTGACTGGCTCCATCATCAGGCGCACACTTCAGCGGGTGTTGGAATGGAAGGCGGAGTACGCATGGGAATGCCCGGAGTGGAGAATGCCAGTCTCTGGTTACAGTTACATAAATATTTTTTTAAAAATCACATCAGTAATCTAAGATTTGCCTTTCGCCGAGTCATTACACAAATATTTGATGCAAGTAAAGAACAAAAGCTAGTTCTTCCCAGCTGCACTTCATTTAAAACAAAAAAAAAAAATTGTTCTCTCCGTTAAACCCCAAATTCGTTACACCGGAATCTGCTAAATCGAGGGTTTGCTGTATGTTACTTTCTCTTGACAGTTGATGTTCATTATTTGTCAGAGCAGCTAAGACGTAAATTGTTATATTTATTTCTCTATATGTCTCGGATGTCTTAATGGGAGAAAATAAACAGAGAGGAAGACCAAGGCTAAGATGGCTGCAAGACGTCGTTGATAATCTGCGAGTGGACGCATCAGCAGCAGGCCATTTTGCTTACATCCGAGAGGCCTACAGGAGAGCTGTTAGGGAGGCAAGGGACAAGCAAATGACTGATACGTCTCGAATACACATTCCACTTTTCAGATTAGTACAAGACAGCAGGAAGAATGCAGGCAAACCAAATCAGATACTTTGTCTTCAGTGTTAATCTTCTGATGCTCATCGCAGCATTTGTTGGTATTACAAATATAGTGAATGGCTATCCTGTTTTAATTGCTCTGTACTGATTTCTTTTTTTTTTAGTCTTGAAAGAAACTGGAGTTAACTTTCGATCAGTGGTTCTCATTCTGGGGTTTTATGACCCCCCAGTGGGCCCATGTAAAGACTTTTTGGGCCTTCCAGATGTGCCTGGTTTGCCGTCAGACGCGGTTTAATGAAACAGAAGCCGTCGTTCACTGACTCTACTCTATAGCTGTGACTCATTCGCCCTTTGGTTATAGATCACTGACTCCATCCCCGTGTTTTGTTGTTCCTCCACGTGGCCATCTGCTTTGTGGCTCGCTGCTCCTTCTGTATCTCTCATCTTTTCTTAGTTATTATTACACAATGGTCTCTTTTTTCCTGTGTTCACTTCGGTTCGGTCATCCAGACAAAAAGTGATAGGTTGTATCCGTAAATCTGATCATCAGCAGTAGGAGTTCTTCCCATCAATTCTCTCTTCCTCCACCCCCATGTGACATGTCCTTTCCAGAACCTTGTCCCTCTCACATCCTCCCTGAATGCTACACCGTCTTGCGCAACCTGATCAGCGTCTTGCAGTGACACATTCAAACTGTCTGTGATGTCCCGAGTTCAGCTACGGTTGGTCGTCCCTTCTCTCTTTTGCCAAGAAGCACTATTAACCTGTCCAAGCTGTTGTGTCTCTTGTTGTGGCCAAAGTATCAACCTCTCCACGCTGTTGTGTCTCTTGTTGTGGCCAAAGTATCAACCTCTCCAAGCTGTTGTGTCTCTTGTTGTGGCCAAAGTATCAACCTCTCCACGCTGTTGTGTCTCTTGTTGTGGCCAAAGTATCAACCTCTCCAAGCTGTTGTGTCTCTTGATGTGGCCGAAGTATCAACCTCTCCAAGCTGTTGTGTCTCTTGATGTGGCCGAAGTATCAATCTCTCCAAGCTGTTGTGTCTCTTGATGTGGCCGAAGTATCAACCTCTCCAAGCTGTTGTGTCTCTTGATGTGGCCGAAGTATAAACCTCTCCAAGCTGTTGTGTCTCTTGATGTGGTCGAAGTATAATTTCCTTCCACACTTAATTCCATTAGTATCTCCTTATTTGATTTTCATTCTATCCCTGATATTCTAAGTGCCCTTCTGTAACAGTTCATTTCAAATGTTGTTATTCTCTCTTCTTGTGATTTGTTGAGTGTCCATGTTTCACATCCGTACGTTACCGCTGGGAATATGTAAGCTCTTAGTAAACATAACTTTGCTTTTTTGCTGCTACCTTGCTACATATTCTTCATTTGCGCTAGTTTATGTGATGCAGCTGCTCTCTCTCTCTCTCTCTCTCTCTCAAGTGTGTGGGAAGAATGAAAGATGGGAGTGATGAAGGGCAGAATGTAAGACGGGCCTGCGTGCCCAATTCTTTACCCTTGAAAAATAAAGATTATTCATTCATTCATTCTCTCTCTGAACCTTAAGTGCCAAGGGCACATGGGGCTTCCGCAAGGGTTTTCCACAAATGCCTGTCCTTTGCCTTTTTTTCTGCTTTTGCCCAGGTAAGCCCTCTATTGCTCAACATCCCCTCTGTTGTTCTTCTCCATGTCTCCTTTGGTCTACCCTTACTTCTGTTCCCCTGTGGTGTCCATCTTAGTGCAGAAACAGATGCAGCTGTTAGTCTTCTTTTAATACCCGCTGTGTAGTCACCATTGTTGCTGATGACTGAAAGTAGATATTCGGAACTTATTTATGTTTTCCAGCTCTTTATGGTCCGCTATCGTTTTTGGATTTGGTTCTGGTACCACTAACGCCACCCCAGCCTTGTCGCATGTTGCCAGGTGTACCTTCAAATATCTTCTACATTTTAACCTGCATTCGCAAAAAAAAACTTGATTTAAAAAAATCAGTAAGAAAACTAGCAACTTTCTTCGGAAAACTAACACTAGTTACCAACTACCTGTTTTTTATTCTATTTTCAGGGGCAGATAATCTGACTCCGAGAGACTAACAAGCACTGGTGACAGCAACGTTACTTGCAACGTTCGAAGGACTGTGTTGTACATCATTGTTTTCGAAGCTCCACCATATTTTGTACTTTTCGTTCTACCTGGCCTCTTCCTCATTCATTCTGGAGGCTGGGACAAAGCGAAGACTCAAGATCGTGTTGAGTTTTCGAGCGAAGAAACGACAAAGGAAAGAAACATGATGTGTTTCAAGTCACGCCTGGTTCAGCTGATCTTCGCTGTGAGGTGAGCGAAGTTCAGATCTAAGTGAAAACCTTACTGCTTCAGGGTTGCGAAAAGAGGCTACAGGTATTCAGCCGACTCTGCATACATCAGCTGAAGGCCCGACCAGATCTCTGAGACAGAATTTGGTTGATAGAGTCACTGGTTTTAGTATCTCCTGTATTGTTGAGAAAACTCCCCCAAATTGTCCACATTACGTCATGGTTATAATAGCCACTAGCTGGGACAAATGACATCCGGCGGCGGGAGATTTGATTTCGACGATGGCGGCACCTACTGCGGAGGGTGGGAAGATGGTAAGGCGCACGGCAACGGGGTCTGTACGGGTCCCAAAGGCCAGGGAGAGTACGCAGGGGCGTGGCAGTATGGCTTCGAGGTGTCTGGTGTGTACACGTGGCCGAGTGGTAACGCTTACAAAGGTCAGTGGTTCCAGGGCAAGAGACACGGGCTAGGAGTGGAGAATAAGGGCAGGTGGATCTACAAAGGAGAGTGGACCCAGGGCTTCAAGGGTCGGTACGGCGTCAGAGCAAGTACAACTTCGGGAGCAAGGTACGAGGGTACGTGGACCACTGGACTCCAAGATGGATATGGATGCGAGAACTACGCTGATGGTGGTAAGTACTTATATATATATTTTTTTATTTATCCACGTTTTGTTGCATAGAACATCGTACGCACTTGCCTTTATTTATTTATTGATTAAACCAGTGGTTCCCAAACTTCAAGGTTGCCGTCCCTTTGTCCCCCCAAGCCACATCTCCAGCGCCTTCAAAACTTTTATCGTTCTCTTCATGTTACATGCTACTTTCTGTTCCTACCATTGTCATCTTAGGTCTTCTCTAAGCCAGTCTGAGAACTACTGTCCATACCGTGTGGGAGAGGTTTCTGAAACATGTCATTTTATGTGTTTAGTCCATGTTCTGTTCTATGTCAGTAATTTCTTAGACAGACTAGCCTTTGTGTGTTCTATTCTGTGTCAAATAATCTCTTAGATGCAGTTCTTTTTCTATATTCTGTTCAGTGTCAATGATTTCTTACGCACGTTAAGTCGAAGACACTTTACACTGACTAGAATTATATTTAGTGTCTAGGATTTCTTGACAGGTCAAACTTTTTGGCGTCATATTCTGTGTCAAAGATTTCCTGGAGAGACGAGTCTTTCGGTGTCATGTTCTGTGTCAAGATTTCGTAGACAGTTGTCAATATGAAGAATAAGTGCTGTTATCTACATTCAGGTGGAAAAGAGTAATTCATTTAAGTTAGTTATTGATTCATACACACACACAAATATCACAACATAAAATCTTATATCGTAGGTACAAATTAGAAAGAAGGACAATAAATTAGTCGTAAACGTTCTCTCTCTCACTCTCTCTGTGTCTCTCTGTCTGTCTCTCGCTCTCTCTCTGTCTCTCTCTCGCTCTCTCTCTCTCTCACTCTCTCTCACTCTCTCTCTGTGTCTCTCTGTCTGTCTCTCGCTCTCTCTCTGTCTCTCTCTCGCTCTCTCTCACTCTCTCTCTCACTCTCTCTCTGTCTCTCTCGCTCTCTCTGTCTCTCTCGCTCTCTCTCTGTCTCTCTCGCTCTTTCTCTCACTCTCTCTCACTCTCTCTGTGTCTCTCTCGCTCTCTCTCACTCTCTCTCTGTCTCTCTCGCTCTCTCTCACTCTCTCTCACTCTCTCTCTGTCTCTCTCTGTCTCGCTCTCTCTCTGTCTCGCTGTCACGCTCTCTTTCTCTGTCTCTCTGTCGCTCTCTCTCTCTCTCTGAAGCTTTTAAGTGCCCACAACACATCGGTCTTTCGCAAGGGTTTTCCACAAAACGCTTGTGCTTCATCTTCTTCTTCTGCTCTTGCCTTGGCGAGCCCTCTACTGCTCAACATGCTCTCGTTTGTTTCCTCTCCATGTCTCCCTTGGTCTACCCTTGCTCCTGTTTCTGAGGTGTCCACTTTTGTATAGTTTTTTGGTAATGAGTCCTCAGTCGTCGGGAGGACATGTCCCAACCATCGCCAGGGTCTTTCCTCAATAATTGGAAGCAGGGGTCTCATCTGCATTTCTGCCAGCAACGTGTTATTTCTTATTATGTTTGTAAGCATTGTCTTAAACAATACGTTTAAACGTTATCTTAAACAACAACTTGTCTCATGCGTGATCAGAAAAAGATGGACACATGTCGGTCGCGTGATGAGACGAAACAATCAGAGCATCCCAAAACAAGCTATCAATTGGAACACAACAGGCTGAAGAAAAAGAGGTTGGCCACGTGAAACTCTAAAGAGGACATTGTTAAGAGAGGCCAGTTTAGTGGGCATAACATCCCTTGATGAAGTTGAAAAGCTCGCCGAAAACAGGAAAACTTTAACGAACTACCATGCGGGCCCTATGTGACGTTTAACGGCACTGAAAGGATGTAAGAAAAAGAAGCGTTATCTTACATCTTACATCCTTCCTGTGCCGTTAAACGTCACATAGGGCCCACATGGTAGTTCGCCAAGTTTTCCTATTTTCGACGAGCTTTTCAACCTCATCGAAGGATTTTATGCCTACTAGTTTGGCATATAATTTGGTTATAGAAACATTCAAAGTAGATTTTGTCGTATCGCTTTACCTTTTACAAAAAAATAGATGGGGAAAGAGTATATCTACAAGCATTGGGACAGAAGGAGGAAACAGAAGATTGTTTGATTAACTGACTGATTGAATGACTGGCTGACTTGGTTTGTTTGTTGCGTGGTGTAGGTAGGTAGGCAGGTAGATAGATAGATAGATAGATAGATAGATAGATAGATAGATAGATAGATAGATAGATAGATAGATAGATAGATAGATAGATAGATAGATAGATAGATAGATAGATAGGTAGGTAGGTAGGTAAGTAGGTAGGTAGGTAGGTAGATAGATAGATAGGTAGGTAGGTAGGTAGGTATGTAGGTAAGTAGGTAGGTAGGTAGGTAGGTAGATAGATAGATAGGTAGGTAGGTAGGTAGGTAGGTAGGTAGGTAGGTAGGCAGGCAGATAGGTAGGTAGGTAGGTAGGTAGGTAGGTAGGTAGGTAGGTAGGTAGGTAGGTAGGTTGGATGGATGGATGGATGGATGGATGGATGGATGGATGGATGGATGGATGGATGGATGGATGGATGGATGGATGGATGGATGGATGGATGGATGGATGGATGGATGGATGGAGAAGAAGAAGTAAAAATCTAGACGGATCCAAATCCTAGAAATAAGAGAACCTCCCACTGAACAACTTAGTGGATTTCTCTATAAACCCAGGCACAGCTAATGAACCTTCGACCTCTGGCAGATTTCTCCGGAGATTTCTCGTGTCGAACGCGTAAACCAGATCTCTCCTGGCAGCAGAAGCGACCTGCAAACGTGCACGCGTACCTGGCTTCTTCTGACACGCGAACACACAGAAACGCCAGCACACAACCTTCACCTACGACACACTAGCACACTCAACGAGCACTGTAACATGTCACGTTGGCGGAATGCATCTTGTGTGCGCTTTTCTTCCCTTCGATTTTCCTTTCAGTTTTTTTTTTTCCTCGTATAACCTTTTCCGAATCCTTCTCTACCTGCTTGGTTTCGTCCCACGATAAATATCTTGTAGGTCGTTTATTTCGCTGAATGTGCATAATTTTCCCAGTACTTCGCTCCATTTTTCGCTACTCACTCGCGACAGTACAAGACGTTCGGCCGTGCATTAGAAAGGGTAAGGAAGTGTAAACAGCCATCTGTAGCAAGGGTTCTCAACTTATAACTCTGATCCAGATATACAGGGAAAAGGGGTGGGGGGTGGATTTGGTCAGAGATAGTGACTGAATAATCTCTGCTAGGTACTTCTCGTAGGAGCTTTGGGATTAGCTCCATATACTGCATATAAAGAGACGCGTGTAATGAGAGGGACATACACACAGAGACACGTGTACAGAGGTACACACATACAGACGCACACACAAAGGGAGGCACACACACGCACAGAGAGAGACACACACACACAGAGACAAGGATATAAAATGAGACATACACACAAAGACGCACACACAGAGACAAGGATATAAAATGAGACATACACACAAAGACGCACACACAGAGACAAGGATATAAAATGAGACATACACACAAAGACACACACACACAGACAAGGATATAAAATGAGACATACACACAAAGACAAGGATATAAAATGAGACATACACACAGAGACAAGGATATAAAATGAGACATACACACAAAGACACGCACACAGAGACACGGATATAAAAAGAGACATACACACAAAGACACACACAGACACGCGCACAGTGGCACACACATACTGACACAGACATACAACACACAGACAGACAACACACAGACAGACATACAGATAAAGAGAGAGAGAGAGACATTCACATAAAGACACGCACACGGAGATTCGCGTACAGAGTCACACACATACGGACACAGACAGACAACACACAGAGACAACATATAAAAAGAGACACACACAGAGACACACATATAAAAAGAGATACACGGAGACACATATAAAAAGAGACACACAGAGACATATAAAAAGAGGCACACATGTAAAAAGAGACACACACAGTTACACACATATAAAAAGAGACACACATACATACACACATATAAAAATAAACACACATATAAAAATAGAAATACACAAATACACACATATAAAAAGAGACACACAGATACACACATATAAAAAGAAACACAGACACACACACACATATAAAAAGACACACACACAGAGTCACATATATAAAAAGAGACACACAAAGAGACGCATATAAAAAGACACACAAAGTAAAGGTAAAGATAACCCTGTCATGCCTTAGAGGCACATAGGGATATGGTGTTAGTGGCCATATTTTCCTTGACCTGTCAGCACACTGGAGGGTGATATAGACACACAAAGAGACACATATAAAAAGAGACACACAGAGACACATATAAAAAGAGACACACAGAGAGACACATATAAAAAGAGACACACAGAGAGACACATATAAAAAGAGACACACAGAGAGACACATATAAAAAGAGACACACAGAGAGACACATATAAAAAGAGACACACAGAGAGACACATATAAAAAGAGGCACACATAAAAAGAGACACACAGAGACACATGTAAAAAGAGACACACACAGATACACGCACATGGAGAGAGAGAGAGACACACACATTTTGTTTGTGTTCAAGACAGACTGGTTAAAAAGTTATTTTTAGTTGTAGACAAGGGACAGAACCATAGCTCTTGCACAAATCAGACACCGAAAGCCAAACCAGACAAACCTTTTGTATACTATATAATATCTTCTTCTTCTTTTCACCGGCGGGGCGACCTCTACTGGATAAACTAGAAGATAAAACATTTGTGCGTGTTTGATCACACTTGTGACTTCACCATCATCATCACTATCATCATCGTCGCTTTTCACTCCCTTGAGAACATAGGCCACGGATAAAGGCCCTCCAGTCATCCCTGTTCTTGGAATTATTCTCTGCTTCCTTCCATGTGTATCCTTTGTCTCTGAGCATTGTCATAATTTTTTTATTAGACTTGGTATATTTTATTTGGGGGGAGGGGAGGAAAGAGAGAGAGAGAGAGAGAGAGAGAGAGAGAGAAAATGGGGGTGACAGATTGAAGAAGAGGGGAACATAAGGAGCGAAAAAGTAGCGGCCATAAATATTTTTAATTCACGGGTTCCACAGTGACTAACAGGTTGAGAACCGTTGCTCTATATACTAGAGCAGTAAATGATATGGTAATACACCTAGCAATCTAAAGCCGGGATTGTTGGCTTTTAGGAGGAAGATGTAGAGATAACAGTGCAGTTTTACGAAGCAGGTAGGAAGAAATAAATACAGAAGGAATACAACAGAAGCAACGAGATGCGCACGTAGAAATGTATAAAAGATAGAGAAAAGTCAATATTTCAACAAGAAGCCTTTGTCAGAGAAGGGAGTAAATGATGAAATGAAAAAAGTCAATATTTCGACAAGAAGCCTTTGTCAGAGAAGGGAGAAAATGATGAAATGGAAAAAGTCAATATTTCAACAAGAAGCCTTTGTCAGAAAAGGGAGAAAATGATGAAATGAAAAAGTCAATATTTCAACAAGAAGCCTTTGTCAGAGAAGGGAGAAAATGATGAAATGAAAAAAGTCAATATTTCAACAAGAAGCCTTTGTCAGAGAAGGGAGTAAATGATGAAATGAAAAAAGTCAATATTTCGACAAGAAGCCTTTGTCAGAGAAGGGAGAAAATGATGACATGGAAAAAGTCAATATTTCGACAAGAAGCCTTTGTCAGAGAAGGGGGAAAATGATGAAATGATAAATGAGTATAGAAAAATGTACATCAGGGGTCAAGAGAAAGGGTCATTTAGATTTGTTACGATGTGTCAAGTTTACGGTTATGATGACAACATATTAGTAGCGAAAGATAAAACAGGAGAAATAGGGAGAGGCATAGAGAAAGAGAGAAAAAGGCTAAAAAAAAGTGACAGAGAGGAACATAGACAGACACACACACACAGAGACACATATATATACACACAGACGTACATAGAGACCCACATAAAAAAGGCACACACGCAGAGAGAGAGAGAGAGAGAGAGAGAGAACCCCCCCCCCACACACACACACACACAAGCAGAAACGTTGTTTTTCATAATGGCTTTCATAAGCGGAGAGTTAAATATTATGTAGAATACTTTGGTATATATTTTTTATAATAAAATAAAACTTTCACATCCGTTTATTTTAACTTATCTAAGAAAACGTTCACATCAGTTTATATGAACTTATCTAACAAAACGTCCACATCAGTTTGTATTAATGTCTCTAAGGAAACTTTCGCATAAGTTTATATTAACTTATCTAAGGAAACGTTCACAACAGTTTATAATGACTTATCTAAAGAAACGTTCACATTAGTTTATATTAACGTATCTACGGAAACGTTCACGTCAGTTTATTTTAACTCTGTCTAAGAAAACTTTCTCATCAAAGATAAGAAAACTTTCAGGTCTGTTTGAAATTATCACAGAAAACTTTGACATCAATTTGTATTAACTTATGAAAGAACATTTTGACATCAGTTTTTATGAACTTATCAAAGAAAATTTTTTACATCAGTTTTTATTAAATTATGAAAGAAAATTTTGACATCAGTTTTTCTTAAACTATGAAAGAAAACTTTGACATCAGTTTTTATGAACCTATCAAGGAAGGCTTTCACTTCAGAGTTTAGGAACTTTTTCACAAAAAAAAAAAAAAAAACCCTTAAGACTTCGGTTTCAAACTGTAAAACCGCTTCATTCAAGAAATCTTACACCCGATGTAAAAGAAAGATTCCCTTTATTTAACAGAACAAAGTCGGTCTCATTCTGTCCTATATTGCACTTCGTCGTATTCTCCTCGTTTGCTTCCATGTTCTCTTACGTATCTCCGCGTTTGTGTGGTCGAAACAACGAGATCTTTATAGGTGTGTCAACGGGCCATGTGTTATAATTTTAAAAAGGGGTTTAGAAAAAAAGGGTTTAAATTTTGTTTATAAATGGGGAGTGGGGAAAAAAGGGGAAGGGGATTCGGCTCTGACTATTCCAAAAATAATTTCCCCAGCCTATTTCGTTTCTGTTTAATAAAGATAATACCCTCATTTTTTTCATTGAAAACTTTTACTGGAGGGTGGGGGGAAAAAAAGTCCGGTTAAGAATAATGATAAGCAGTGATAAAGTGCGGGACCTTGAGAGTTAACGATAAGGATTAATATTGCGTGACGTGAGGGTTAATAGAGATAGGCGGAAGTTGAAACAGCGAGATGAATTATGGGACTTGAATTTTCATTCAGTTCATGGGGACAGCTGTAGCTTTCATTTTTGGTTTTATCTGGTCTACCTGTGGGAGAAGGCAAAGATCACATTGTGGAATGGGAGAGGCGGATGAGGGAGAAGAAAAAAGGTCGCATTGTGGAATGGAAGAGGCGGATGAGGGAGAAGGCGAAGATCACATTGTGGAATGGGAGAAGTGGATGAGGGAGAAGCAAAGATCGCATTGTGGAATGAGAGTGGCGGATGAGGGAGAAGCAAAGATCGCATTGCGGAATGAGAGTGGCGGATGAGGGAGAAGCAAAGATCGTATTATGAAATGGGAGAGGAGGATGAAGGAGAAGCAGAGATCGTATTATGAAATGGGAGAGGAGGATGAGGGAGAAGCAAAGATCGTATTATGAAATTGGAGAGGAGGATGAAGGAGAAGCAAAGATCCTATTATGACATGAGAGAGGAGGATGAAGGAGAAGCAAAGATTGCATTCTAAAATGAGAGAGGAAGATGAGGGAGAAGCAAAGATCGCATTGTGGAATGAGAGAGAAGAATGAGGGAGAAGCAAAGATCGCATTCTAAAATGAGAGAGGAGGATGAGGGAGAAGCAAAGATCGTATTATGGAATGAGAGAGGAGGATGAAGGAGAAGCAAAGATCGCATTCTAAAATGAGAGAGGAGGATGAGGGAGAAGCAAAGATCGCATTCTAAAATGAGAGAGGAGGATGAGGGAGAAGCAAAGATCGTATTATGGAATGAGAGAGGAGGAAAAGGGAGAAGCGAGGAGTTATGAGACGGGTGAGACGCACCGCGGTACACAACGAGCTTTCTGTTCCGAAACGCTATCGTTGCCATAGCAACGGCGTAGGGCTAATTCAGACAATTGAAACTTTTTATATCGTTAAGAGAGGACGGGGAGGAGGGGGTGAGGATGTACGCTGTAGATGAGGTCCGCGGTGGAAAAATAAAGGGAGTCGGAGTCATTGAAACAGACAATCTATGAGGCGCTTGGATTCAGCATTAGAAGACTAGAAGTCATTTAAGCTTATACAATTTATAGTACTTGGAGTCATGGGCAAAACACAAACAGAAAAGTTGGAGTCATTAAAACATATACAACTAATGACGCAGTTAGTTAGAGTCAGTAATAAAGAAAACACAGGACTCATTAAACTTCGAAGTCATTAAAACGTGTACAGTTTATTAGACAGTTCGGGTGGGCAAAAGAAACATAAAATAGTCGTTGAAAGTTTGGTCTAGCAAGTATCTCCGAGTATCAGTAGTGGATCTTCTGGAACGAACGATGATAGAACTCTAGGATGATGATGTCGTGATGAAGGTCTGTCTGTATTCAGGACTCTCTGCATTCCCAAGTATTCTCCCTTTTCTGTCGGACATTTCGTCTGTCTGTCTTTTCAAATGTAGCTATATGTTCTCTCTCCCTCTCTTTGTCCTTGATTCCCTTTCTTCCCTCACTTCATTCCTTCTTCCTCTCTCTCTCTCTCTCTCTCTCTCTGTGTCTTTCTCTCTGCCACTCATTGTCTTTCTTCCCATCCTTCTTATCTTATCCTTTCTCTTTGGGAAATCACGATCCCTAGTTGACAAGCTGGCGTCAGGGCTGGGGAACCACAGCTGACCAAGACCCTGTCCCCAGCTCTCCGTTGCTACTCCCAGTGTTAGCCTGGCTAACGGGACAGGAATGTCTGCAGCCCCCTCCCCTCCCCCACTGGTGGTGGAGTCTACTAAAGAAGTACTGCACATCTCCTGCTTCTTAACTTCATCCACGGACTGTAAAAAAAAAAAAATAGCTGCCACAACCCGCTTCCACTCAGACACGATCCTGTACCTCAACATCTTCACAGCATCGGCTACAAAGAACACCAGCAGTTCTACGGAGATAGAAGCTAAGACAAGATGGATGGATGGATGGATGGATGGATGGATGGATGGATGGATGGATGGATGGATGGATGGACGGATGGATGGACGGACTGATGGATGGATAGATGGATGGATGGACGGACGGACGGACGGAGTCTTCAAAGATTCACTACCAGGAACCTGTTAACCGAACACTTTGTCCTTAAGTATACCCCATTAAAAAAAAAAAAAACCAGGAGACCGGATGTCGTCCACAGCGATTCCTGAACCTTCCTTCACCTGTAACTGGCGAGTTTATTTCGAGAAACCACAAAACACACTGAGCTTTCTCCTTCACAGACGCCATTTTGAAACTTGTGAGTACAGCACTACCTGCACACACACACAAAAAAAAAATCTATAATTTCGTCCTACGTAACGCCGTACATTCATGTTTCTATCTGGCATAGTTTTTAAGGTACGATTTTCTTAAAGCCAGGGAAAGGCTTTATGATCGCAAATATATGTACATAGTGCGTGTTCATGAGCAATTTCTTCCTTTCTCTCTGTTTTCTTTGGCATAGCTGCATCAATGTTCGAACGTTCACATGATGTACCGGGGTGTAAGGTAAATATGACCACCGTCTGGAGATACCATCATTAAAGACATGACATCCCCCACAGAATGTAGGCAAACAAACATCCTCATACAAGATGGGGGAAGGTTTTATCTGCCTGTCTGGACGCGTGTCTCCCAATATTCCGTTTAGCAAAGCCTCGATTCACTTCGGGAAAAAGCCACATTGTCGATCTTGGGATATAAATAGGTTTAATCTGATACGTTTTACAATTATTCTTGTTGTAAAAGTGGAGGGTTGAATGTTCCCCAGAATATGTTGTACTTTCCCCCCAAATTGGCAGATACTGAGAGTGTTCAGGGTAAGCATGAGGGCGAAGCTGGCTCGGACGATGGATAGAGTTATCTTATCTTGGTGTGATTTGTTATAATGGGGGCTCTTAAAAATTATATTCAGTTTTTGGAATAACAGTTTACCACATGCGCAGGAAACAATGATTTATTCATTCATTCATTAGCATGCCCCTTGCGAAACTTTGCCTCCCTAACAGCTCTCCTAAAGGCCTCTCGGTTGTAAGCAAGATGCCCTGCTGCTGATGCATCCATTCGTAATTCATCTTCAATGTCTTTCAGCCATCTTCGCCTTGGTCTTCCCCTCTTTCTTTTTCCCATTATGTATCCTTCCAAGACTGTCTTCTCCAAACTCTCATGACGTTTAACATGCCCGAAATACTTAAGTTTTCTCTGTTTAATCTTCTTTACCAACGAACTGTCTTCAGTATTTAGTTCTTGTAGTATGGATGCATTTGTTCTTTTTTGTGTCCATGATATTTGAACGATTCTTCTATAACATTTACATTCAAAAGCATTTATGTGTTTCTCAGCTGATTTAAACACTGAGAACGAACTTAAAATATCTTAATTTGTCGATTCTAACACTTGTTTTGTGTGGCAGAACAGCTAAGATGCCTGTCAAGGTTCTATGTCAAGCGGAAGATGACAGTTCTAGTCCTGGAGCGGAAAAGTTAAAAAAAAAAAAAAAGAAAAGAAACATTCAACAAAAAAGTAAAGAAAAAAAAAAGCCCAACAACTTACAGAGTCATGAGTCATGACCCAAAGGGACTCACTCCAGCCAGCCCCCTTCCACCCCCCTCCCCCATTAGAATGTTAGAAGTTTAAAGGACCGAAATACTTGTCTCACGGGTAGGAGGATTTATTCTTGGGGGGGGGGGGTTAGTTATTCCCCTCTCTGTAGCACGGAGATTCCTGCATACACAATGACAACATTTCGTTTAAAAAAAAGAAACCACTTATGTCAAGAAATGGCCATATATAGTAAACAATTAATCCAGCCAATGAAGGAGCGTTTCACACGTGCTAAACCGCTCGCAGCCAATCACAGCTGCTGTTCTTTCTACGCTTATGAAATCTGTCCATATGAATGTCGAATGATGTCCTTAGGCTAAAATTTGAGAGATAAAGAGCAGAATGTCAGGCTAGCCTGCCTGGCAAATGTTTAATCCATTTGAAAATAAAAGTTCACTATTTTTTTTCAAGCGGTTTTTTTACTACTTCGTCATGCGTAATTTCTGGTGAAAGTAGTAGGAAAAGGTCTGTAGATTTAGTGAAAGTAGTAGGAAAAGGTCTGTAGATTTAGTGAAAGTAGTAGGAAAAGGTCTGTAGATTTAGTGAAAGTAGTAGGAAAAGGTCTGTAGATTTAGTGAAAGTAGTAGGAAAAGGTCTGTAGATTTAGCGAAAGTAGTAGGAAAAGGTCTGTAGATTTAGTGAAAGTAGTAGGGAAAAGGTCTGTACATTTAGTGAAAGTAGTAGGAAACCCCAGTGTGGTACCCGGGATCTGCAAAGAATAGGACCACTGTACCCTACCACGCATGATTGTAAAAGGCGACTAAGGAGGGTTCGGCATAGGGCCAGCAACCCTATCTGGTAAAAAAACTATCAGACTGCTACAGAAACAGAAGCAAGGGAAAAAACAAATGCAGGTGGAAGGAGAAATGCTTATCAGGAAACTGAGCCCATGAAGGTTGTGGATGAAAGCCAGCCACTGGAAGTCCCCAGCCCGACTGCAGACCTCCTGGAACCTAAACACAAGATGCAAATAGGCAGCTTGAATGTAAGAACACTTAACCAGACTGGAAAATTAGCACAAACCATCAAGGAAATGCATAGATACAAACTAGACATACTAGGAATACACGAAGCAAGATGGACAGGACAAGGCAGAAGGAAATTAACAACACAGCACATAGAAGATACAATAATATGGTCACGTAAAGAAGATCTTCATGAAGGAGGAGTAGCATTGATTATAACAAAAGAAGCATCAAGAGCATTGCTGAAATGGACCCCAATAAATGAGAGATTATTATATGCACGGTTCAACTCAAGATTCACGAAGCTGTCTATTATAGTTTGTTATGCGCCAACAGAAGCAGCAGAAGAGGAATTAAAAGAAGATTTTTACAACAGCCTCCAAGCCATAGTAGAAACAATACCCAAGCATGATATGCTACTCATCTTGGGCGACTTCAATGCAAAAGTAGGTGAAGGAAATGAAGATAGAAGAAGAATCATGGGAAGAGAAGGAATCGGAGAAATAAATGAAAATGGAGAAAAACTGTGCAGTTTCTGTGAAGAAAACATGATGACCATCGGAGGGACAATTTTCCAACATAAAATCATCCATAAAGTGACTTGGAGGTCCCCAGATAAAACCACAGAAAACCAAATCGATCACATACTAATAAACAACAAGTGGAAACGGTCACTTCAAGATGTGCGAGCAAGGAAAGGAACAGATGTAGGAAGTGATCACAATCTTCTGGTAGCAAAACAAAAACTAAAATTAAGGAAAGCCAAAATCGGAAAACACAGAAAGATACGTTTTGATACAAGAAAATTGAAAGACCAGCAAACAAGAATTGAATTCTCAATAGCACTTAAGAACCGCTTCAGTGTTCTACAAGACGAAGCAGAAATGTCCATACTAGAGTTCAGTAAAACACTACAGGAAACAGCAAAAGAGTTGCTGGGATACCGGAAACGGAGAAAAGAGGAATGGATAAGCAAGACCACATGGGAAAAGATAGACCAAAGAAAAGAAATCAAGAAAAAATTACTGAACACCAAATCACAAAGGCTAAAAGAACAAGTTTTAAGTAATTATGCACAAAAAGACAAAGAAGTGAAGGAATCATGCCGTCAAGATAAACGTCAATACTATGACAATTTAGCAGAAGCAGCAGAGAAAGCAGCATATGCAAATGACATGAAAACCATATAAAAAATCACAAAGCAGATGACAGGTAGCTTCAGCACAAGATGTGAGAGTGCATTAAGGACACATAAGGGACAACTCGTCAGTGGAGAAAGAGAAAAAATTGAAAGATGGAGGGAACACTTTAATACTCTGCTAAACAGAACACAAGCAGCACAAACAATAGACATACCTGAAGCAAAAACGGAACTAAACATCGCTACAGGACCAATAACAATAAGTGAAGTAATGGAGGCGATAAATAAGCTAAAATTAGACAGGGCACTATGTGAAGACGACGTGACTGCTGAGATGTTGACAGCAGAAGAAACAGAAACACCAACACAACTCTGCCAGATACTACAACAAATTTGAGATCTAGAAAAAGCTCCAGAGGAGTGGAAAACTGGCGTTATAGTAAAAGCATCAAAGAAATGTGACCTCAGAGATTGCTGGAACTGGAGAGACATTACCTTACTGCCACTCACAAGTAAAGTATTTTGCAGAATAATCATCAACAGAATTGTACCAGCACTTGAGGGAAAACTTCGGAAAGAGCAGGCAGGATTTATTAAAGGAAGATCATGCATAGACTACATATTTGTACTTAGACAAATATTAGGACAGGCAAATGAGTGGCATAGCACAACATATGCATTGTTTATAGATTTTGAGAAAGCCTTTGACAATGTCAACAGAAATGCACTGTGGAAAATCTTAAGATGGCGTTGCCTCCCCCATAAGATAGTGAATGTAATCAAAGCCCTATACGAGGGTTTTCAGTGCAAAGTGATCTGTGGAGAACATACCTCCAGCAGCTTTAGAGTACAAACAGGAGTGAAGCAGGGATGTGTACTATCATCAACATTATTTATCTTGGCAGTAGACTGGTTAATGAAGGAGGCAACATCAGACAAACGCAGAGGTTTACAATGGACCCTTGACACAGTGCTGGAGGACCTTGACTTTGCGGACGACATTTGTCTGCTATCAAGCAGCCACAAAGAAATGCAAGATAAAATAAACAAGCTAACTCAGAATGCAAACAACATAGGACTAAAGATCAACGTAGGAAAGACAAAGTTAATGAAGCAAAATGTTAACAATAAAAATATACTCAGAGTAGATAGCAAGTTAGTGGAGGAGGTCAATGAATTTGTATACCTTGGCAGTAGAGTAGCAGAAAATGGAGACAGCATAGAGGACATCAACAGCAGACTTACTAGAGCAAACTAGGTTTTTGCAGTGCTGCAGACTGTATGGAAATCTAAAAAACTAAGCATAAATACGAAAATCAGGATATTTAAGAGCAATGTTCTAAGTGTACTACTCTATGGAAGTGAATGCTGGAAAATCACTAAAACCATAGAAACCAAGTTGAATTCTTTCCAGACTAAATGTTTATGAAGAATTAGGAAAATATTTTGGCAAAACACCATAAGAAATAACATATTGTTGGCAGAAATGCAGATGAAGCCACTGACAGCAATTATTGAGGAAAGACGCTGGCGATGGTTGGGACATGTGCTCCGAATGACTGACAACTCACTACCAAAAATAGCACTAAGATGGACACCATAGGGGAACAGAAGTAAGGGTAGACCAAAAGAGACATGGAGAAGAACAATAGAAAGGATGTTGAGCAATAGAGGGCTCACCTGGGCAAGAGCAGAAAAAAGGCAAAGGACAGGCATTTGTGTAAAACCCTTGCGGAAGCCCCATGTGCCCTTGGCACTTAAGGTTGAGAGAGAGAGAGAGTAGGAAATAGTCTGTGTTTTATGGTGAAAGTAGTAGAAACAGTCTGTAACCTCTGGTGAAAGTAATGGAAATAGTCTGTAGCTTGTAGTGAAAATAGTGGAGGCAGTCTGTAACGTGTGGTGAAAGTAGTGGAAATAACCTGTAGATTGTGATGAAAGTAGTGGAAATAGCCTGTAGATTGTGATGAAAGTAGTGATAATTGTCTGTAGATTGTGGTGAAAGTAATGGAAATAGCCTGTAGATTGTGATGAAAGTAGTGATAATTGTGATTGTGGTGAAAGTAGTGGAAATAGTATGTAGCCTTTGGTGAAAGTAATAGAAATAGTCTGTAATTTGTGGTGAAAATAGTAGAAATAGTCTGTGTCTTGTTTTTGAAAGTAGTGAAAATAGTCTGTAGATTGTGGCGAAAGTAGTGGAAATAGTCTGTAGCTTCCGATGAAAGTAGTGGATTCATGTTCTCTAGGAAAGGATTTTGCATGGATGTTATAACTCCAAATGCTTGGAGGTTTGTGTTCCTTGTCCTTTCAGAAAACGTTCCCATAGGACCCCGTGGCCCCGATATATAGACAGTGGGTTAATAGGTGGGTTAGTAGGTAGGTGGGTTAGAGGACGAGTAGGCGGTTGGTGAGAAAGTAAGTAGACGAGTGAATATGCGGGTGTGAGGATAGATGATAAGTATATGGGTATGAGGATAGATGATAAGTATGTGGGTATGAGGATAGATGATAAGTATGTGAGTGTGAAGATAGATGATACGTATGTGGGTGTGAGGATAGATGATAAGTATGTGGGTGTGAGGATAGATGATAAGTATGTGGGTGTGAGGATAGATAATAAGTAAGTGGGTGTGAGGATAGATGATAAGTATGTGGGTGTGAGGATAGATGATAAGTATGTGGGTGTGAGGATAGATGGGGGGAGTGAAGAGGCAGTATGTGGCTGAGTAGATGGGTTGATAAGTAGGTGAATAGGTGAGTAGGTAGGTATGTATGTAGGTAAGTAGTTGAGTAGGTGGGTTGTTAGGTAAATGGACGCGTTAATTGTTGACAAGGTGACTAGAAAGATAGGTGAGTAGTAAATGAGCAGAAAGACTGCTCCGTTGATTGGTCAGCCTCACCTCTTATGAACATGTCCTCAACGAGAAACTAAAAGATTTACCAAAAACTCACTCACTAAAAGTCAAAACTCAACTCAGTTACAATCAAAACTCACTCAAGTACAATCTTACGTCAGTTCTTCAAAAAAACAATCTGGCATTTCCGAATATCAGAACTCTGAACATTACAGAATTCATTTTTTTGTACAACGTGACAATTTTTAATGTTTGATTTTGTGAACTGATTCAAACCGTAAACAATACAAAACCAAACATTCATTTCTCCGAAGTGACTGAAATTTTAAAAACAGATTTTATAACTTGTTTACATATCTGAAATATTATGAAATGTTAAATGACACGTAAACTTGCCAGAGTGACCAATTAAGAAGCCAAATTTGAAAAGAAAACGAACTTTAATATTTCGTATCTGGCATATTCGCAAACGGTATTGAAACAAATAGATGCCGAATAACAGTAGCGGTTATGGGGCATCTTCCAACTTCTCTTGTGACTCAATCTGGCAATATTTGATGGTGGGCGGAGTTTGCCATAAAATTGACAAGCAATCTTGATTCCACACGTTACGTTATATTTCTTGACATTTGTTTCCTGCTGGAGAGAGACACATTACGTCACAGAGTCGGTCTCCGTATGGCACGGTACTTAGCCAGTTCTTCTCAATCACTTTGACTTTTATGGGGTAATATAGTTTTTCAGAGAGCAGCATGGCTCTCAAACAAAGTAAAAACTCCGTGGCTAAAGTTTCAGTTGGTTTACGTCGCTGATGTAAGACGCGCTATTTCTGAAAAGTAAACCATTACATTTTGTAGCAATCAGTTCACCCTTTGATGGATTGTTGTTTTTTTTTAACTCACGGTTTTAACGAGACCTGTGGCCAGGCACCAAAAAACAAAAACTCCAAACGAATTAATTCTTTTTTTTTAACTTCACTCGTGACCTCGACGCTGTGAAATGTGTTTTCATCTGGACGCTGGCTATTGTGCCACACTGCTCCCTTCCCGCACTCGGGACATGGCACCCATTTGAGAAATTGACGTTACAAGTTTTGAAATAGTTTAAGAAAAAGGGATGGCTGGAGAAACCGAAACCAGAGAAAAATTATACTGTAGGAAAGGGGGGGGGGGGGGGTTCATGATAGCAAAGGTTGAGAGACCCTGGCCAACTGTGGTAAGGCAAGATCTGAACTGTTATCCTTGTACATGATACGAGTAGTCACTTTTATTCGTAACAAGCGCGCGGCTTCATGCGTATAAAAAAAAGCTGATGAATTCCTTGATCTAAACTTAGAATTCAGATTAACATCGCCCGCGGCTCCCGTGTTTGCAGGAAGACACTGACACAAGTAAATAAATTCAATTACCTCAGCACAGCAGCAGCATCTGATGGCAAGTGCATGAAGGAAATAAAACCACGATTAAGAAAGGCAAAGGCGGCTTTTCTTCAACGGCACGAAGAATGTACAAATAGAAAGGTGTTCCTAAAAGTGAGGGAAAAGAGTGTTATCGTTGTATACAGAGCCAGTATTGCTGTATGGCTGTGAGACTTGGACAGAAAAAAAAAAGCTGACAAAGAAACTGTGAAGCAACAGAGACGAGGTTTTGGACAAAGATACAACAGATGCTCTGAACGGGCAGAAAAACAAAGAAAGAGGTCATTGGGGAAGTCTCAGAACAGCGGAAACTATTTAGAGTTATAGGGAAAGGAAAGACAGTCAAACTTTCTTGGACGTGTCATGAGATGACAGAAGTTGGAGAACCTGGTTGTGGCTGGAAAATCCAAGGGAACAAGAAGGAGAGAAAGGTCAAGAGGAAGACCAAGTCATAGTGGAATGACCAAATGGCATGGAAGAAGGAAAGCATTTGAATTGTAACTTCTTTCTCTCCCTCTCTCTCTCTCTCTGCATCTCTCTTGGTCTCTCTTTGTGTTTCTTTCTCTCTCTCTCTTTATCTATCTATCTATCTATCTATCTATCTATCTATCTATCTATCTATCTATCTATGTATATATATATATATATATATATATGTTTCTCTGTCTCTCTCTGTCTTTGTCTGTCTCCCTCTGTCGCTCTCTTTGTCTCTTTTTGTCTCTATCTCTCTCTGCCTCTGTTCTCTCTTTGTCTCTATCTCTCTCTCTGTGTTTCTCTCTCCATCTGTCTCTGTCCCTCTCTGCCTCTCTGTGTCTCTGTCTCTGTCTCTGTCTCTCTCTCTAATTTACAGACACATAATATACATGCTCTGTCTTCTCTTGAACAACGTATTATCAGGAGAGAAACAACACTAGCGCGTGAGAAGTTTACTTCGTCGTCTTTTTTTTCCTCATAAACTAAAAGACAGGCCCCTAGTTACGAACAAGTTCCACTCTACGTCTGTTCGTAAGTCGAATTTGTACGTAAGTTGGAACAATCAGATATGGTTCATATCCAACATCAGTTAGTCAAATATTTGTCTCAGTTTATGGTACACACTGCACCCTTTTATGTATAAAGGACGTTAAAAAAACCGACGTGCCGCTGTAGACGCGCAATATTTTCATGCGCGCCGCGAAGTAGCGCCCGTCTGCTATTACCAACATTGTATGTAACTCTAATATTTAATGTTACGTGAGTAGGTCGTAACTATCGGTCGTACGTAAGTCGTACGTTAGTAACTCCACGGCTACCTGAACATTAGTTGCTTCGTGCGCTTTTGTTAAACATTCCTTGTTAGTCCTCTTGGATGTTCACAATACTCTAAACATTCCTTGCCAGTTCTCTTGACTGTTTACAATACTCTAAACATTCCTTTTTAGTTCTCTTGACTGTTTACAATACTCTAAACATTAAGAAAACACATCTACGTTACCTCCAGTGATCCTGGCATTGATGTGTGTATTGTATGTCATTCGTTTTCACGAACCACTGCAGGAGTATTAAAATCATTGATGAAGATGGAAAGCAACAACGGTTCTCAGACTTTCTCGAACTGCCACCAGCTTGCTTCCCAAATCATATCTCTATCTCCCCCAAACCTTTTTTTTTAATTTTTGCTTTCACTTGGTTCTAATACTCCCTTCTCTCTCAATTTTAACCCCCCCCCCCCAACCCCCCAACCCCGAACCCCTCTACGTTGATCTTTACAAGATCCCCGTTAATGCCGATTTTGGAAACCACTGGATTATAAGATCTCTTCTGTTTCCTTCTTAGCTGATATTACACCTTCATCGTTGTTTGATTTGTGTATTAGTAAATCGTGTATTGGTAAACGATATACTAGCACATCATATATAGGCAAATAGTGTTTAGGTAAACCATTTGTTAACAAATCATATATCGTTAAACCGTGTCTTAGCAAATCGTATACAGGTAAACCACATGTGTCTTAGAAAATCGTATACAGATTAACCGTGTCTTAGCAATTCGTATACAGGTAAACCGTGTCTTAGAAAATCGTATACAGGTAAACCATATGTGTCTTAGAAAATCGTATACAGATTAACCGTGTCTTAGCAATTCGTATACAGATAAACCGTGTCTTAGCAAATAGCATATAGGTAAACCGTGCATTAGAAAACTCTTTAAAGGTGAACTGTGTATTAGCAAACCGTTTAAAAGTAAACAGTGTATTAGCAAGTCCTGTATAGGTAAACTGTGTATTAGCAAAATGTTTAGAGATAAACTGTGTAATAGTAAATCATGTATGTGTGTGTATATATATATATATATATATATATATAAACCGTGTAATAGCATATTATATAAATATGAACTGTGTATTGGCAAATCGTATACAGGCAAGATGTGTATTAGCAAACTGTATAAAAGTGAGCTGTGTATTAGCAAATTGTACATAGGTAAACCATGTATTAGCAAATCGTATATTCATAAACTGGACATTATGAAATCGTGTATTGTTAATCTGGAGTGTTCTTCACAGAATTTTTTTTCTTTCTTTTTTTTTTCTTTTTGGTAACCAGTCAAACAAAATCTCGGTATCTAACCTGGTTGTTTGCTTCAGTAAGTGTGGTGTTTATAATATGTGTAACATCGTCAGGGAAAGGATAGGCGGATCGCTGTAAACAAAGACACTCTGAGGTCGTTTGTTTTCAGACTAAATTAAGTACGTGTTAGACAGCGTGACTTAGAGAGGTTCTGATTGGTCAGGCGGTCACTTTGATTAACCACGCCGGGCCACACTGAGGAGACTGTTGGTAGAACTCGAGTTCAACGAGGCGTAGCCGGTGAGGAAGATCGTTTTATAACTTAAATACAAGGATTTGAACAGGTGATAGTTGACGCACATTCTCACCCAGATTATTAGGGTGCCGTCCTCTCTCAGAGATCAGTTCAGCGTGTTTCATGTTTTGACTGTAATCATTGTATGAAAGTATCCGATTACCTATCACGTTGTAGGCTAAATGAAATCCTCGGGCATCTGTCGATACATAAATAACTTTAATGATGTCGCGTTTGATTAGTGAACCCCATATTTACTGTTATTTGAAAGAGGCCACTGAATGACTTAAAGAGATAAATAATATATATATATATATATATATATATATATATATATATATATATATATATATATATATATATATATATATATATATATATAGCATAATCGTATTTCAGTAAACTGTATATATATTAGTAAATTATGTTTCATTAATCCATGTATTAGTAAATCGTATTTTAGTAAAATATATAGAATTAGTAACCCGTATATATTAGTAAACCGTATATTAGTAAATTGTATTTTAGTTAAATGTATATGATTAGTAACTTGTATATCTTAGTAAACCGTATATTAGTAAATCGTATTTTAGTCAAATGTATATAACTAGTAACTCGCGGTGTCTGAGCGGCGAAGTGGTTAGTGCACTGGTCTCTCATGGAGAAGTACGGGAGTTCGAATCCGGGCTGAGGCACCCCATTCACCCAACTGTAGAAATGGGTACCCGACTTCTTCTGGAGTTGGGGAAGGAAAGGCAGCCAGGCGTGATACTGACCATATCGCCCTCTAGTGTGCTGACAGGTCAAGGAAAATATTGGCACTAACACCATATCCCTATGTGCCTCTAAGTCATGACAGGATTACCTTTAGCTTTCCCTTTTTATCTATTAATAAATCGTATTTTAGTCAAATGTATATAATTAGTAACCCGTATATCTTAGTAAGAATGACAATAATACAGTGTTATGCATCCACGAACGATGCAGATGATGAGGTGAAAGACGATTTCTATCACCAATTGCAACAAATCATTAACAAAGTCCCTAAACACGACATCCTAATTGCTATGGGGGTCTTCAACGCTAAGGTAGGGAAAGATAACACCGATGTTGAAAAAGTGATGGGAAAAGAAGGAACTGACATGGTTAATCAGAACGGAGAAAGATTAATTGAAATATGTCTAACAGATGGCATAGTCATATTTCCACATAAAGAGATACATAAAACAACGTGGATATCTCCAGATGATAGAACTAGAAACCAGATAGATCATTTTTGTATTAGAAAGCAATACAGAACATCTCTGATAGATGTAAGGGCTTTATAGGGGTGCAGATGTTAAAAGTGATCACAACCTGTGCATAGGGAAAATAAAACTAAAACTGCAAAGCGAACACAAGAAACCAATACACAGTAAGATAAACAGCAACAGCCTACAAGAAGAGAATACTAACAGTAGTTTCAATCAGGAACGTGCCAGTCATTCCACAACACCCAGATGAAGTAGAACAGATAGGTATAGATGAATTATGGAATTCTTACAGCACAGCCATAATCACAGCAGCAAAAACAAGCACTTGACTGAAAAAAACAAATAGAAAAACATGGATATCAGAAAACACATGGAAGTACATACATAAAAGACAAGCAGACAAATTAGACATGTTGAATGTAAAAACAGACCTTGGAAAAGATTTGGTGAAAGCAACATACAAAGAAATAGACAAGAAAGTAGAAAGTTCAGCGAGAAGGGATAAAAGAGAATACATAGACAATATGGTGAAAGAGGCAGAGAAAGCAGCAAAAACAGGAGACAGCAAAACTTTATATAACATACAAAAGAGGCTAACAGGTACTATTACATCTAAAGAAAGACCAATCCTTAGCAAAACTAGAACCCTATTAACATCAAGTGAAGACAAAAAGCAAAGATGGGCTGAACACTTCCAAGAAATACTTAATCAACCACACCCAAAAGAATTGTTAAACTTTGAAACTGACTTACCAGCCCCACAATTAAATGTCAACCTAGATGAAATTAAATTGCATGAAATTGAAACAGCAGTGAATTTAATGGCTAACAACAAAGCTGCAGGTGAAGATGACATAACACCTGAAATGTTAAAAGCTATCAATAGTGACAACATGAGACAATTACAGAGAATGTTTAATAAGATTTGGAAAGAAGAAAAGGTCCCTTCTAAATGGAAAAAAGAAATCATTGTTAAAATACCAACAAAAAAAAGGCAACCTTAGTGACTGTAACAATTGGAGAGGAGTAACCTTAATATCAATTTTGTCAAAAGTATTTTGCAAGGTCATTTTGAATAGACTTAAAGATATAGTGGATACTGCAATAAGAGAAGAACAACAGGATTTCGAAAAGGGAAAAGCTGTCTCGACCAGATCTTTACTCTCAGAATAATACTTGAAGAACATATTGAAGAACAGAAACAACTAATACTGAACTTCACAGACTGTAAAAATGCATTTGATAGCATACACAGAGATTCATTGTGGAGAATGTTAAGTCTATATGGAATACCATCTAAAATTGTCAACATCATTAAGGACTTCTACAGTGGATATGTTTGTACAGTCAAGACAGAAGAAGGGATGAGTGAATGGTTCCAGATTGAAACAGGTGTGAAACAAGGATGTATACTATCTCCTTTGCTTTTTGGAATTACAATAGACTTCATAATGAAAAAATGCTGCACAGGTAACACAGGTATTGACTGGGTACATGTGACACAACTAGAATATCTTGATTTTGCTGATGACATAACTCTTATCAGTAATAATGTGAATTCCATGCAAGAAAAAATAGATAGCCTGTCTTCAATGGCTAGCAAAATAGGACTTGAAATTAACAAGGAAAAACAAAAATAATGAAAATTCCCATTAATCAAAATGGAAAAATTCACATAGAAGGGACAGATATTGAAGAAGTCAATCAATTTGCATACCTTGGTAGCTACATAGATCAGGATGGTGACACTAGAAAGGAAGTTAGAATTAGAATTGCAAAAGCAACATCGATCTTCAAGAATCTTGAGAGCATAATGGCATTCAAAAGTTATAAGCACAAAAACCAAGTTAAGACTATTCAATTCAAATGTAATATCCACTCTCATTTATGCATGCGAAAGCTGGAAAACAACTAAAGAAATAGACAAGAAATTAGGCTCTTTTGAAAACAAATGCCTAAGGAAAATACTCGGCATAAAGTGGAAAGAATTCAAGAACAACGCAGAGATAAGATAGATGACTGAACAACAACCAGTCTCATGGGTGATCAGGAAAAGGAGATGGACACATGTTGGTCATTTGATGAGAAGAAACGATCAGAGAATCCCAAAACAAGCTATCAAGTGGAACACAACAGGCCGAAGAAAAAGAGTCAGACCGCGTGAAACTCTGAAGAGGACATTGTTAAGAGAGGCCAAATTAGCAGGCATAAAATCCCTTGATGAGGTTGAAAGACTCGCCGAAGACAAGAAAAATTGGCGAACTACTTTGTGAGCCCTATGTGACGTTTAACGGCACGGGAAGGATATAAGATATCTTAGTAAATTGTGTATTAGTAAATCGTATTTTAGTAAAATGTATATAATTAGTAACCCGTATATCTCAGTAAACCGTATGTTAGTAAATCGTATTTAGTTGACCGTATATTAATAAATCGTATTTTAATAAATCGCATATATTATTATATAGTACTTTACTATACTCGTACAGTGCTAGTAAATCACCTATTAATAAAATACAAAAAATAAAAGACAAATAAACCCCAAAATAGGAACAGAAATTCTCTTGTTGTACTTTAAGATAGCCTCTGATAAAATTTAAGACAAAAAAATAACAGAAAGAAAAGTTGGGAAACTATGATTGTCTCACTGTCTGCGTCACTGACTTATATCTCAGCTGTTAGTCTTCATTGCTTTATCACACACGTGCGGAAGAATATCTAAATGGCTCCACGTGATTTCATTACATTCGTTCTATTTGTACATTTCAGACTCGGGGCTTGAAATCCAGTTTAACAACAAATTTCCACTTGTAAAATTATATCACAACACGTTTTATATCACAGGGTGTCATAAGAGGGTGATAAATACAATAGAAGAACGTTTATCTTCATTAAATAATTCAGATATGAAAAAAGAAACAAACCGCGATCTCTTTTTTTGTTTCGTAATCAGAAAGGACGTTCTATTTTTGGCCTACCGGGTGTTTCATTTTGGTTCGTTATTTGTTTCCGGGGTTCGTAGCTTGCTAAATCTGAAAACTGTTTTTTTTAATTTAATTTTGAAACTTAAGCTACAAAGGTTCTCAAGTATTTGATTGGCTTCCTGGATATCAAGGAAACGATGCCAAGACTCTGCGGGTTGAAGGTCGGATTTCCTCTGCCCTATGTGAGGGCGGGATTGGTGAGAAGTTGTGGTTCTCGTAATATCACTTCGTGTCCTCCTCCAGCATTTCTTTTTTTTCTCCCTCTTTTATCACTTTTTGTCCTT